>CM071862.1:25563928-25633591 GCA_036759665.1 Gynandropsis gynandra | reverse complement strand
TTCTTAGAAACGACATGCTTTAAAATGGAAACCGAAGGATGACCTAATCGAGAGTGCCACTCGGACAAAGTGGTCTTGACACTATGAAGAGCCACAATAGGAGGTTTGGGAGCTACGGGAATCGGCCACTCATAGACACCATCTCTAGATTTTCCGTGAAGTAGACGCTCCCCCGTTTTTAGATCCTTCACCTGAAAATGATCATCAAAAAATTCCACGGAAACTCAATTTTCTAGTAGTGATTGTTGAATGGAGATAAGATTCTTGTTCATCGTAGGTACACATAACACATGATCAAGATGAAGATATAAATCATGCGATGAGCTAGGGATAGAGAAAGAACCAATATGGGTGATGGGCAACGAGGAGCCATCACCGATTACCACTTCTTCACCACCCTTGTACGGAGAATGAAACGCCAAATTTTGTAGATCGGACGTGATATGATGAGAGGCTCCGCTGTTAAGGAGCCATTGATCCGGTTCATATGGCGTGACGGTGGTGTTGTGAGCCCGCGGCTGCCAAGGGCGCGGCGAAGAATTCCAATGCGGCGAGGGAGCGGACGGGGAATGCGGACTCTCGTGAGAGGGCGGCAGCTGTGGGCATCGACGGGCGTTGTGTCCATGGACTCCACACAATTGGCAGCGCCCTTGATACCCTGAAGATGGTCGATTGTCTTGCCGTCGCCAATTAGAGGAACCGTGCTGCCTATTGTAGTGCTTCGGACGCGTGTTGGTAGCAAGTGCAGTGACCGGCGGCGTGAATTGCAGCGGCAAGGATTGGAGGAGTTTGGCTTCATGACTGAGGAGTTTTTCATGAAGTTCCTCAATCGGAATGATGTTGTCTCGAGCATTCACCGCATCGACAATTGGCTTGTAGTCTTCCGGCAGTCCATCGAGGATGTATTGGAGTAAATCTTCAGCATCAAGTGGCTTTCCGAGAAGCGTTAATTCATCCGCTTTGTTGATGATGGTGCGCATGTAATCGTCTATGGTTTGAGATCCTTTTGAACTTCGCTTGAGTTGCTCCTTGAGTTGAAGGATATGCCCCCTTGATGCCTTGCCATACGTTTGAGCAAGGAGGAGCCACGCCTCTCGCACGGATGATACGTGAGCGACCATCGGCTGTAGAGGAGGAGAGATTGCACTGAGAATTGCAGAAAACAAGAGGCGATCTTGCTGTTTATATGGGGCAAACGCCGGATTTGGATGAGTAATACCTTCGACGAGGAGGGTAGCATCCGGAACAACGGAATCCGTTTGGATAAAGCAATCCAACCGATGGCCCTCGAGTAGAGCACGGATTTGAATACTCCAAATCAAGTAGTTGGAGGAGGTGAGTTTGGTCACATTCGACATATTGACGGTGAGAAGTGTTCCATTGGGCTCATTGGGATTGAACGCCGGAGTGACATCGATAGCGGATGAGCGATGCGTGGATGCGGCGCGGGTGAGCGGTGCGTGGATGCGGCGCGGGTGAGCGGTGCGTGGATGCGGTGCGGGTGAGCGGTGCGTGGGGCTGATGGGGCTTAAAGGGAGGGGACTTAGGAGTGAGCGGTGCCGGAAAATGAGGTCAGGAGTGGCCGACGGCGGCGGAAAAGGAGGATTAAGGTTGGCGGCGACGCCGAGAAAAAAACAAAATATTAGGGTTGGCCGGCGGCTGAAATTTTTAAACGTAGGTCTTTTAGTGGCTCTGATACCATATGAAAGGTATGTTTTGTCTTATTCAATAATCGAATGAGTACAAGATGTATAAATAGATACAAGAGGTAGAAAACCCTAATAAGTGTAAAATTACAAAAATGTCCCTTCTTCTTATAGATATCATATTAGGATCATCTGCCTTAGATAACTTGACTGGGATTGCATGATATATAGGTTGACTGTTGGTTTCGGAAGTCTTGTGGTGAAACCGGATTCCTGGAACGTTTGTCTCATTGTTAAGAACTAGTTTGTTTACTTGTTTTTAGTATTTCATCTCAAATCCCATATTCGTTCGTTGCAAGTTTGATTTATAGTTTGAGTTTAGGTTGTGTTGCGTAGTCCCTGTGGGATCGACACCTAAAGTACTACACACGTGTCGTGCACTTGCGGGTAGTTTAGGTTAAATATTTGTTTAACTTTGATAACGCATCAAGTTTTTGGCGCCGTTGTCGGGGACTATTGTCAACACGTCTTAGATTCGAGCCTAGAGTCTTTCTTGTTTTGTTTTTGTTTTTGTTTTCTTTTCGTTCGTTCATTCTACCTAAATCGTTCTTTATTTATCCTTCGCAGAGCCGTCAGATCAACGAGACATGGATAATCAGAACGGCCATGAACAGCTTCAATTACCTCTCGGTAATTTGGGGCACATGCAGCAACAGAAACTCGCGCCTCAACCGCGAGAACCACAGGCTCCGCCACCACATCGCCTCAGAGATTACGTGGTGCCGAACATGAACAACGTGCAGACAACCATAAGGATGCCTGCTATTGTCAGGGAATAGTTTGAGATTAAGCCGGCAATGATCAACATGCTTTATCAGAAGCAATTCATGGATGGAAATCACGAGGATCCTCATCAACACCTCAGAGACTTCCTTGAGCTTTCTGGTACATTCAAGATACACGAAGTCTCAGAGGATGCGATCTTACTGCATCTCTTCCTCTTCTCAATTGGGGGACGAGCGAAAACTTGACTGCAATTGCTTTCCGCTGGTTCAATCACGACTTGGGACCAGCTCTGCACATTGTTCTTATCACGCTTCTTTCCTCCGAGCAAGACGATTCAGATGAGGGGGGAAATCACAACGTTTAGATGGAGAGATGGAGAAACTTTGTTTGAATCGTGGGGTGGATTTAAGGATCTTCTACAAATGTGTCCACACTATGTCCTCGAGCAGTGGTACGTTATCCAAACCTTTTACAACGGAATTTTAGATGAGCACCGAACGACGTTGGATAACGCTGCTAGAGCATCATTAATGGATCTGAGCATCGAGGAGGCATACGAGCTGATTGATAACCTTGCCATGAACCACACCATGTGGTCAACGCCGAGAGGTATGCCTAACAACACTCGTCGCTTATACGAGCCAAATCAGAGCAGAACAACGGGTAATATAGCAAATGCCATGTACTGCATGAATTGTGGAGATACAAAACATGTGGCTTATCAATGCACGCTGCAAGAGAATGTGGAATACATGAATTATGCCCAACAGCAAGGAAACACGCAATTCGAGAATACCTACAGCCCGAATTGGAGGAACCACCCGAACTTTTCATACCGAACGACTCAACCGATGAAGTATTTGGGATTTCAGCAATCACAGCAGCCATACCAGCAAAATAACCAGCAAATTCAGCATGCTCAGCAAGTTCCACAAGCTCCTCAACCTCCTCAAGCCCCTTCTTCAAACCTTAAGGTGGTACTGCTCGAATTTATCAAGGAGCAAAGGCAGCAACATTCAACTCAAACCAAATTCAATGCGGATGTGCGACAGCAATTAACGAGCTCAAAACTCAGATGGAATCCTTGAGCAACCATGTTAAGAGCTTAGAGAACTCCGTAGCACAGCAGGCTGCCTCATCCTCTCGGAATCCCGGACAGCTTCCAGGTAAACCCGAATTGAACCCAAGAGAGTACGTGAATGCTATTTATGTGTGCAACAGTGATATGATCGAGCATCCGCCATCCAAAGAGCGAGAGCAAGCTGCTAGTACGTCCATGAAAAGAGGAAAAGGTAAGATTGCGATAATGGAAGGAGTCGAACCAGATTTAGACAAACCATGCAGTAAGAATGAAGAACGAGTGGACAGATTTGTAGAGGGCCTTAAGAATCTTGACATCAATATCCCATTCGTGGAAGCCCTCCAAAAGATGCATAATCACACCAAACTCATCAGGGAGGTACTTTCCAAAGAGAGGCATATCAAAGAGAACGAGACAGTAGCACTCTCCGAGGAATGCAGCGCTATCCTTCAAAACAAGCTGCCACAAAAGTTGAAGGACCCCCAAAGCTTCTCCATTCCATGCACAATAGGTAATCTTGATATTGAAAATGCTTTGTGTGATTTAGGGGCAAGCGTGAGCATCATGCCACACTCGGTTTTCAAGCGGATGGACTTCGGGAATCTCAAACCTACAAAGATGTGTCTACGCCTCGCGGATCATTCGGTGAGATATCCGATGGGAATTGTTGAAAACATTCCCACCAAGGTAGGTAATCTCTTCATTCCTACTAATTTTGTTGTACTTGAAATAAAGGAAGATGCTAGGATACCTATTATTCTTGGTAGACCGTTCCTAGCTACTGCAGGGTGCATGATAGACGTACAACAAGGCTTTCTTTACGTTTCGGAGATGAGACGATAGAATTCAACTTGTCCAATCCCATGAATGGACCCCTATCCAAGGATTCTTGCCTTAGAGTTGATTCGATGGACGAGTTACCAAAAGACACGCTTGATTAAGTAAGTATTCCTGATTCTCTTGTGCGATATTTAACACGAGTTTGCGAAGATGCAGGATTTACGAACGAAGGAGCTGAGATGTAGACGAAATTCATGAGTGCTATTGAAGCAATAGGAGACGCCCCACGTGAGGAGACACCCCACGAAACGCACGCTGGTTTCACAGTGGAGAAGATGTCCAAACTTGAGCCTGAGCCACCTCCGTCTTCTTTTCGGTATGAGTATATTGAATATGATAGAATATACCCTTCTGTATGAATGCTAACTTGAGTGCAGATGAGATGAGAAAACAACCCACGTGCATCAAGAAGCGTAGAAGAGTCAACTCTTCAGTATTTACGTACGGAACTTATATGGAAGACAACCATGAACCTTTCACCGAAACTCAAAGGAGGCTGCACCCGCACTTGAAAGAGGTAATGGAAAAAGACGTCATAAAAAATTTTCAATGCAGGTATCATTAATCCAATCTCGGGCAGCGAATGAATGAATCCCGTGCATGATGTGCCAAAGAAAGATGTAGTGGCTAAGAGATGGCATGACAAGAAGATCCTACCTCATGACTTTCAGCCAGGTGACTTAGTTCTACTTTTTCATTCTCGTCCAAAGCTTTTTTCAGGCACACTACCGTCCTGTTGGTCTGGTCCTTTTCAGGTACGAGAAGTCTTTCACTCATGGAGAATTGGAACTATGGAGCGATTCGAGTGAAACATTCAAAGCTAATGGACAGCAGCTAAAGTTCTACCAAGCCGTTCAACCGATCGAAAGTGGAACCTCCACTTCCCTTTCTGATCTACCCGTCGCGCACGCATGAGGAATGGAGACGTCAAAGCTTAAAGACGTTAAATAAGCGCTTTTTGGGAGGTAACACAGGTGTTTGTTTTCTATTTTTCTTAGTTTTTAGTTTCAGACATCGTTTTCGTTAAATATATATATATATATAAAACACAAAAACACAAAAAAATACCACCACAAACGTGACTTCACTTCCCTTACCCTCCATCGGAGCTTCACGTGGAGGACACCGTTCAAGTCAGGGGGAGTAGCTCACGTTTGTCAGGTGATTTTGTTTCATTTTCTTTCATTTTCTCTTTGATTTCGTAGTTTTTAGTTTGTTCTTGCTTTCGTGAGTCAGAGTCGTCCCAGGCACTTGTCCGGTGCCACGTTTTGAGATGAACCCTGAACCTAGGATGCTTAAGAAGTTGGCCTTTTCCGGGAGATTTTGCATGTTTGAGCTAGGTTTTTCCTAAGCATTAGAGCTTATTAGTCGGCTGAAAAACAATAGACCGTAATTCTTTGAGAATCCTAGTGTTGCTTGTGGGGGGTTTAGACGAGGTTGCTAGGCTAGTTTATCGTTTATTCTCTCTATCTAGATGGTCATACTTCGTGTAGACGATGCTTCACTTGTTTATGAGGATTATTATATCACATGATATCGAGCTTATGTTGCAGATTAAGAGCGCACACTAACACTCCGCTGTCGATAGAAATAATGCCTAAAAGTATGATCTAAATCGATATGAGTGCATCGACCTTGATAGTCTTTCGATGGCTCGAATCTAAGTGGTGGGTTGGCGATCATCTTTCTACGTCCTAAGGGCATGTCACAATAAAACGCCGCCTACTCCGCTGCACTCTTGAACGAGATGCATGAGTATACCGTCATCGGTAGTATGGGTCTAAGTAGAGGTTGGATCCCTTCAAATCCGACGTCCTAGAAGCCTAGTGTGTATGCATAACGAAAAGAAAAGAAAACGAAAAAAAATACATAAAAACAAAAGAAAACAAAAAGAAAAAAAATGAAAGAAAAAAAGAAGAAAAAAAAAGAATAAAGGAAGAAATGCTAGTTATATAATTTATTATGATATGTTTAAAAAAATATATATAGGATAAGATGTTTGGTGGAGTTATTAAAACTTCAAATGATTTTTTATTTAATTCAAACGGTTTTTCAGGTACATCTTGATCATCTCGTTTTCATACGTATTTCTTGCACGATTTTAGAGATGTTTACGATATAGATGCGATTTTTACATATGATTTTGTATCTCTTTTACTCGTTTTCGTTTTTTCATGTTCTTATAGGTTTTAATGCGTATTCGGTTCATTGTGGAGCTAAAGGACGTGCACGAGACAAAGTACCAACATCGAGGATCATCATGGAACAAACGGGACGAGAATCGGCGAAGAACAAGCCATGCCCGCGCGGGGCATTTAGTCGGCAAGTTTGTCCAGTAACTTGAGCCCGACCCGGGCAAGCAGCACGACCGGGGCATCAGCCCGAGCGGGCCACAACCCAGCCTGACTGGGGCAGACACCAGCCAACCGGGGCACTTCCTAGCCCGAGCGGGTTGCCATGTTTTCCATTGCGTTCTTGCGCGATCATCCGCGCCGCGCTCGAGCGGGTCACACACTCAGCCCGCGCGGGTCGCGTCTGTCACCTACAACTCCAGATAAGTTAATTTGTCTTAAAACGAATAGGAGTTTGTTGGGGACTTATACAATAAGGAAAAAGACTTTAGAGAAGAGGAATAAGTGATATTTTGCTAGAGAAAGTAATGGAAACGTTGTCCAACTTATTCAAGAATGGAAAACTCAAGAAAAGGCAAAATCGGTGGTTGCTGCAACTAAAGGAAAAGAACGAACGACCAGAAGAAAAAAGTGGGAGAAAAGGAAAGATAAGAAGAAGGAAAAGGAAGACCAGGAGCCAGGGGTCGAGAGAGCTTCGGTTAGAGAGTTAGTTGGGAGTTCTTGATCGAGGAGAGAGAGTAGAGAGAGGAAGGATGTTCTTACGAAGGAGACGTACAAGGAGCATTGGAGATCAACCCAAGACTTCGGTTTTGTTTGATTTTCATGTTCCTTAGACTTTCTACTTCAATTATGTTTGTTTACGGATGCATGAGCGAGTAGTTTGTTTTGTTCTAGGAGAAGGGATTAGCCCATGGCTATCCCGGAACCACTTTGATTTATCTTTGAATGCATCTTTCTGTTTTCGTTTATCTATTCTTTATCTGAGTGCTTAAATTACTTGTGTTTACAAAGGCCACGTAGATGCATGTGTTAGGGGTTAGGAGAAGGACCGAAAGGAGAATTCTAGTCCTAGAAGATCAGGTTTAGAACAACCGAGGTTAGGCCACGAAAGTAGGGTAGCAACGGTTGAGGGTAAAGCGGATGAATCACAGATCTTATAGGTTTAATTTAAGGTGTCAGCCATAAAATTAGGGGATAACTTGACTAGATCACGTGTCTATGCCTTGAGAGAGGGTAGATATCATATTAGGATCGTCTGTCTTAGATAACTTGACTGGGATTGCATGATAGATAGGTTGACTGTTGGTTTCGGAAGTCTTGTGGTGAAACCGGATTTCTGGAACGTTTGTCTCATTGTTAAGAACTAGTTTGTTTACTTGTTTTTAGTATTTCATTCTCAAATCCCATATTCGTTCGTTGCAAGTTTGATTTATAGTTTGAGTTTAGGTTGTGTTGCGTAGTCCCTGTGGGATCGACACCTAAAGTACTACACACGTGTCGTGCACTTGCGGATAGTTTAGGTTAAATATTTGTTTAGCTTTGATAACGCATCACATCTAAATAAAGAATCAGATTCATCCTGAGATTAGGAGTGGACACGGGTTCGGTACCTGGAATTTTTAGGGTACTCGAAGATGGACGGTTAGGAACTTTTTCTACCCGAATGCGAACCTGTGAAGCTCGAGTACCCGAGCAATAAGTCGAACACCCGCATGTACCTGAACCCCTATTAAACCTCTTCACTCTTATGGCACATAGGCGAAGAAACAAGTGAAAAGATGAAGCGGCGGAGGCGAGATGGAAACGACGAAGGCGATGGAGACGAGAATCGGCCGCACGAGAAGGAGGCGAGAGGTAGCCGCGTGAGATGGAGAAACAACCGCACGAGAAGAAGACGAGAGGTGATGGAGGCGAGATAGACTAGCGGACACACGATAGAGGCGAGATGGAGAAATGACCGCACGATGGAGGCGAGATGGACTAGCGATCGCAAGATGGTGGCGAGATGGAGAAGCGGTTGCGCGATAGCCGACGAAGGCAACGAAGATGAGAGACGATGAAGGTGAGAGACGCCTGAGAAAAAGGGGAGAAACAACCGCCCGACATCGAAGGGACATCTAAAAAAGGAGAAAATAGAATTGAGGCTGAAAAGAAAGAGAGAATGAAAAAAAACCCTAGTGACATATTGGTAAATAATGTGATGTATATGGGTATTTTGATTT
Organism: Gynandropsis gynandra; assembly: GCA_036759665.1. Classification (NCBI taxonomy): domain Eukaryota; kingdom Viridiplantae; phylum Streptophyta; class Magnoliopsida; order Brassicales; family Cleomaceae; genus Gynandropsis; species Gynandropsis gynandra. The sequence continues at coordinate 25,624,884 of CM071862.1, read as the reverse complement.
TTTTTTTTGTAGATATGTATTCGGGTACCCGCATGCATTCGTTGCCGAAATAAAAATATCTGAACCAAAACCCACAGATAATGAGATTTCATTATCCGAACCCGAACCTGAACCCGCGGGTTCCAGTAATTTTTCGAGGGTTCAGAACGAATTTCGAGTCGGGATGGGTTTTTAGGGTAATTTGCCCACCCTTACCTGAGACTCTACCCATCTTGAACTTAAATTCCAAGACCCAAACGTCACACACTATATGTGACCGCCTAAAACTATTTACACAATAGTTTTAGGTTTCTCAATGATTCTACGAATCACTCACCCCAAAATCCCTAAACACGTTGTCTAAGATTTGTGTAAAAACACTCTCACAAGTTAAAATGAAATATTCTTGTTTCTCGGTTTAAGCTCACACTTCTATCTTGACTTTTTAGGGTCAATCTTTACTGATGGAGAAGTTTAATTTTGTTCATGGTATTAGCACTCTTTTTATAGAGGTATTGATGTGTTTGTTGCTAACAAATCTCCATATTTTTAACTTCCTCGATATTTTCCAAGATATCCTCTATTTTGTTAATCTTTGACTTGTTCAACTTTAACCTATTCAAAATATAATACTCAATCAAAACTCAAGATCAAAATAATACTCTAACATGTTTTATGATGCAATACGTAAATGTTAAGAAAAATATCCATAAAAACTATATAAATAAAACTATACATTAATTATTTTTTCATTTCTATGCATTATTTATATATTAATGTATATATTTATGAATTAATTTGAAAACAATTTTATATTTTGTGTATTATATCGAAATAATATGGTAATTTTATATAAAAATTAAATATATTAGTTTTTATATTCAAAATATATGTGATGAATATTTTTATCATTGTTAGCAATAATTTTCTTATCACTCATCCAATTTCAAAGTATCAAAATAAATAATATTTAAAATTTTAAATAGTTTTTGAAGTTATAAAAAACAATAATACATTTAGTGTAAGTATATCATACCATAATCATCATATATATAACAGAGGAGTTTTTTTCTATCTCTATAGTGCTACCAAGTCAGCAAAGGGAGGAAAAACATCCAAAAAGCCCTTCATATCAACACCAAAAAATAATGAAAAAACACCTCAAATTCATCGTATATGTCTCTCCCTCTTCCTATCTCTCTTCCCTTCTTCTTGTTTCTTAATGGCAATTAAAGAACGCTCTCTGGATTCATTGTAAATGTACTTTGAAACTCTTCTGTGACCTTCGTTTCTATTACTAACAGTCGAACCCGATGATCTCACAAGACGAGAGAACCGAGCTAAACGCCTCTTTGGACCTCTCACCTCCAGACCAAACCATCGATTGGCGTTGAGGATCTCACAAGTCGAGGGAACTGAGCTAAACGCCTCTTTTAGACCTATCACCACCAGACCAAACCATCGATTGGCGTCTAGGATCTCACAAGACAAGGGAACCCTCTCTGTACCAAAGTTCTGGCTATCGGTGTAGCGGGGCAGGAAGACATGGTCGTGTGTTGATGATGGCTCGACATCTCGGCGATGAGGTACAACGGTGGTCTAGGGTTTAAACAAGGTATTCGTTCTTCCTCGAATTTGGTTTTTTTTCGAGATTTGTATATTTTTTTTATGATTTTTATGTCCCCATTTTGGACCAGATTAACGCTACACCCCACATACAACAAACTTGGCAGATAAATGTGTCATGTTTAAGGATTTAGCATTCTCTAATCTTTGCTAGAGCTCTACGTGCTTAGTTTGGAGGCTTATGTAATTACAAGAATGAGTGAATGAAGAAGAAGATTTGTTCTTAGTTGAACTGGAAAGTGAACAACTGCTCTCATTCCTATCCTTTCGCAGGTGGAGGATTTTTTGTAAAGTTTGAAAGTGAAGAATTTTATACTAGTCCATGGCGAATGTTTTGGGGCATGATGTTGGTACAAAACTATTGCTTTATTGGAGGAATCGGGACTATCTGCAATTGCATTAGACCTCCCATGATCTGGATTCAACTTAAAAGACATAAATGGTGTCTCGACTTTAGAAGAATATTCAAAACCATTGATCCAGCACCTCGAATATCTTACGGAGGGAGAAAAGGTTAGTGAAAAACTCGAATTGAGACTCATTTAAACCATGCCTTTCTTGGATGTAACTATATTAGAATAGTAGCAGCTGATCATATTAGAAAGTGATGTGTTTGGATTTTCTTTTGAAGGTTTTTAACAGAAGATATCATGCCTGGATTCATCCATCATGCCTATTTATCTATACCTTCGATGACTTGATTTTTGTTGAAAATCTTTAGATGCTTCTATATTATACATGAAACCAATAACAAAGTGGCTAATGAGGTACGAATTCGCAGGGGATATTCTATCTGTGTAGATCTATCGCCCCTCCCATCTCTTGGAGGTATCTCATGTTTTCCCAATCCTCTGGATTCATTGATGATGAAGGGTCCTCTTCGAATTGAAGAAGGTAACAAAAAGAGCGTGGGAAAAAAAGATGTCGGGCAGAAGAAGAGGGAAGATCAATGAATAATGTCCTCATTCCCACCCACCAGCCTCGTATCAGTAGCCATATGGAACATCTCATAGAAATGATAGGAAAAGGTTTGTCAGCTTGATGAGCTACCTTGATATTTTCTTCGTTTTTATCTGTCCATTTGAGTTTTTTGTAGGGATGTGATTTACCATTAGTAGAGTAGTAAATAAGATTAAAAAGATAGAGAAAGTATTTGATTCATGTGCTTATTTGTTTCAGATCATTGAAAAATAGATAGACATACCATTTCTGATGCCTAGAATTTATACTCACGTGAATTTGAAAGTATTCTTCCTATCAAAGGATCCTTCTTTATCTTGATTTCATACCCAACAGAGAATTTTTTGTAGGTTGGTTTCAAAGTTCGACTGGAAGGAATGGAAGGAAAAAATACCCATCTACTTTTCTGTACAAGTGGTATTCTACTCAGATGACTACTCAGTGATCGCAACTTGAGTGGCATAACGCATGTCTTTGTCGACGAAATTCATGAGTGAAGCATGAATGAAGGTACTGATTCTACAAATCCGTTTTGTGTTTCTAAAATATAATAATAATCTTCAAAATATTAAACGTAGAATATCGAAGCATTTCATCAAATTTCCAGGTTTCAGTCTCTACTCCATGCCCTTTGTCCCTCCTTTCTTCGTTAATACTCGAATGCTCGAGATGTTACTGATTCCATCCACCCAACACAAAACACCAGAAGGTTTTACCCTTTCATTCGCGAAACACACGTCTATGTAGCAGATGCAACGAAATACATGTGTTAGCAGCGACTCAATTTGATGTCGCTAAATTGATAGTCCTATTAATTTTGAGGTCATTCAGGAAACATTCAGCCAAAGGTATGTTCTAAAAATTAGATTTTGTTGGCATCTATGGTGTTTCTCACAATTGGTTTCTTTGTTCATGAATATGGGTATTTATTTTGATGTGTTTCTTGTTTTTGATGTACCCACAATGTTTTGAACTGCACTAATCAAGTTTGACATATTGATGTTTGAAGGATAAATTTCCTTGAAACTACTGTTTATCAATAGATTATATCCTTTCCTCTTTTGTTTTGTTTTTTTTTTCATGAAGTAAATAATCTTAATCTGGGGTATGGTCCGATTTATGACAAAGCGAATTGCTTATAGGCATCATCCTCGGTGGTCGATATAGATTAGCGAAAGTGGAAGCTGAACATGTTTGTTGCGCAATGAAAATAAACAAGAAATTGTATCTAGAGATAAAAGAGATCGAAGAGATTATGAACAAATCTCGAATATGGCCAAGAGGATGGGACTGTATAGGTATGTAAACCTTAACTTTCTTTTCATTCCTCAGATCAATACTGTTGCACTTACTTTGTAAATGGTGTTAATCCATTTATATCGTTTTTTGGCCTTTTTGGTTCTAAATCAAAAGTTAGATATATGGGAAAGTGGTGGTTGCAAGCACAGTTCCTCTTCCTAACTATCGTCCAGACTTGGATGATTAGAGACCACAACGGGAGGTAAAAGTGGCTCCAAGGTCTTCCAAAATCGGATATTTGTTGATTATTTATAGCTTTATGAGTCATATTGTGCTGAAGTCTCAGTGAACGTTCTCATGCAGGTGATACTTCCTTTGAGTTTGTAGAGAAGGATCGAGGGGCTCCTCCAGGAACACCCTGATAGGCTGTAGCTAAACTCAGAGAAGGCTGATGAAGGTTCATCTTAGCCTCAGCCAATTAAGCAGACCGAAGAACTTCCTGATGAAATCTCATATCCCTTTTTTGATGGATCTGTAATGAAAATGATGTTAACCCATTTATATCGTTTCTTGTCATTTTTTGTTCTAAATCAAAAGTGAGATAGATGGGAAAGTGGTGGTTGCAAGCAAAGTTCCTCTTCCTAACTATCGTCTAGACTTGGATGATAAGAGACCACAACGGGAGGTAAAAGTGGCTCCAAGGTCTTCCAAAACTGGATATTTGTAGATTATTTATAGCTTTATGAATCATATTGTGCTGAAGTCTCAATGAACGTTCTCCTGACGGTGGTTCTTCCTTTGAGTTTGCAGAGAAGGATCGAGAGCTCCTCCAGGAACACCTTGATAGGCAGCAACTAACCTCAGGGAAGGCTGATGAAAGTTCAGCTGAGCCTCAGCCAAATAAGAAACCGATAACTTTCTGACGAAATCCCAGATCCCTTTCTTGATGGGTCTGTAATGGAAAAGATACTTCAAAGGAGGAGCTTGCGCATCTACAATAAGCATAGGGCCTGACAGGTATTACTCACTTATTCGTGCTTGTCACCAAATAGCTTGGTTTGATACAACTTCGCCAAATAACATTTTTTGTTAATCGGTATTTGTTTTGGTAAAATAATAGGATTCTGCTGAGGGACAAAAGATGTTGGCATTTCGGAAGTCGTTACCTTCATTCAAGGAAAAAGAAATACTTCTTCAAGCAATTGCTCGGAACTAGGTTTACTTTAGAAATGATGATATCTTTGCAATGTTCTCCTTTGTGCATGAAAACTATGCAATGTTCTCCTTTGTGCATGAAAACTAAATGGTTGTAGACCTCATACTGCTGTTTGACCGACGCCTTTAAAAATTAGAGGTAATAGTGATATCTGTGGAGATTGGATGTGGTAAGACAACTCAACTTCTGCAGTACTTTTGCAATCAGAGATAAAGTCTGGTCGAGGAGCATTCTCCAACATCATATGTACATAACCTAGGAGAATATCTGCCATGGTAGACAGATAGAGTGTTAGCAGAGAGAGGAGAACCTCTCGGTGAAACAGTGAATTCTGATGCCTAGATAGGAAGCATCGTCCCAAGCTCAAGGAGTTCGTTGAAACTGAATGAACCATTGTATGATTAGTATCATAATCATCTGGATAACTTAATCAAAGGTATGAATTTCGCATTTGACATGACTTTTACATCCTACGAGTGTATTTTAAGATTAAAATTTCTTGGGGACATAGTAGAACTTGATATGTTGATCTTTGACAGCATCAGAGGTAAGTATATCATATATCTATGAGTATCATCACTTTACAAAATCTCTGCTAAAATTTCAATTCAAGATCACTACGACTAAATCAGTTGACATAACATATATGATTTCTAAGGCTCTTTTAAAATAAAAAATCTAATCATTCGAACTTCATCCAATATCATCTTTTCATGGTAGTTTACGATTTTAAGAGATTTACAATATTCTTTTTCATTTAAATGTAATGTTAGATATATAAGAATCAATGAGAATATTCACATATATAAGTTTGTTTGTGAAGAGTATTGGCTTTTTTTATAAGTTAAACTATGGTTGTAGTGTTGGAACTTCACATATATGTTTTCAAAGTGTTCTATTATACCTTTTATTCCTTTATTCGACATTGCTATGTGTAATTTCACATTATTTTCCTGCAGTCCTATGTTTTGTGCATTTTCCATCTATTGTGCACGTATCTCATGTTCATTGCATTTTCTTGGCAGTGGTTTTGTTTCTTTGGAAAATAATATGTCATCTGTTCCCTCTGATTGATTTGACTCAACCATCACAATATGTTTTTGGACATCAACCTGCATGGTTTTAAGCTGCAAGTCAGATGTCTTTGGCAGATATTGTGAAGATGGGTAGACCACAAAACAAGACAACAAATCCTCGGCAAAATGTTTATGCGCGTCCTTAAGTACATAGTGAGAATGGAGTTGCAAATCAACATGTTCCTTAGAAAGATGGATGGTCCTCGATTGAGAAGCTGGTGGCTGCTTGCACCTCCTCCTTAAGAAAAATGCAGGCAGAATATCATATTTAGTTGTTCTTTTCTTTTATTTTGCATTGTAATCGATTTTGGTTCATATACATTTGCTGTAACTAAACACGTTGTTACAATATATATTAAATGTAATTTTGGAACAAAAGTTTTGTATTCTCATTTTTGTATGATGTAACCAAATATACACAAACAACTAACTTGTCATGTGCTACAGAGTTAAATATCCACTTCTTCACAAATTACCCTCCCTATTGTCTACTTTTGCACAAAATATCCTCCATTTTGATCGGATTTGAGCTCTAACACTATACATCAAACTTTTGTAGCACACTTTGACTTTAATTCAAATCCAAAATATTAAGTTAAATAATACCCAACACGAATCAATTGAAAAGAATTATTGTTTTGTTTAACCTTAGCTTGATCCTGATATGCAAGAGAGTTTGAACCTTATCGGAATCCTCTGCGGGATTGAAGGGGGTACCATGGTTTGAATCACCTAAATGACAAATCAATGGAGTTACACATTTTCATTTGCTGCAACGCCTAAACTCACAACATATACATCGCATAATCCATTTACAACCCATGTTCTCCGTTTTCAGCAACAACATATACACTTTAGACTACCATTGCAACAACAACATATATACATCCAATTCCATCGACAATATATACACTTACATACTAATGCTATTAACTTTATACTTCATATTCCGCATTAAACTTGGACTTTTTATTCTCCCACATCTAATTCCAACAACAACATATACACTCTAAACTACCATTGAAGCCAATATCAAGTTATCACCATTTACAGTCCATGTTCTCCATTTGCAACAATAAAATATCCACTCTAGACTATACCATTCCAAATCATTTTCGTATTGCACAAATTAAAATCAAAACACAATCAATAAATTGAAACATAAATAAGTTTTACATATTATTAAATTATGTTCATATTTTAATAATTAATTTTAGTCATATTATAAATTAAATTTAGCCCTCAAAATTTATGCAGTTAGTACAAACAATAATGCAAAAATCTCATGTCTAAATCATGAAATAACTTTCTCTTAAAAATTAAGTTTTAAAATTTCAAAGTTATTATGAACAAATCGTAGTGTTAGTTCACATTATCTTATAAATCTATGATTAAAACTTTTACATTTGAAAATTAGCATTCTTGCATTTTTATTGGCAATTAATTGTGATTTTCTCATAACATCACGTTTAAATATTTTTTTTATTAAGATGAGAGAATATAAAGTATACCCTCGTAGTGTTTTAGGATTTTACGCATAACCATGTAAACCTAATGAAAAAAAATGGAAGAAAAGACATATGTTCCCTTGTTAATGAAAACACATACGATTTGACATGTTTTTTAGTGAAACAAAACCTATTTCAAAATTGAGAGGAAGGAACAAGATGTGATTTCGAAGTTGAGAGCAATTTTCAACGATTTTCAACCATTTTCGAGAGATATCGAGCAATTTCCTGCCATTTTCGAGCGATTTTCAGCAACTTTTGAGCAATTTCCGACGATTTTGAGCGATGTTTTAGGGTCTCATGGGTCATATGGGTCGCACTGGATCGCACTAGGTCGGACTGAGTCGTTTGGGTCGCACTGGATCCCATAGGGTCATATAGGTCGCACTGGGTCGTCTGGGTTGTCTAGGTCATACTGGATCGCAGTGGGTCACATGAGTAGTTTGGAAATATCAATATTATAAGAGTATTTTTGAAGTTATTTTTTTAAGGATAGGATTGAAACCCAAATATCATTTCAAGGGTAAAATGAGATGGCTCGGCTCAGCTCGCCATTAGCTCGTAAAAAACTAAGCTGGCTCAGCTCGGCTCGTTTTCAAAACGAGCTAGAAAATCTCAGCTCAGGTCATCTCGCCTTTAGCTCGTCTAAAAACGAGCTGGCTCGTGAGCTAGACTATTTAAGTTAAAAGAATTGTAATTATATTAATATTATATATGTGTCTTTGACAAACCAAATAAAATATGTAAAATATAAAGACAGTAAATTGAATACAAAATTATTAAATATAAAAATACTATTCAATATTTTAAATCTATCGAAAATTAAATAAAATATCGAATATATAAACATATTTTTTATAATAGTTATTAAAATATTTTATTTCTTTATTGTTAATAAAATTATATTAATTTGTTATACATAGAAAAATAATAATATTATTATATGTAAATAATATATTATTTTTTCTTTAAATAATATTTAATAAATGAAAAGAATATGTATAATATGTAAAAATAGGAAAATATGTGCTTTTGTACTCAGCTCGTGAGCCAGCTCGTCAACTCGTGAGCTAGCTCGTCTAAGTTCTAATTCGTTTCCGGCTCAGTTCGTCAACACATTTTTTAAACGAGCTGGAACATAGTCAGTTCGGATCGCTCAAATATGATCCGAGCTAGAGATGTCTCGCGAGTAATCAACTCATTTTACGCCCCAAGTATTCTTGAAGTTGTCCTATTAAGATATCAAATGGTATAATATATACATATATCTCGATGTTTTATATAGTTATATGAGTTATGTATATCGATTTTTTTAAAAGTTATATGAATTATATAACTCAAAAATAGGGGTGGGCATTTCGGGTTATCCGGACCGACCCAGATCGACCCAACCCGAAAAACTCAACCAGTGAGATAAACGCGTTTTGTAGAAAACCCATATATGGGTTCAAAATCGAAAATCCAAATGGTTTCGGATCGGTCCGGGTTGGGTTCGGGAGAACCCGAGGAACCCGAAAAAAACCCTAACCCTTCTAACCTAATTTTTTGTATGTTAAATTTGGAACCAAAATTACCCGTTTAAACCCGAATTACCCGTTTAAATCCGAATTACCCGTTTAAAACCCGAATTACCATTTTAAACCCGAATTATCCGTACTTAAATAACCAATAAAACTCGAGGAACCTGAGAACCCGAAATAACACAAATACAATTCGGATTTTTTGGGTTCAATGTTTCAAAACCCGAACAACCCGAACCTATCCCGAAATCCGAGGAACCCGTCCCGAAAATCAAATGGGTTTTTTTGTTCAATTTTTTAAAACCCGAAGAACTCGAACCGGAACCGAACCCAAAAAACTCGTCCCAAAACCCGGATTGTCCATCCCTACTCAAAAACTACATCTTAAATCAATATATTTGAATATAAATTTTAAAAAAATTACCATATTAATTTGTATGTTCTATCTTGAAATTATTCACGTAATAATTTTAAATTTTTGAATGATTCTCAATTGTATCATTAATCCATAATCTTTAAATCCATATATTTTGAAAATTTGTGTTCAAATTTCCACCGAATCTCTTACAAACCATTTCAAGTGTAAATTCCAAAATTTTTCGTTATCTCTTTCATATCCAAAAGCTTGTTTTTTAATGTTGACGACGAATGCCCAATCTTACGGAACATTCTGTTCATTGATTTTCTCGGTTATTCTTAGAATTTTATCCATTTGAAGTATATTTTAAATATTGTAAAATCTGTACAAACAAAATATTCACCAAGTACTCATGTTACTCGTCCAAAATATATGCAGTATAACAATATGTAAAGTAACAAATTCTTAAATGTGAAACATTGTATAATAATATTACATTCCTGAAATATGATATGTGTATATGAATCAAATGCTGCCCATGTTATAGTACTATGGCCACGCCGATCTTTGCACAAGCATCCTATGCTTTGAGGGAATAAAAAGGAAATTAATTTAAATATTATACATAATGAATATCATATTTTCCGATATTCAAATTAGTATTTTTTTATTAATAGTGGAAATCCTTAACCATGATTTTTTTCATGCGTATTGGATAACTTCTAGAATTTATACAACAGTTTATAAATAATATAAGGTAGATAATCTATAATAACTTATAACAAAATTCAATAAATATAAAATAAAAGATTTAAACCCAAAAATAAAAAGTAATTCATTTTTATCGGTTATACTACAGCACAAATTAATAGTTTGTTGCAATTTTACTAATGACATGTCTTTGTTGGAATTCGTATATGGGTTATTTAAAAATAATAAACGAGCTTTTTGAAAGTATTATGTCATTATGTAATATTTTCGATAGTTTGGGTTTAAGTCGTAATTATGAAATAGTTAATAATTATAAATAAACGAAAACGAGTTTTCTTTATCAGATTATTCTAAAACTCAAAAACCCTAGCCGTCAGAAAGAAAACCGAAGAACGAAAAACAGTTTTCGTTCTTCCCGAATTCAGCATCAAAGTAGATCCGATCTCAGCGTGGATATGAGTAGAGGGCTTCCACTATCAAGCCTTACATCCGACGATCACACGTTCAACACGAAAGGTACTACGAAATCGTTTCTAGTTTTGTTCGATGTTGAAACCCCGAAAACTAATCGTTAAACATGACTAGATCTATAATCGGGTTGATAAGAACACGTTTCCGCACCTAAATCAACTTTACAGTGGTATCAGAGCGTCTGGATGCATGTTTAGGATTAGTTTTTTGAATTTTTTTTGAAAAACGGATAGAAAAACGTAGGCGCACACGAACCACCGCCAGAACGCACGCGTGAAGGAGAGGAGAAGCCTGGGCGGCGGCCAGAACCCTAGCCACCAAAGCGATCGTCGCCGGTGCGGGCGGAGCGACGGCGCGCAGCCAGTGGGGGTAGCCGCCAGCGCGCGAACGCCGAACCCGAACGCGACGAACGCGAGGGAAAGGCGAGAATCGGCGTGCAAGGGAGGAGGAGAACGGCGGAATAAGGGTTTCAGAAACCCTAATCGAACCGCTCCTTCACCCGAGCCGGCGATCTGAAGGTGGCGAGGCGGCGACACACGAGGCGACGACACGCGAGGGTGGAGTTGGACGGCAAGGGTCGAGCGGTAAAGGGCGAAACGGCGTGGTCGAGCAATTGATTCTTCGCTCGAGCACCCAGTTCGCAGACGCTCTGGCCAGTGATTCACAATCCCTCGTGCGGCGGTCCGAGTCGCCTTCGCCGGTGGGTCCTTCAGGGCGGCAGTGGCGACAAGGTTTCAGAAACCCTAATTCCATTTGCTTCCGCCCGAGCGGGCGCGTCGCATGAGCCCGCGCGAGCGCGACGCGTGAGCCCGCGCGAGCGCGTGTACCCGGGGGCGAAAAAAATATTTTTGAATTAAAATTAAAATTAAAATTAAAAAATTTTAGTTTTAAAATCTCAATAATTGAGTTCTTAGACGATAAATAGTTTATCGTTAAGTTTTTCCTTCATCGTAGACATTTTGAATAGATTATCGTTTACATGGTACGGCCTGACTACCAGGAGGCATGTAGTTCGAGAATTCGATTCATACGTCTATGATATCAGATGTCTACTGGGAGGAATCAATTAGTTTTTGTAAACGCCTGGACTACCCGGGGGACATAAACTTAATTTGATATCCGACCATGAGTGGGAGGGATCAATTAGTTTTTGTAAGCGCCTGGACTACCCGGGGGACATTAACTTAATTGATATCCGACCATGAGCTGAAGGATGAACTCAACTATATCAATAGGAACGACCTGACTACCAGGTGACTATCTGATATAGAGTCATATTAAAATTAAGAATTTTAATTAATAATTGAGTTCTTAAACGATAAATTGTTTATCCTTAGGCTTTTTCCTCATCGTAGATGTTTTGAATAGGTTCTCGTTTACATGGTACGGCCTGACTACCAGGAGGCATGTAGTTCAAGAATTCTATTCATACATCTATGACATCAGATGTCTAGTGGGAGGGATCAATTAGTTTTTGTAAACGCCTAGACTACCCAGGACATAAACTTAATTGATATCCGACCATGAGCTGAAGAATGAACTCAACTATATCAATAGGAACGACCTGACTACCAGGTGACTATGTGATATAGAGCCATATTAAAATCAACCTGTTTAATATGCTTAAGAAACGACCTGACTACCAGGGGGCTTATGCATGATTAGTTCAGGAGATATTACTGAAAGAAATACGATTTCTGAATACTATTGTAGTATTAATCAGTAAAATAATCATTTAGATGAAAGTCCATATCTATTTGATTAAATAAGTGGTCTAATAAATGCTGCAATTTTTCCTTCCAGGTTTCCCGAAAAATGTCTTCAATTTCCGTACGTGCCATTCTCGATGTCCACAAGCTTGTTGGGGAAAATTTCGATGATTGGTACCGCAACCTTAAGATCGTCCTCAAGCAGGAGAAGATACTCGATTCGATCGAGAACCCTATCAAGGAACCTGCTGATGACGATGCGGATGGCTTGATAGCTTGGGCAAAGCAAAATGATGACCTTGACACTGCAAAGTGTATCATCATAGCCTCAATGAGTTCAGAACTCCAGCGCGAGCATGAGGATATGGATCCTGCTGCTATCATTGCGCATCTTAAGAAGATGTACGGTGTACAGAGTAGAACGACAAGATATCAGTTGTCGAAGGCTCTGTTCAAGTCCAGATTGTCTGTGAACTCTTCGGTGGGGCCCCATGTTCGTAAGATGATCAGTCTTATTGAACAGCTTGTGAAGCTGGGGTGCACACTAGGCAAAGAGTTATCTTAAGATCTGATCTTGCAGTTATTGCCTGAGACGTTCTCTCCGTTCATTGTTAACTTTAACATGAACAAGATGGACATGGATCTGCATGAGATGCTGAACCAACTGGTTGACTATGAAAGTCAGTCAATGTCCGAGATGTCTAAGGGACTTAGTGCCGTGAGCCCATGAGCCCAAGGGTGGTGTGACCATACCAAAGGGCAAAAGGGGAAAATCTGACCAAGCTGACGCTGAGTGCTTCTTCTGCAAGAAGAAGGGACATTGGAAGAGGAACTGCAAAGAATACCTGCAGTCTCTGAAGGGTAAGAAGCCATGTAAGATTCTCATGGAAAATGTTTTCATGATTTCCTTAACTACTGTTGATTCATCTAGATGGGTATTGGATACCGGTAACAGTTTTAACGTCTGCAATATGTTGCAGGGGCTGAGGATCAGTAAGAGGTTTAGGAAGGGATAGTTCAGTCTGAAGGTTGGAAATGGCGCAAGTGTTGCTGCTCTAGCCGTAGGATTAATTTCCCTTGTAATGCCTACGGGTAAGACCTTGTTGTTAGACGACTGTTATTATGTTCTTAAATTTGTTTCGAACATAATTTCTATTTCTATGCTTGATAGACGTGGATTTCGAACAGTTTTTAGTAATAACATTTTCTCTATTTATCATGATGATGATTTGTGTGTGAATGGTTATTTGCAACAAGGACTGTATATCTTACCTGATGTTAATGTAAAACAAATTAACATGCATGTTTCGGGCCTTAAGAGAAAGGTAGATGATCGTCAAAGACAGACGTACCTTTGGCATTGTAGACTTGGTCATATCGGTGAGAAGAGGATAAACAGGTTGCATAAAGATGGTCTTTTAGGCCATTTCGGTTATGAATCTTATGCAACTTGTGAGTCCTGTCTCACTGGTAAGATGACCAAATCTCTGTTTAATGGAACCGGAGAGAAAGCTATAAAATTCCTAGGACTGATACATACCGATGTATGTGGACCTATGAGGGTTCAAGCCAGGGGTGGATATTTGTACTTCATCACGTTCACTGATGATATGTGGAGATATGGATTTGTATTCTTGATGAAACACAAATCTGAATCTTTTGAAATGTTCAAGAGATTCCGCGGTGAAGTGGAGAAGCACACCGGAAAGAGTATCAAGGTGTTGAGATCTGACCGGAACGGTGAATATCTTAGTCATGAATTTGTCGATTATCTAAGGCAAAATGTGATTTTGTCTCAGTGGACTTCTCCCGGAACACCACAACATAATGGTGTATCCGAACGGAGAAATCAAACCTTATTAGATATGGTGAGATCCATGATGGGGTTCACTGATCTTCCAATGAACTTATGGGGCTATGCTTTAGAAACAGCTGCCTATCTGCTAAACAAAGTTCCCACCAAAGCAGTCTCGAAGACACCCTATGAGATATGGAAAGGACGTAAGCCAAACCTGAGACACATCAAGGTTTGGGGGTGTCCAGCCTTCGTTAGGAGACTTCAGCCAGACAAGCTTGATGCTAGGTCTGACAGATGTAGGTTCATAGGTTATCCCAAGGAAACTATGAGATATTATTTCTACCACCCGTCTGAACACAAAGTGTTTGTGGCCAGAACGGAAACCTTTCTTGAAAGGGAATTCCTTGATGAAGGAATTCATGGTGGGGAAGTAGTTCTTGACGAGACTCAAGAACCCGGCGAACCAACGCAAGCTCATAAACATGAGACGTGAAATGAGCAATTTTGGCTGGGAGATATGTTGTTAGGCTCCGGCGCTTCATCTTCAAATGTTGAAGTGACAGTGCCCGTTCAGGAATAAGTTCAGGAACCTGTTCAGGAACAAGCCCAACAAGATATCCCAGCGCATGTTGAACCTGCTATACATGCTTTCTGGATAAGGTCAACATGTTCTCGACGTGCACCTGATAGACTTAATCTGATGGTGCAAGAGGATGTGGTCGGTCATAGAGATGACGACCCATTGACTTTCCAAGAGGCTATACAAGGCCGAAATTATGAGAAATGGTGGAAAGCCATGGAATCCGAGATGGAATCTATGAATATCAACAAAGTATGGACTTTAATTAATTCTTCACAGGCTTCCAGACCGATAGGTCGTAAATGGGTTTACAAGAGGAAGATTGGAGCAGACGGGCAGGTAGAGACCTAAAAAGTTCGTCTAGTTGCCAAGGGGTATAGTCAACGAGAAGGGATTGACTATGAAGAAACGTTCTCCCATGTGGTAATTCTCAAATCTATTCGGATTCTGCTTGCGATAGAAGTTTTGGTTATCCGAACAGTTCTCCATGAAAGATCTGGGAGAAACAACCTATATTCTAGGAATAAAGATCTATAGAGATAGATCAAGGAGGTTGCTTGGACTATCACAGTCCAAGTATATTGATACCATCATGAAGAGGTATAACATGGAAAATTCCAAGAGAGGCTATCTACCGATAGACACTGGAATTACTCTCTCCAAAGAGGATTGTCCTCAGACTCAAGATGAGAGAGAACGCATGAGTAGGATCCCATACGCTAGCGCAGTTGGAGCCATCATGTATTCCATGACATGTACGAGGCCTGATGTAGCCATCGCGCTAAGTGTAGCGAGTCAGTATCAGGCAGATCCCGACAAGGAACATTGGAAATTGGTGAAAACCATTCTCAAGTACTTGAGAAGGACTAAAGACCAATTCCTCGTTTATGGAGATTCTAACTTGGAGTTAGAAGGGTTCACAAATGCCAGCTTTATGTCCGATAAGGATGATAGTAGATCGACATCTGGGTATGTCTTTTGCCTCAATGGGGGTGCAGTGTGTTGGAAAAGTTCCAAACAAGCTACTGTAGTTGATTCGGTTACTGAAGCAGAATACATAGCAGCTTATGAAGCTGCTAAAGAAGCGATCTGGATGAGAAAGTTCATAACTGAACTTGGTGTGGTACCTTCGATAAAGGAACCAGTTCCTTTATTATGTGATAATAACGGGGCAATAACCCAGGTGAAGGAACCAAGATCTCATAACAGATCAAAGCATGTTATGCGGAAGTACCATCTAATAAGGGAAATCGTTGAGCGTGGGGATGTTCAAATCCAAAAGGTAGAAGGAAAAGAAAATGCAGCAGATCCACTCACAAAGGCGCTTGGTTCAAATGAGTTTGACAAGCACAAGTTGATGATTGGATTGAAGAACATGACATGCAAAATGGCATTATTTTATCATTTTGATGATATTAGCATAGTATATATGTGTATATATTTTCATAGCTAGTATGATAGAGTCCATGATTAAGTTTAGAAACTTGTCATCATGATAGAGATCATGATAAAAAGAGTCAAGTTTTGTAAAACTTAATCTAAATCGGTCTTGATCATAGGATAACCAATTTGACATTAGTAATCCGGATAGATCAACATGGATGTGATGGTTTCTATTTGATATAAATTAGTAGATCTCTTTTACAAAATCACATGTATGGATGATGCACATAGAGATGTGATAGGAATTTCTCTGGAAGGATTGGAATATTATAATTTCCTTAGACCTGAGATCAACATGGTAACTGGCAAGTTATCTATCATTCTTTGATTCTTGACACCTTATGTCTTGGGATATAAGTTGAAAGGATATTGGGAATGATTAGATGCTTGTGCAGTTAGTGATTGATCAAGATGGAATCCGTCAACTCTAGGTAAAGAGTTGGAGCTCTATGTTGTCAGCAACATAATGACTGAAAAGACCTTGGCCAGGGCATTAAAATGAGAGAAGAGAAGAGTTTTTTGCGATCATTCACCAGTCATTTATGTTAGGCATGAAACATAGTTGATAATCTATTAGGACTTGACAGTTAGACCATGTCCTAGGATTATCCGGAGCTGTAAAGACGGAGAGAAATAATAATATTGTCCTTTTATCATGGTTCTACAGAGTAAGGATGTTACTTCACACTATCTGGTCGTTGAGGAGTGTTGCTAGACGCCAACCTCGATTAGTTAATTAGTAAGACTAATTGACTACCAGTTTAGTGATGAACCTACGAGGTCACACGCATACGAGTGTCTCAGCATCTGCTTATGGTTGTTAGACAATCAGTGTGGAATGCAGTTATATTCATCCGCTAGCACCGAAGAATATAATTGTATTTGTTTTCTTTTGGGATAGTACATAAGATGTATGGGCAAGTATGTGTATGGAGATACATGTAATTCGACTATACGTAAAGGCAAGTGGGAGATTGAAAGTATTATGTCATTATGTAATATTTTCGATAGTTTGGGTTTAAGTCGTAATTATTAAATAGTTAATAATTATAAATAAATGAAAAGGAGTTTTAGTTATCAGATTATTCTAAAACTCAAAAACCCTAGCCGTTAGAAAGAAAACCGAAGAACGAAAAACAGTTTTCGTTCTTCCCGAATTCCGCATCAAAGCATCCACTATCAAGCGTGGATACGAGTAGAGGGCTTCCACTATCAAGCCTTGCATCCGACGATCACACGTTCAACACGAAATGTACTACGAAATCGTTTCTAGTTTTGTTCGATGTTGAAACCCCGAAAACTAATCGTTAAACATGACTAGATCTATAATCGGGTTGATAAGAACACGTTTCTGTACCTATATCAACCTTACATTTTCTCAATTCAACAAATTTGTATAAAATGAAATTAGTAGTATTTATATTATCTTCGCATGATTTGATCCATCTACATAATTATATATGATAAAGAACAATTCATTTGAACAAAGGTTTAAAAACAAAGCGGCTAAAGAAAAGTTCGAAACTCCATCTTTTTAGATATTTTTATATAGTTTCATCGAGTTTAAATAATCTTCAATTTTTGCTTTTTAATTTGTTAGAATAGTTAAGAATGTAAGTAGTATATATATATATATATATATATATATGAAGAATTCATTTGTGTTTAATCGTCTTTTTTACAAATAAAAGTATCGAGTTTTTTTCTTTTATATAATTTTGATTTTATTTTTGATCACACAAATCTTATGTTTGTTGCTAATAAACTCACTGATCATATAGACCAACTCTTGGCATCACTCAATCATCATGGTTTTAGAAGGAAAAAACAAAATAAAGTTTATTGATGGATCCTTATTGAAACCTTCTAAAATAGTTCAGACGTATCGATTCTAGTCAAGAAACAACGTGGTGGTGACTCATGAATCTTGAACTTAATCTCCAAAAGCATGCTTTAAGTCCTCTATGTTCAGATTACAAGGAAAATGTGGTTGAACGTAATTCAACATTTTCGGCAAATAATGCTCCATGTTTGTACGAGATCACACAACAACTTCGTAATCTTCGTCAAACACTACAAAACAACACATTGATATCAACGGACGGATCAACGGATCTGATTGTTGGAAAAATTTTCAACGAATTTTTGAAGGATATCAATATGCGATAATCAGTTGCAATACGTTAGAATTATCAACGGGCTTCCAACAAATAACTTCAATCGATATTAAACGTGGCATTCGTTGGTAAGCCGTTAGATGTCATAAGATATTTCAACGGATGTCCATTGATAATTTCAACGGATACCTGTTGGTAAGTTTAAAATTTCGATACGACCGCTGAAAAAATTCGACCATTAGAAATCAAAGGTATCCGTTGGCATTTCCCAATGAGTATCTGTTGACGAAGTTCAATATTTACACTCGTCCATTAAATAGAAAAATATGTACTTTCAAACAATGTAATCTTCTTCAAATAGAGATATTTATATATATGAACAGAGTGGATGTATAAAAGAAAAGATCTCGTAACTAAAGAGATTACACAAGAATTTTTACATGGATTGGAAAAATACATGAGTTTTTGTGTCGATCAACTTTTGGTGCAAGAACGTGGGACAATGTTATGTCCCTGCAAAAGATGCAAAAACATGAAGTATCGAAGAAAAAAATTACAAGCACCTTTATAAGGTCGGTTTCGTGGAGAATTAAAAATTTTGGTTCTTCCATGACGAAGATTGTGGCGTTAGAGATATGAGTTGACAAGCATCACAAGCTATGGAAAGAAAACAGGAAGATCATTTCGAAACGACGACGACCAATCCATATATCGAAATGGCGTCAAATATTTTTTTTCTGAAGTTGAGCAAACACATGAAAAGAATACCAAACAATGAGGCATGTCAATATTTTAACCTATTTAATACAACAAAATAACTTATATATAAAAGTGTAATGAAGGGCAGTCTCGTTATCACTATCATCAAGATTGATGAGTATAAAAATATACTACAATGTAACTGAAAATTGTATGGATTCATTTTGCAAAACCATGCATGAAGATAATACGTTTCAAATGTGAGTGGTTTAACCTAACCATAGGACATGATACACGGAAAAATCAATAGGAAGGAATTGACATTAATATGTCATGACATTACGTAAAGTATGATTCATCATCACAACAGATCAAGCCGATCAGGTATATTACATTCAATATCCAACAACATTGAAACGTCAAAGAGAAGAATGGTAGATAATGGTGAAATTAAACCATATGGAATTATAAATACATAAGAAAAAGTAAGATCTGCTACAAACATATAACTCTGAGCCAATATAATTAACTGATACTGAAAATGAGAAGAGATTCTCACGAGGATCGATATAGATGGTTATTACATGGACGATTATGAAGATGTTAAGCTAGAAGATGCAGAAGATTACAATGTCGACGAATTCAATGCATCATAGAAAGAAGACTCACCAATCGAAGAATTAACAGAAGAAGAGTTGTGGATTGTGCAATTATAATATTAAAGTGTTATAATTTTAAAATTTTTAAATCTATTATTCCATTATTAAAAAGAATCCATTGATATTGTAATGAAAACCCGTTGATACTTAGAAACTATATGGGACTGAGACAATTTTTGTGGATTTTCACTTTCCAACGAGCATGTGTTGATATTTATAACGGATACCGATTAATATTTTTTAGGGTGCCAATTTGAACTATTTGTGTGATTTAGTTACAAAGAAAAGAATATGTTATAATTTAGTTACAAAGAATATATTCTTCTATAAATGAATGATTTTCAAATTTTAAATTTTGTAAAATAGATAAACCGCTAAATAATTCATATTTATATATAATTAGTAAAGAGAAGTTGTATGAGCAAAAAGTGGAAAAAATATTTATATATTATATTATTTTCATTATATCAATTTATTTTTAACATAATTTTCTGAATTTGTAAATGTTTTTCAACTATATAAAATATACGAAAATTTGATAGAAAGAAATATATGTCCCTTATGGGCGTATAGAGGTGAGACCCGATTGAAAAAGCCCAATAACCTCGGTCTCCGCAAAAACCCTAAATATTCACTTATAAAAGGCCTCGTTATCATTTTCTCCTTCGCAGTCTCCTACATTTTCAGACGACAAGAAACCAAAGATGCAGATCTTTGTGAAAACCCTAACCGGCAAAACCATCACTCTCGAGGTCGAGAGCAGCGACACCATCGACAATGTCAAAGCTAAGATTCAAGACAAAGAAGGTAACTGTTACTTTCTTCTCAAAGAACTGCTTCTGATCTCCGCCTCCGAAGATTTTTTGCATCCTGATCTCTTATGGTTCGTTATTTTTCTGACAGGAATTCCTCCCGACCAACAACGGTTGATCTTCGCCGGTAAACAACTCGAGGACGGTCGCACCTTGGCCGACTACAACATTCAGAAAGGTAACTTTGTTGGCACTGTTTTGTTGTGTTGAATTGATTATCTGTTCATGCGGATATCTCATCTTTAAAATTAGTTCGTTGAAAGTTCCTTTTATAGATCCCTAATTTTCTTAATCTATTGTATAATAAACAGAGTCGACCTTACATCTTGTGCTGAGGCTAAGAGGAGGTATAATCGAACCTTCTCTAATGGCATTGGCTAGAAAGTACAACCAAGACAAGATGATTTGTCGCAAGTAAGTGATTTATATTCTCCATTAAAGTTTGGAATCTGCGATATTTGATCAATATTGTTCTGCAAGAGTTATTGCATTTATATGGGAATTGACTTAGCTTCTCATGCCATACCATGCGAGGGAGGTTAATACGAGTTCCCCACATGAACATTCCATTCTTAAACTTTATCAGCTGGCTAAATTTTCTTCTCCAGTTGATTTTCATGGATGGTAACACCTCTGAATGCATGTATCATTTTCAATAATGTGTAGTTCTAGTATTACTCTGGTGGTAAGAGAGGATTGTATTGAACCCTCCTTAGTTCTCTGATCCATCGCCATTCTTTTGAATTTGCAAACATGTTCTTTAACTCTTTGCTTGTGCTTATATTACTTTTGTGGTGGGTTTATTGTATCTGCTTTTTCGGTAGTTCTTAGATGTTTTCTTTTGCACACTAATTCAATTTCAATTGTTATAATATTTCTTATGTTCTGTCACTGTATATGAAAAGGTGTTATGCTCGTCTGCATCCGAGGGCTGTGAACTGTAGGAAGAAGAAATGTGGCCACAGCAACCAGGTATGGCTCTTCACTTCGTCCTTTGAGTTGAATTTGGGATTTTGAAGTGTGACTGATACACATTTTCCATTAAATCTTCTGCAGTTGAGGCCAAAGAAGAAGATCAAGTGAGCCATTTTGAAGCCTGTTTATGTTTTGTTTTTTCTTTCAATCCTTAAAGTGAAGAACCATCCTTTGTTACTTATTTTAAATGGATCTAATATAATCACATTCTTCCTCATTTTATGGTAATAAAACCAACCAATGTTTGCATAATAAAAGTAACACTTAAAAAAGAGTAACATTATAAACATTATTTAGTACAATATTTCTAAAAATTTGATTACAGATAGAAATTAATATCATTCAGTACAATATTTTTAAGATTTGGTTGCCGATAGTAATTAGTATTATTCAGTACAATATTTTTAAGATTTGTTTGCAGATAGAAATTAATATTCAGTAATATTTTTAAGATTTGGTTGCAAATAGAAATCAACATTATTCAGTTTGGTTCTTCTGCCCATGTATAGAAAGTCACTTACAAATTTGAAATCCGAATTTTCAAATTTCAAGAATTAATGCGAAAATACATATAAATAACAGCGTCTGTTAAATTAATAAAAGAAAATAGTGCTTCAGAGAGCAACTTCGTTCATCTTCCTAGGCCTAACCATACTCCACGCGTTTAAGGATTCTACGACAATCGGTTGGGTTCCATTGTTAAAGACGTACAAGTGTGCGTACTTTCTGACCGCTTTCATCGGATATACTCGAGATGTTATTACTATCCTTCCATTGTCTCCGAAACTCTCAACCACTGAATGATCGATCTGCAAAACCAATTTTTTTATTATTATTTTTTACACTATCGAATATTTTTTAATAGATAATATTTAAAATAAAGTTGAAATAAAATTACACGTTAGATTGTGAAAAAGACATACCAAACTCCTCAGAGAGATCTTTCCGTCTGTTAGATCTACATCTACGAAACCAGCAAATGATGGTTTGTACATTCTTTGAATCTGCTTAGGACCATCGTTCATCTTTATAGATGACCTATAATAATGAAAAAAAATTTAATATTGTAATATAATAATACATTTCGATTAGTGTTAAAATTAATCAAATCTTAAAAATTGACAAGTCTAATAATATGAAAATGTATATGTTTTAACTCAGGACTGGTTCAACTAAAAAATAATAGAAAAAAAAACTTTATACAAATTAAATTAAAATAGACCCTTTTGTACATTTTAATATAAAATTGTTCTATTTTTTTAAATAATGAGCCTAAATTCATCAAGGTCTTGTCCATAATGGGTTGAGCCGCCTTAACTAGATAACCCAATTCCCAATTCTACTTGAAATCCAACGTTATCTATATGTGAAAAGAGAGAATCAAATTTTACCTCTTTGCATCAGAGCACATAAGGACTTTAGGCTTATTTGTGGATGTGTCTTTGAAGACTCTGAAGAAAACAGGTGTGTATTCTTCGTAGTCTGGCGTAGCCAAAGTGATCAAACCAAAAGGACCAATACCTCCTCGATCCGTTGAACCTTTCATATCACAAAAGTCTTGTGCGTTTGTCCAACTTGGATCGAACGTCTCGGCCTTTTCTAAACTTCCAATATTGAAAGTCACTTCAACGTCGGCCTATTCAATAATATAGAGAGGTCGTTAATCATACTTTTCAAACTAAACACATGGACCATAAAAAAAAGTAAAAAAAAAAATGGTTTTGTTATACCTGAGCCGGTGTGATTCCTTCAACTTCAAAACGTTGACCCGACTCAACGTTTTTGTCATTCATTTGGACATGTTTTCCTCTCAATGTGTTGATTTCTTCAATCGGCCAAAACACTAATTGTTTGCCAGTAGAATCAAGCAACACAGTTCTTGGGATGAGCTACATGAACAAAATAATACAAACCACATACTCAGTCCATATACGACAAGATGATTCCATCAGATTCATTATTTTCAAAAAAAGATAATTAATGATAATTTTATATTAAAAGATATAAAATGGTCTATTTTAATTTTATGCCACAATATCTCTTTCTTTTTTAGTTTATTTTTGTTGAGCTGGCCCTGAACCAATAATGGAACCAATATTTTGAAAAAAAAAAGGATAAGAGATTGTTTATAACCTGAATACCGGCCCAACCCTTCTTCAAGTCGTCATTTACTGTGTCTGATTCATTAGCCCAACCCCACAATATTCTTCTCTTCTTCTCGTGATCGAAGAAAGTCTTTGATGCGTAAAAATTACCGTAATCAAATCTCAAGCCGTCCCAACCATCTGGAGATGAACCGTCCGGTTCGTATCGATCTTTATCGGTATGGTATGTACCGAGTGTGTAGTACTCAAACCGGGTCAAATCTAAACTAACCTTCAACACATGCTTAATATTTGGACCATCATACCCAAAATCCAAACCGTTCATGCGATCGGTGAGGCTAACCGGGAAGAAATCAGGACACTCCCACATACCGGTCATCGATTTAGAATGTAATGGGTGCTTCGCCTTGACCCATTTCTTAAAATCTCGGCTTCGGTACAAATAAACAAGTCCTCTACGTTTACGCTTTGAGCCAACAAGCATTCTCCAATGACCATCCTTAGATAACCAAGCTGTGGTCGGGTCACGGAAAGCGGTCCGGTTCATGGTTTCGTCCGGGATAACTATGGGATTGTCATCTGGTTTAATCCATTTTGTGAGATATGGGTCAGATAAATCTTCGGGTATGGCATAATTTTGCAGTTGTGTTTCATTTTTATCGAGACCGGTATAAATGATAATAGGTCCTTTGTCCGGTATGATAGTTGCTGAACCCGACCACGTTCCATTTATGTCAAACCATTTCGATGGATAAATTGCCGGTTCAAGCGCTTTCCAATTGATTAAATCTCTTGAAACCGAATGAGCCCACACAATATTACCCCACACGGATCCCTTTGGATTGTATTGGTAGAAGAGATGATACACGCCTTTATAATACATCGGTGCTGTTTCAAGAACAAAAGCCCCATATGTCATAAATAATTAATAAAATGATTATACATATATTTTTTTAAAAAAGTATTTGTGAAAGTAACATAAATGGAAAAAAAATAAATATTTTGATGGACTTACCATTTGGGTCTATTGCAAGATGAAACCACGAGTGGAAAATACATGAAGACATAGGAAATCAAAGAAAAATTGGTTAGTAATATTTTAATTATAATATTAATGTTATAGAAAATAGATTTATTTCATATTAAGACAAGTAAACTAAACAGATAAGACAGATAGGATATCTGATAAATGAAACATGAAAGTCTAAAGTCTTAGTCGAAGACAAGTTTGCCTCTGTGTTTTTTAATGTGTTGACTAATAAAAATCTTTAAAATAAATTTCCATCATTTGACTAAATATTTATAAATGGATATTAATGTATTTTCTTTAAAAAATGTATATATTTTTTCGAAGTATAATATCGTTGTATTTATTGCAACTTATAAAGTAAATCACAATCAAAGATTATATATAAAAAGTTATTGGCTAAATTAATTGCATGAAACCCGCTGCCACGTGATTATATTTTTTCTTTTTTAAATTATATCTATATTTGCATAGAAATATTTGTTATGCCTCTGTATAAAATCAATTCAAATTTGGCTGATAATAACAAATTTACAAATTAGGTCACCAGTCCACATACATACATATATATATATATATTCAAACGAAGAAATTGATATTGTTTCATACCCACACGTTTGAAGGTTGAAAATTAGTGAAATTTCGAGAAATATGATAAAAAAAATCCGACAACGACGACCTTTATAACGTAAAAACACGCACAATTATATACATATATATATATATATCTATATATTAAAATATATGAATATAAAATATAAAATACGTCAAACTATGACGTCTAGTTATAACGAAAAATCAATAAATAATGAGTTAAAATGTGAATTTTCTTATTAGAATTTTATCACAGTCCCCATTTTTAGAGAAGTTTCACAGAAAGAAAAGAACATCGCAATCCATATTTCAATTATTCCACATCCGACAGTGTAACGTATAACCTAACTATAACAAAAACATATATTGTACCAAATAATAGAAAACCAAATACGCAAAATTTGAAATTAATGAACAGAATTACAGAAAAGCAAACCGAATATTTTATAATCTACAAGAAAAAAAATTTTAAAACAATAGAAGAGAGATGATACCGTTGATCCAATGCATAGGAGGTTGAAAGTGATATGCCGTTCTATGAAGAGGACTCACTCTTTGAACCGATAGAGATTGTACCTCTCTAAACACTTTATGTAAAGCTTCGACATTGTTGTTGCTTATACTTAAGAATACAAGCACCAAAAATATTGAACCAATCTTAGAAACACTCACCATATTGGAAACCCTCACCGTTTCTCTCTCTCTCTCTCTCTCTCTCTCTCTCTCTCTCTTTCTCTCTCTTACTGGTAAACCCTAAAAAAAGAACTCTGATGAACGTGATGGCGTTTTGGTGCAGTATTTATAGAGGAAGAAGAAGGATAAAATATTAAGTGATAAACTTGTTTTTGGGATAACCACAATACAAAATCCGACTATAATTAGAATTTATGACTTGGATTTTTTTTCCTTTTATCTATTTGCTTTTTTTACGTTCTCACAGTTTTTTTTCCTTCTCTTATCACTTAGAAGTTTGAACACACGAGTTCTCATGCTTCTTTTTAGGGGTATTAGTTTTGAATAACTGCCTAATTTAACTGAATAATTATTTCATTTTTTCTTATAAATTTAAAAAAGAATTTATAGATTTTTGGCCATCACTGTTTTTTTACAAGTTGAATTCTAAAATGAAAATTCTAATACGTGAGACAGAATAGAATCGAGATTTTGTGGCCTTCGTTGAATAGTTGAATTTATGTAATTCTAGTAATTTTTGTATTTTCATATTAGATAACGTAATTATACATTTTGGATTAATTTTCAAATAAATGTTATTTTAATCATATAAATAATATTCTCCAAGTAAAATACTTGTGGAGAAAGGTCAACTCTCTTGGTTTTAGCCCTTAGATTTCGATCTGAAAGTACGGCCAAAGACTTTTCCTTATGGAATCTTTTTCCTAAACAAATTACTGAAAGGCTTATATAATTAATGGCTAAATTATTTATTTTATTTAAAGCGTAATGTATAACAATCCGACATATTAAGATTAATATAAGGTATAATCTTAATTTCTGTAGAATTTAGGTATTTAAATGTTCTTAACATCACTTTCTATTCTATTTTCTCGTAACAATCCAATTAAATGTTCTGAACATTACTTTCTATTCTCTTTCTTTGTAAAAATCCAATTTTTTAATTGGTAAGAATATATTAAAAAATAAAACTAAATATATTATAAATTAAGATAAGTACAAGGAGAGTGTAGATAGATACATCACCAGACCCCCGGGTTCTTCGTGCAATTAATAATCGAATCGGACTTTTTATTTATTGCCACTTTGTAAATTTATTTGATCGGGTCAACTGGCTTAAAGCTCGTCGATATATACCTATATATAGCTATATTTGTGTGTGTATATGTGTGCACATAGTATTCGAACATAGAAAATGCACAGATGGTCTGCATTATGCATGAACAAACGTTTAGAACAGCTAGTCATTAAAATAATTTTAAAATGATTAATTCTTTTTTACCTTCCTTTAACAAAATGATAACTATCGCTATAATAATCGTATGTTGGATGTATTTCTAGTATGTATGTATGGTTCCTGATGAAGTCCCCGTCAAAACTTAAAAAAAAACAGAAACTTTTCTGCATAAAATTCCTTTGATTTAGCTTGTGGCAAATGTTATTCTTAAATACAAAAAAGGAAGTAAATTGATCAACTCAGGAAACAAACAGTACATTAGTTCACTATGTGAACCTATAATTCAGGAACTACAAAGAAGACTAATTCTCCTTGTTATTTAGCACCACAAGCTGATTTCTTCAACTACCCATTTCCCACGTGATCCCATCAATATTCCTCCGTTAATGAGAACCTTGTCCTCAAGGTTCGGTGATGGAAAAGAGCAAATGTTGGTCATGTCACATCATGACTTGTTTGTTGTCATTTTCTTCGTAATCACTCATACCCTCCATTAGAAGTAGTTGCGGTTGGCGATATTTATGTCCTGGAGTATAACGTTCATCGCAACTAAAGTAGTGACCAAGGCTATGCTTTGTTTTCATGTCATCCCAAGTCAACTTCTTCGACGTCATTCATGTTCCTTTCGATGGAGAGTTCGTTTGAGAGTCCCACATGTTCATGGAGCTATGGGGTTGGCTTCGATTTTGACGTTGCAACACATCATCCCTCATTCGAGCTAGCATTAAGGCTTCTTTGAGGGACTTTTGGTAGAACATTCTGATTCCATCAGCAATGGATGGGTGCAAGCCCCCGATATATGTACCCATTAATGCCTTTTGAGTCCATCCATGTACCTTATTCTGAAGACGCTTGAATTCTCGCTAATACTCTCACTGACTCCCTGTTTGCTGGATTTTAGCAAGAGCTTCATCAAAGTTTTCACATTAAGTTGGTTCGAGTCGTGCCCATAGTTCCTCTTCGAACTCTCCCCAAGTGCATAGTCTCATCTTCATCGTATGTCTTCTGGAGGGCCTGGAACGACTCGTTTGCTTCATCATCGAGATGATACGATGCATAGCGCACACGTTGGTGTTCCTGTATGTCTTGGTAATGGAAGAATTGTTTTTCCTTGGTAAGCATGCCATTGGATCTCCGCATGTGAATTGCGGAAATTCCAGTTTCGCAGTCTAGAGAAAAACATCGGCTTGGTGTTTTCTGTGCGAGCCACTGAACCATTTCGTCCGTCGGATCGCTTACCTCGATCGGAATTCGATCCTTCGTGAACGCCTGATAAGGACTTGGTGAGCCTGTTGATGGACATCTCAAGCATCTGGAAATCTTCTGTCATCGTTGTCTTCATTTCAACAAGCTCATCTTGAACGGTTCCCAGGCCAGTTTCGAGTGCTACGATCTTGTCCTTGTTTTACATCTTGATACCACTTTTTGAGGTCCGAATTAAAGATGAAGATGATAAAAAAATAAGAGCTCTAATACCACTGATGGGGTCCCTGTCAAAGCTTAAAAAAACACAAACTTTTCTGCATAAAATTCCTCCGATTCACGTTGTGGCAAAATGCCATTCTTAAATACAAGAAAGGAAGTAAACTGATCAACTACATGACCCAATAATTCAGGAAACAAACACTACACTAGTTCACTACGTGAACCTACAATTTAGGAACTGCAAATAAGACTAATTCTCCCTGTTATTTAGCACCACAAGCTGACTTCTTCAACTACCGATTTCCCACGTGATCCCTCGGTTCCTGATATCATTACTTTTTGAAATTATATATAATTCCATAAGATGAATATGCATCCGAAATTGCGGATAGGGAAAGCAGAGAGATCTTACTTCAATTATACTTAAAATGCGAAGAGAAATATCACCCCAACTATTGCTTTGGAAGTTTAAGATGAACCTGATATTGAGAATATTTATATTAATGATACCAAAGAAGAGGAGGTATCGTAGGACAATGGTAAAAAAGAAAGGGTAGAGCTTTCATTAATTTCCATGGTAAACCTTAAATTCACTAAAACTCTGAGAATGAAAGGACCCATTTGGTGCAAAGGAAGTGATTATACTAATATATTCAGTAGAAATCAACAATTTTATCTCATAAAGATGAGATTCTGCCCGAGACATTGATAACACAAGGATCGGTTACAATAGGCAAAACTAAGATGATACAAAATATGTTCGCTTGACAGGAAATGTCTAATGCACTTAGCCCGAGCATAAGTTCCCTTGATCTGAGCGAATCCTTTTGGAACAATGGAGCATGCAGAAGGTTTGATTGCTAATCTGAGCACGACAAGATTTGACCGAACGTTGGACAACTCGGTCAACATAGTTGTTGCTCAACGGAACATACTTAATGTTTTTATAGAATTAGGGCTTAAGACTTAACGACGCTCGACTGAGCAGTTTCACCGCTCAACCGAACATTTGCACAGGGTTAGTTAAATTTTCTTATTTTATTTAGTTTTTCTTTCAAACCTTTTTTTGTTTTAACTTTTAGATGTCTAGTTCTGGAAACCATCGCGAAGAACCATTGGACGATAAGAGAGTCGCCCTGATGAAGTATTTGATGGATGAATGTAGGTGCATGAGACAAGAATTCAACCAACGACTTGGTCAGATGGAAAAAACAACACTTGGCATGTGCCTAAAATAAACACGAAGGAGACCAAACGTAATTGTATCCATACCCTCTAAATATGGATGACAAAGAGTATGTTGAGGTGTTTGATGATGAGTATGACCTTCCCATAAGGAACCACCAACGCACATGAGATTAACTCAATTATGATACGAGTAGGCATCAGGATAGAAATTCTTATGTTCATCGGAAGGAGTCATCCCAAAACTTATTTGAAATGAGAACGAAATATGGAAATGGTTTTCAAAGTGTCATCATGACTCCATACTCAAGAAGGTGAAACTAACAACAACCAGCAATTACACACTAGCATGGGGGGATCAACTTGTGCTTTCTCAAAGGTGTTTTGGAGAACGTATAGTCACCAGTTGGGATGAGATGTGTACCATCAATCGACATCAATTTTTATTGTTTCACCATCATCAATAGATCAATTAACGTTTGAGACGACTGGTGTAGTAAGAGCGCAAAAGATTACTACGAGGAGATGGACTTCTTGATGATTCAGGCAAACATTCAGGAAGATTGGAAGGGGATAATGGATCAGTTTCTGAGTGATGACATTCAAGACCACGTGGAAACTCACGATTACGTAGACCTCTGTATCTAGTAGGAAATATCGAGAAGCAACTGAGGAGGAAGGGCAAAACATTCCAGAAATATGGTAACTCTTCTAACTAACAACCTAAAGCTAATCGTTTTGACAAATCGAACACGAGACACAAAACTGAGTAGAAAGTGAAGGCTTCATAATCCAAACCAGTGGCTCCCACCGAGACACCTCTACGAAACTGTGATACTCACAAGGTCAATGACACTTTGCTCGGGACTATCCGAATAAGTAGAGCATAATCATATGGACCGATGGAGGATATGAGATGGCATCCGAACATGAAAAGCCGCATAATTAGAGGAATATGTTTAATTTAGATGAAGAATTCAAAGGATACGATGATGTAAAATGCGAGTTATTAATAACATGCCGAATTTTAAATCTACAAGCTAAAGAGACAGTCATCGCACAAAGGAAAAACATCTTTTACACGCGTGGGGTTGTCCAGAACAAGGTTTGTAATGCCATTATGGATGGATGAAATGGTACGAATGTGTTTAGCAAATCACTTGTGGAGTAGTTGGGATTGAATACGACGAAGCATCCTAAGCCCGACAAGTAGCACTAGTTGAACGATAGTGGTAAAACCAATGTTTATCATCAGGTGAAGGTTGAGTTTAGCATTGGGAAGTACGAAGATGAAGTTTTATGTGATGCCATTTCAATGCAAGTGGATCACCTCTTGTTGGGATAACCATGGAAGTTCGGCACTCGAGCACAATACAACGGGTTTAGCAACAAATATTCCTTTGACTTCAAAGGATGACACATTCGTCTCACTCCCTTCACACCAAATGAGGTATTTGAGGATCAAATACAGTTATAAAGATCAAGAACAATGAAATTTATATGAGTGGTCATGAGGTATTTCACAAAAATAGTGAGATCTTCACAGAAACTCAGAAACAAACTTTTGAGAGACAATTCGTGAGCACAACCTTTCTTTCGATAAAAGTGAGTGAATTCAAGAAGGTTGGGCATTCAAACCAACCAATGTTTGTGCTCTTGTTCAAATATTCATATTTCACCAACGAACTCACCCTTTCTTTACCTAGTGTTATCATCGAGTTATTGCATGATTTTGAGGATGTGTTTCCTGATGCAACACCCAGCGACTTACTTCCAGTATATGGGATTGAGCACCAAATTGATTTCGTACTTGGCATGAGCATCTAACAAAAAATTATAAGGAGACTAAAGAGTTTGAGAAACCAATCCATGAACTCATGGAGAAGGAATATGAGTGAGAAACTACGTCACCGTGCGCTGTATCGGTGATAATCGTGCCCAATGTGTGTTGATTGTCACACAATCAACAACATTACGGTACACATACCTCATTTGGATGATATGTCGGACAAATTACACGGATCTTCCATATTTTCTAAGATATATTTGAAGAGTGGGTACTATAAAATTTGCATGAAGGATGGTGATGAATGAAAGACAACATTTAAGACAAAGCTAAGGTTATATGAATGGTTAGTCATGCCTTTCAGATAACTAATGTTCCTATCATGTTTATGTTTTTGATGACATTTTAGTGAACAACAAGACCTTAGAAGGACATGTTTGGTACCTACGGTCGATTCTAAATGTGTTGCGAAGCAAAAAACTATACGCTGATCTTAAGAAATGTGTCTTTTGTACCTAGAAACTTGTGTTCTTAGGATTTGTTGTAAGTGAACAGGAAATACACATTGATGAAGAAAAGATCGAGCCATACGCAATCGGTCGAGTCTTATTACGGTTGGAGAGGTCTGATGCTTTCGTGGATTGGTCGGTTTCTATCTATGATTCGTAAAGGACTTCAGTATATTGGTTGCACCTTTGACCGAAGTAATTAAGAAGAACATCACGTTCCAATGGGGTGAAGCTTAAAAGAAATCCTTCCAAACTCGAAAAGATAAATTGATGCAAGATCCCTTATTAGCATTAACTAATTTTATTAAAACATTTGAAATTGAATGTGATGTATCGGGTGTAGGAATTGAAGCAGTGATGATGTAGGAACATAGACCCATTTCGTAGTTCAGCGAGAAGCTCAACGGAGCATAATTAGGCTACCAAACGTATGACAAGGAATTATACATATCGGTGTGAGTGCTCCATACGTGGCAACATTACTTGTGGTCTAAGAAGATCATGATTCATATTGACCATGAGTTACTCAAGCATCTCAAGGGATAACAAAAGCTCAACTGTAGACACACCAAGCGGATGGAGTTCATAAAGACCTTCTCGTACGTCATCAAGTACAAGTAAGGTAAAGAAAATATTGTTACTCATACATTATCTCGGGGCTACACTTTGCTTTCTACAGTCGACGCAAGGGTGCTTAGTGTCAAATACATTAAGAAACCCTATGACATTGATCTTCATTTTGGTAATATATTCTAGACATGTAAGAACACCACCACATGTAAGTATTTTTGCCTTGATCGCGACTTATTCCATGAAAATAGTTGTGTGTACCGAAAGTTCTATTTAGGATTAATTGGTTTGTGAGGTACACGAGAGAGGACTAATGAGGCACTTAGGAGTGGGCGAAACTTTATCCGTGTTGCATGAACATTTCTAAAGGCTCCACTTGCATCGAGATGTCGAGCGCATATGTGGAAGGTGTGTCATGTGAACATTTCTAAAGGCTCCACTTGCATCGAGATGTCGAGCGCATATGTGGAAGGTGTGTCATGTGTAAGTAGGCCAAACCTCGATTGTAACCCCATGGTATGTACTCACTCTTACCTATTTCGAGTACACCATGGACTTCGTGTTAGTTCTCCCTAGGCCCAAATCAGGTTACGATTCTATTTTTTAGGGGTGGCCAATCCGGGTTACCCGGATCGGACCGACCCCGATCGACCCGAAAAATCCGAATCGTTTACAAAATGGGTTACCCTAAAAACCCATATGGATTCAGATTTTAGAACCCATTCGGGTTTGGGTCGGTCCGATCCGGGTTCGGGTTAAACCCGAGGAACCCGAAGAACCCAAATTAAATTTTAGGGCTAATATTTTAGGTTATTTTCTAAGAACCACACGACTAATATTTTAGGTTTTTAGAATTCATTTTATTTTGGTATTTGCAAAGTTAATTTTTATGAGTTATATTATCTAATTTAGATATATATATTTTTTTTAATTTTTTTGAATGTTAACTTGTTTTTTTTAGAGAACCCGAAAAACCCTTACAAAACCCAAAAAAACCCGAATAACCCGAACCCAAATAACCCGAATAACCCAAATAACCCGAATAAGCCGAACCCAAATAACCCGAACAACCCAAATAACCCGAATAACTCGAACCCAAATAACTCGAATAACCCAAATAACCCGAACCTAAATAACTCGAATAACCCAAATAACCCAATAACTCGAACCCAAATAACCCAAATAACCCGAATAATCCGAATAACCCATGGATATCCGAATTTAATTTGGGTTATTTCGGGTTCACTGCTTCAGAACCCGAATAACCCGAACCCGAGTCGAAACCCGAAGAACCCAAACCGAAAAACATTCGGGTTAAATTCGGGTTCAATTTTTGTAAACCCGAGGAACCCGAACCCAGATCGAAACCCGGATTGGCCACCCCTACTATTTTTGTCGTAGTTGATAGATTCTCTAAGATGACTCATTTCATCATATGTCATAAGATTGATGATACATTGCATGTAGTTGCATTATTCTTTACGGGCATTGTAAAATTGCATGGAATGCATAGGACTATCGTGTCTGATAGAAATGTTAAGTTTTTTAGTTACTTTTGAAAAACATTGTGGTCTAAGTTAGACACCAAAATTTTATTCTCCACTACTTGTCAAACCGATGGGCATACGAAAATTATCATAGGACCTTGTTACTCAAAAAAGTGTCTACCCCATGTCGAGTTTGCATATAATAGGGAGATTCATAGTGCTACTCAGTTTTCACCTTTTGAAATCGTGTATGGGTTTAACCCATTTACACCATTAAACATTTCCTTTTTTTTACGTCAGAGTTTACTAACCTTAATGAAAAAAAGGTCAGGTCTGTGAAACAAATACACAAGAAGGCACGAGTCAACATCGAAAACAAGATAGAACAATATGCCAAACATGCAACAAAGGACGAAAGAAGGTGGTTTTTCAACCCGGTGATCTTGAGTGATTTCAGTTACGCAAGGAACATTTTCCTCAATATCGTAAATCCAAGCTCATGCCTTGTGGACCATTCAAAGTGCTTGAGCCCAACCATGATAACGCCTACAAGATTAAGTTATCTAGTTAGTACAATGTTAGTTCAACTTTCAATGTTGATGACTTGACTTGTTTTGATACAGATGATGATCTGGATTTGAGGTCAAATCCTTTTGAAGAAGGAGAGGCAATGAGGATAAGGCTCCATACGAGACACCGATAACACAAGGATCGACCGTAAGATCTAAAGCTAAGAGGATGTAGAATGTGTTCGCTCGATTAGTGGTGAGCAAACTTGCTAAGGCACAAAAGTGCTCAAGCGTATCCATGATAACACTTACAAGATTGAGTTATCTGGTTAGTACAATTTTAGTTCAACTTTCAATGTTGCTGACTTTATTTGTTTTGATGCAGATGATGGTCTTGATTTGAGGTTAAATCATTTTGAAAAAGGATGAGGTGATGAGGATAAGACTCTACATGAGACACTGATAACACAAGGATCGATCACAAGATCTAAAGCTAAGAGGATGTAGAACGTGTTCACTCGATTGGTGGTGAACGAACCTGCGAAGGCACCACAAGGGCATAATGAGACATCAAATGAAGTTTATGTGACTTACCTACAAGTGGACGCGGTCAGAAAGAGCGAGAATCTAGGAGAGCCATAGGAGCTCGGCCCAAGAAAAGTTCTACATGACCAGATCAAACCCACTGGACAGAAGATGGCCGATGCACTCGGCCCGAGTAAAGGTTCGCTCGACCTGAGCGAATCCTGTAAACCAATAAAGCATGTGGCAGGCTTGGCCGCTCGACTCCAAGCATGATAGGACTCGACCTGAAGTTGGAAAAAAACAACCAAACATAGTTGTTGCTCGACAAAGCATATTTAAGTTTTTGCAGAATTAAGGTTTAGTAATTAATGGCGCTCTTGCTAATCGTAGAGATTTAGACCATTTTATGACATTTGTTTGTGAGGAATGGTAATAGCTAAAAAGATTGATCATTTAATGATTCACGGTTTTTAGCTATGGATATCATAGAGCATGATCTCCCATTTTCCTTTATGGAGTATAAGTGAATTACATAACAACTCAAGCAAGTATATGAATCTGAATTTCAAACCAATATCTAGAAATACTCCTATAGCAGATGCACTTAGATTGCATCAGAGTAAGAAAGAGAAGCAAAAAGATGAGATAACTAATGTTTCTATATGATTTGCTTAATTTTCGATGTGTGGAAATCTATAACTGTGGGAGCTTATATTTGTATTTGCGTGACTGCACGCTCTGTTCATGATTGTTGGAAATTAAATGGTCAGACAATGTCTTTTAGTGCTTTGTCTCTCCACATTCTGGTATGCTAATAAGGTTTTTAACATTTTAAAATATTTGGGAATAGAGAAATTTTTTTATCTCACACCTGATAATGTATTGGCTAATGATAGTATGCAAAACATATTAAGGGAATGACTTTGTTTAGAGAATTGTTTGCTATGCGATGGTGATTTTTTACATGTCAGATGTTGTGCACATATTCTGAAATTAATTGTGCAAGAAAGGCTTAAAGTTGTCAATTCTATTTTGCGTAAGATTAGAGAGAGTATGAAATATGTGAAGTGGTCAAAAGGATTGATAGAAATGTTTGGGTAATGTTGTCAACAAGTTGATATTCAATGTGGAATAGGTCTACAATTGTATGTCTCTACTAGATGCAATTCCACTTATTTGATGTTTCCTATTCAACATGAATGTGCATTTAACAACATGCAGCTTCTTGATAGAAACTATAAAGATTGTCCATAAATCAAAAATTGTGAGAGAGGAGGAGATTTTATAAAATTTTGGAATCGTTCTATAAGATTACAAACTTGTTTTTTATTCTAAATATCGAAATTCTAACTTGTATTTTTCAAAAATTTGTAGAATACAGTGTTTGTTGAATGATTATAAGAGGATAGTGGAGTTGAAAATATATATATATATATATTTATATATATATTTATATATACACACATAGGGAAGAATACAATAGGAATCTTGCATTAGGAGCGGTTTTAGACCTAGGATGAAGTTAGAAATTTTGGAATTTGTTTATTATAAGATTGATCCAACCATTTCAAGAGAAAAGTTCGATCTTGTGAAGAAAACGTTGGTTCTACTTTTCGATTAGTATAAATTAAATAACTGGCTCCAAGTTCTTCATTAGGAGCTACAAGTCTAGGTTGGTGTGTCTTCAAAGGAAAATGAACAAACTTATTTAAACGTAAATTTTGTCCTTTTTTAATTTGTGGCTTTTGTTGTAATATATACAAATTGATTAAAATCTTTTCAAATTAGGCTTTCAAAGTGTTTGTGTTTGATGATATCGATGTTTCAAAATTTTGGAAAAGCCATAAGCATTGATATGGAGATTTAGCGCGGATGACTTATGATATATTTAGTATCCCAAGTATAAAAGTTGTATTCATTCTTTGAACATCGAGGCATTGATTTGTACACAAATTTGATTAACTGGATATAAGCTTTTCAAAAATGGTAAGACATTTGTTAGTGATTTTATTTTAATTTAAATACTCAATTTTTAATGTGTTTAAATGATAGGTGATGGTATTTTTTGTTGGCGATGATTATCATGATAAAGTTGATATTATTGATGATCGTGATGTTGAAGTTAAGGACGGAGATAAAAATGATGAAGGTTTGACAATTATATCAAACGCTTTTTATAGTACTTTTTTAAAATTGTATCTCGAATTTTATTTTCATAGATGATTGTTTTCACTATTGATATATTAATTATCAAGATTTGAAGATTATATCAAATGTTATATTAATTGAATTTTGTTTGATATGTATCACGAATTTTATTTTCATAGATTATCGTTATGAATAATACTATATTAATGATAATATCTAATATATATTTATTTATTAAATATCAAATGATAAGAATGTAGATACAACATATTAATTATATAAATAAATTCATTTAATTTTAATCCAAACTTTGTAACTCATAAATTAAATGGTTTGGGTTGAATCCAACCCATTAAAATATCAAATGGATTATGTTATCTTAGGTTGGACAAAACAAACCCATTGACATATATAATGGGAAGCATATACATCACTATTAAGAAAAAAAAACACATTTTAGGGAAGACAAAACTTGTTTCTAATTCGTCCGAAATATTGATTCCACACGTATTTTGGATGGATTTAATTTGTTTATAATTGATCGTTGCTAATTGATATCTCTCCAAAATTTGTTCGAAATTAGGGACGAAAAATTCGTTAAGAATTCCGAATGAAAAAATATTTTTGATATTATAGACGAAAACAATCGTCTGGAATGGAGGGATAATTTTTTCCCGAATTGATTTGGAAATTTCTTTTTTGATATTAAAAAAATCTTCCTCTTC
This sequence comes from Gynandropsis gynandra, assembly GCA_036759665.1. Lineage (NCBI taxonomy): Eukaryota > Viridiplantae > Streptophyta > Magnoliopsida > Brassicales > Cleomaceae > Gynandropsis > Gynandropsis gynandra. Next base: position 25,586,903 of record CM071862.1, on the reverse strand, counting down.
CTCCTCGTCGCCATCATCATCGTCGTTGGCGTGCAAATCATTGTAACAAGCTCGAAGAGTAAAGGTATTATTGATATCCACATAACCCTTTTTAAAATTTTCATACATGTGTGTCTACTAAACTAGAAGAATTAAATTTATAGCCTTCTTCCCATATATGACCATATATAAAGGCATTATTGATATCCAATTAGAAGAGCGACCAACCATGATAGATAGTAAGACTGAATATAAGATAAACAATTGTGGGTATGGTAGTTCATGCACGAATTTTGGTGAATCCCTTCGCGACAAGTCAAGTTTTATACGTTTCGATACTAAAAACATATCAAAGACTCAAAACCACAATAAATAAAAAAGAAAATCCCATAATAATTTTCTTATTTGTTTATTTCCAACTGAATTATACATAATTTTTACATAATAATTCATCTACTTATCTAGTGCAACATAACAATACACGAACTTACAAAAACGTTTTCCAATCAAAATACATTTGTTAACACCGTCAACTTTATCTGATTTTATGTTAATTCCCGATGACGTGGCATCCATGTCACTTGCCATATCACATTAAAATAAATCAAAACATATTGTTTATCTCATTCTCTTTCATTTCTTTCTCTATCTCTTCCCATTCTCTCATCTCTATTTTTATTGAGAATGAGTCTTGTTGCTCATGAATTTAGCTTCGTTCTTAGGAGGAACTCATTTAATCTCATTTATTGATCCATTTGTCTGTGTGGATTCGTATCCTCCGTGTTCGTTGAATCCAAGATCAATCCTTTACATGTCTTGACCTTGTATGAACCCCTACGATTCTTTTACCTTATATCTAGCTCCATAGATGTTGTGATATGCTCAAGCTGGCGTTGATGGTGCTTTACCATCCAAACAACAAGTGTGTCATTCATGTTGATTGGGAAATATTTGATAAAAAACCGGTTGGATGTCAACAAGTTCATCGTGAATCACACATTGTTTTGAAAATTATAGAATGTTCGAATTATCATGAAGGCGAATTTAGTGACGCACCACGATCCGAAAATGGTCACGGAAATATGTTTCACATGGCATTGATTTTACTACGAAAAAAGGGTGATTAGGATTGGTTCATCAACCTCAACATGTTAGGTTACCCTCTTGTTACGCAAGATGACAAAGCTCTATCTCATTTCCAATCAAATTCCTCACTGTGCTTGAACTTGAGCCCGATTTGTTCCTTATAGTCCTTGACTTGCATGGATTTTTTGTGTGATCTCGGACATGATCTTTGTTGACTAGTTTGAGTGTCGTTGAATATATGTAAATATTATATCTCTGAATTTTGTTTCTCATTATAAGGAACAACATTAGGGACGGATTAGGAACGCCCAACATTAGTCCGCAAACGAGCATCGCCAAATGATATTCGTCCCTAATTCGTCGACAAAAAAGGATGGAAATTTTAGTCCACAAACTGCCCGTAATTACAGACCACCACGTTGTCTTCAAATCCACGGATGGGGACGACTTGTTCGTCCGCAAATTTGGAGACGGACGGGGAGTCCGCAAATGCGAATGAACCACCCGTCTGTAATTTAAAAAAATTAAAAATTGAATTGAATTTAATTACATTAAATTTTAAATGTTTGTACATAACGATAATTAATTAGAAATAATATGTGAGTAATATTTATATCACAAGTCTGTTGCAAGTATTTCAGAATCGTTGTTATTGGAACTCGGGACGACCATCGGAATTCGGGACGATTAGTGGAACTCAGAACGGTCAACAGAACTCTAGACGACCATCAAAACTCGGGACGGGTGTCGAAACTCGGGACGATCGCCGGAACTCGGGACGGTCGATGGCCGAGAGATTTGGGAACGGCCACCGGAACTCCGGACAGCCGCCGGAACTCGGAAGAGAAAAGAGTGAGCGAGAGAGAAAGATTGGACAAAATGAACAATGGGGGTGGGATAAAATTTATAGCCGTTTTCCCGGACGGTCGAGAAAAACCGTCTGTAATTACGGACGAAAAGAAAACGGACATCCGCAATGGAGGACAGAAAGAAAATAGGACGTTCGCAATTGCGGATGGAAAGAAAACGATCGTTCGTAATTGCAGACGGAAAGAAAACGGCAATCCGAAATTGCGGACGGAAAGAAAATGATTGTTCGCACTTATGGACGGAAAAAAATTGCGGACCGCCCGACCGTCCGCAAATGTGCAGACTGTCAGTCCTGGTCTTTCTCCATCCGTGACTCGACACCGGCTGTGCGTCCCGAGCCTTCTCCATTAATGACCGACACCGTCTGTCAGTCCCGAGCCTTCTCTGTATGTTACCCGATATCGTCCGTCAGTCCCGAGCCTTCCCCATCCGTGATCCGATACCGCTCGTCCGTCCCGAGCCTTCTCCATCCATGTCCCAATAACGTTCGTCCGTCTCGTGCCTTTTCCATCCATGACCCGACATCGTCTGTCCGTCTCGAGCCTACGTTTATAATACCTAATTTGTTTATTCTTGTTCCGCGACCGATTATTATACATGCAAGTGACCAATAAGAATACAAACATTCATTCAAGTAACTCCACATGGACGGACGGTGTCGGGTCACGGATGGAGAAGGCTCGAGATGGAGAAGGATATACATGATTTATGATCTGTGATATTCAAGATATATGATATGCATGATTTGTGGATCTGTGATATGCATGATTTGTGAATCTATGATATGTATGATTTGTGAATCTATGATATGCGTGAAGAATCAGGAAAGTAAGAATCGTGAAAAATCACATAAAATCAATATGATTGATTTTCGATGATGTTTTTCCACGGAGGGAAAGTGAACATTTTGAGAATCTATGATAGCGGGACCGCCGTAGGCTAGCGGCTGTTAAATCCCTAAGACAGTATCTATCGATTCTCAGTGAATCGTAATACAATGCAATAGCTATCGATTCTCAGTGAATCGGGATATGTGAATCCTCGTGATCAAATAAATATTACCTAAGTTAGTTCTGACTAAGAAAAAGAGTTTCTATAATTATGCGCGACTACCTCTTACCTGGGAACTACTTAGCTAACACTTAAGGTTATCACTTGCATCATAAATAATGGGATCTCAGCAGTATGTCTCCAGATGTTAGTTCTTTTCCCGATTATGTTTATGTTTTATGAAATATGTTTGATTGCAGTGAAAATCTCTCGTGTGATTAAGTCAAGCTAAATGCCTACCAATGAATAAGCACTCGTCAAGACTTAGATCGATGTGTGTAGAATTGCAAAAGTGAATTGCCACATAATTTAAGATAATGAATGGATATGTAATTTGCTTATGTAGTAAGATGTTTGTTGATCGAGATAAGGATTGAACTAGAGTGATGTCACGAGTTCGCAGATTAAACTAGATGAGTATGATAGAAGAGAATTCTTTAACAATCTTGCTCTAGCATATCCCATTCATAAACATATAGACGTTTTGAGTCTTTCATCTACCCATCAAGCGCTCTTTAGTAAAATAGATAAGGAAATCGAGCCAATGACATACAAAGAAGTGAAAGGAAAGGAAGAATGAGAAGAAGCTATGAATGCCGATGAGTCGTCCCGAAGCCATCCCTAAGAGGATATGTGGACGTCCCGGATTAGGGGCTGCGACCTAGGGGCGTTCGCAAATTAAGGATGGCACTCGGTCCCCGTCCCTAATCCGGGACGCCCTCCGTATCCGTTTTTAATCCGTCCGCAAATACGGACGACTTAGGGGCTGTTTGTTCGTCCGCAAATTCAGGGATGGATTAGGGACCAATTTTTTTCTGTCCCTATTCCGTCTATAATCCGTCTGCAAATTTAGGGACGGACTAGTCAGTCTGAAAAGCTTTACAAGAAGGAAGGTCATGGTGAGGAAAACAAATATTGTAGTGGAAAATAAAGACAACGAAGAAATTTACTCAAAAATTTATTCGAAATGTAATATTTAATTCGTACAAGAAGATCTGAATCCATCAATTAACGTCGGGGAAAATCATGTTTCAGAGTCTATATGAAGCTTGAGCAATGGAAGATTTTTGTGTAAAAAAAAGAATAAAGAGAGAACAAGAGGAGTGAGAAAGAGAACATAATATTTTTTATTTTAATGGGTTGTTGTTAGTGACATGGATGACACATCATCGAGAGTTTAGTAATTTTGGATACAGTTAGGGGTTGGCAAATAGCGAATATCTGCAAATATTCGACTATTTGTATTCGTATTCGTATTCGTCGAATATTCGATTTTACTATTCGTATTCGTAAATTCAGATATTTGTAAATGCGAATATCCGCAAATATTCGGATATTCGTCAGATATTCGTATCCGTATCCAAATCAATTTTTTTAAATAATTAATAAAATTTCTTATAGAAAAAGTTGATAATTATCAAAATATAATCCATAAGTAGTCTTCAAATTACACAAATACACAAAAAACATAATATAAATAAACGAAACACTAATCACATCAATCTCTTAATCATCTAAATTTAACTTCGTGGATGACTCCGCTAGCATTGCCTATCCATCTAAAACAACATAACAAATTATTAGATTATCATATTAAATATCAAATACAGTAAAATAAACTAGAATAAAATATATATTCTTACGGAGTTCTGTTTCGATATCTTGCAATATGTCCATAACATTATTCATTCCACCTGGATTACGAATTCAATCTTGAGTGCAAATTAAAGATTCAACCATATTAGCAGTCATACAACTACGATACGGACTAATCACATGATCTCCCGACCCTGAAACAATTGTAGATGTCAGAATAGCCAAAAGATCTCTTGCCATCAAAGAATGAGTTTTATACTTAGAACCCGTAGTCTTCCACCATACAAAATATCTAAATTATCAACATCTTCTTCACATTCTTCTGACAAATATTTTTCCAATTCTGATTTCACAACCCTTACTCCTTGATTTTTACATTTCAAATAATCTTGAAGCAACCAATAAAAAGTTTGTAAATTACATTTGTAGTCCTCCGAATTTTAAGTATAGTAACTATTTGTTTATATATTTTATATTTGGTTTTAAAATAAAATTAATAATGTTTTTTATTTATAATTTGATCCTTAAAATTAATTTTATTATATATATATATATATGTATATTAAATCAATTATCTATTTAATACTTACGGATACAAATAATTGAATATACTATTTGTATTTGTATTTGCCGAATATCTAATTTCTTGTATTTGTATTTGTATTTGTTCCGTTCGAATACGAATCAGATACGAATACTTCGAATATTTTGTCCATCCCTAGATACATCAACGTTTATAAATTTATATCGAGTTGAACATATTTTTGTTAGTTCATATATTGTTATGTTGTACTAGATAAACAGATGAATTATTATATGATAAAAAAATTGTATATAACATTTCATAAATAAATAAATTGATAAATTATATTATAATTTTCTACAAATCAAAAGTTAACTCTTACTATTATTAAAATAATTATTCTAATAATAAACTTATATGATAATAATTGCATAGAAAACTATTACAATTAAAAGAACATTTTATTATAAAGTTCATAAATTTTTGTATAATAAAAAAAATGATTTATGAATTACATTATACATTTAATCCAAAATAATTATGAAAAATAATAATAAAACGATTTCGATTAGTATAAATATTTTTCTTGAAATAAAAATTTGAACGTTGAACATAGGTGTTGTGTAAAGCCACCACGAGTACAGGAACATGATAGCATATTCCTATATTTTAGAAAAATGCTACAAAAAATTCACGTTAAGAAAATGGCAAAATAAATACAATAAAATATCTGAAAATTTGGACTTTTGTTGAAAATATGGATATATATATATATATATGTAAAGGAGACATGCATAGATCGAGTTGTTATAATTTAATAAAACAATAAAAATACTGTTGCCGCCGTAAAATGCGTGTCAGAAAAATTTATCGGAATCAAGATGCTAATGCTAAATATTGTTTACATTGTGACCGAATGAGAGATGCTATTACCATACATAATTGGATTTTATATTCTAATATAGATATGATATTCTAACTTTTACACTATTCATTAATTCCGCCAAAAGTATATCAAAAGGATAATATGGTAACATATTTGTTTCATTATATTTAAATTTAGAAAACTTTTGAAAAAATCAAATGATTTTATAGGTTCGTGTGCAAAATTATTATAAATATAATATTATTCTTTTAACTAATTTTTTTCTAATATGTTTGAAATTTCCATAGATTCTAATGGATTTGTTTAAAAATATAAACTAAAATCTGTATCGAAATATAAAAAAGTTACGATTTATTAGGTCAATTAATATTTTTAAAAATATTAAATATGTTTTTTTGTTAAAATGTAAATATATTACGGTATAAAAATAGTACAAAGCGAGACCAGGAACCCCAGTTACAACAACTTTACCCAAAATAAGGCCAAGATGATTTCCCACAATGATGGATATAACTAGTACACAACACACTTAACAATCCAAAGAGAGACGCATAAGGTCAGAGCTCGCCGCCCTCCAGAATATACGTTTGAAGGCTAGACACTACAATGAGCTTACTATCATAACTAACAATCCAAACATCTTCCCTTTAATGAGAGATAGAGTAAGACCTGTAGACACGGAACCACCGCGAGCGAGATATTCTGCGGGGCGAAGGTCTGTGCGATTCATACATCGCCAGAATCCGGTCACGCATCTTCCTGTCAAGCCGAGCCTTTAAGATTTCTAGTGAGGAGCTCTCGTTATTGAAGATTCTATTATTCCGTTCCGCCCAAACCAGGTACACTATTAATTGAAGAGTGAGCCTGTACAGTTCAAGGAGGGAATGAGACGAGAGATTACCTGCTCCCGAAGAGTCCACAGTCAAGGCATCAAACAACGATGTCGGAACCATCTCTAGTATAAGCTCGGCAGGAGGATCCCAAAGGCCCCGACTGAATTCACACCGAAAGAAGAGGTGGTTGTGCGTCTCAGAGAGCACCCCACATAGAAGATATAGCTCCTCTACATCCATACCCCAGGATAAGAGCCGATCCTTGGTAGGTAGTCACCCTTTAACTGCTAGCCATATTAAATATGTTTTTGCTAAGAATATGAGTTAATCCAAGTCTAAAACTCACTTTTGACATTAACTATTTCTTCTAAAGTGTTATATTATTTTACCTTTTGTCTTCAAACAAATGTGATCCGCTGTCATACATAAAGCAAATTTGAATTAACTTATATATACACTAGATATTACATATTACTGATTTTAATATGATTTAAAATTAAAATTAATAAATAATTTGAATAAAATATAATATATATAATTTATAAGTATTATAAAATATATATAGGTGTAGTTGTTTATTATTTAGTTTATAATAATTATATATTAACGTTTAAATATATTCAACTATTAGATAAAAATAAAAATGTATATATTTATAGATGAAAATGAAGATTGAAAAATATTTAGTTGAAGATAATTTTTAATAATATAAATTTATATTTATTTGTTTTTATAACATTTTTATGAAAATATATATTGGTATAATTTTTTTAAAATATTGTTTCAATAAATAAATTTATCAAGGGTAAAAAACATTAAATTGGTTATTGTGATATATGATTATATATTTTTTTATTTGATTAAACTAAAATAATATTTCACTTTTAAAGTAATTAAAACATAATATTTACATAGATAATATATTTATTAATAATTTAATAAAAATTTAAATAAAAATAAAAAAGTTAGTAATAATTGAAGATATATACATAAAACAAACTATAATGAACAAATTATAGAAATGATATAAATTAATGAATAATAAAAATAAAAACATTTGAAAATTTACATCAAATTTTTGTATCAGAAAACATTATTTGTTAATAATAATTATAATAATAACCACCACCAAATAATAAAATTTAAGAACAAACTCATATTTCCACCTCATATTTAACTATTTTGTCTATTATCCCTCATGTTTCGCGCTCATTCTATTCCCCTTCATGTTTCGGTCAACATCATATTCCTTCTCATGTTTAAAAATTTTACATATAATCTTCTTCATTTATAATTATGTTAAATCTTTAAATTTCAATCCGGTTTTTACCTAATTTCGATCCGCGCCGGTCGGAAATTAATTTAGACACGGTTTAGACTCAATTTTGACCCGATCTAGACTCAATTTTGACCAGACTTTAAAACCAATTTTGACCCAATTTAGACTCAATTTTGACTAGCATTTAGGTCCAATTTTGACTTGGTTTATACTTAATTTTGACCATAATTTGAAACCAACTTTAACCAAAATTTGGATCCAATTTTAATTTTTACCCGATTAAATTCGAATCAATATGAAACTTTAACCGAACTAAACCTTAATTAAAGAAAAAACGATTCTTATCGAAATTATACCTGAATAGCAATAAAATCCAAATTAATATGAAATTTCAACTAAATTAAACCTATTAATTCGATTAAAACCCAAATCAATATGAAATTTGAACCGAACTAATCCGAAATTAAAAAAGAAATCCGTTTATTAGAATTATAACCAAATATAGTCAAATCGAGTAAAAAATCTTACTAATTTCGGGTTAAAAATCGAACAAACCGATAAGGATCGATTTTTGTCCAAATTTCGGTTTAATGTTTTTGAATTTCATATTGATTTGAGTTTTTAATGGTATAAAAATCAAAATTTGGTCAAATTGTATATAATTCGAGTAAAAATCATATTAATTTCGCATTAAAAATCGACAAACCGATAAGAATCGATTTTTGTTTAAATTTCGGTTTAATTTTGTTAAATTTCATATTGATTCGAGTTTTTAATGGTATGAAAATCAAATTTGTTAATGATATTTTTGAACATGATGAGGGAATAGGATGTTGGTCAAAACATAATTAGGAATAGGATGAATGCGAAACATGAGGAGGAATATGCAAAGTAGACAAATACGAGGGGAAATATGAGTTTCACCCTAGAATTCTTAAATATTTTAAAATAATAAAAAATAAATTAAACTAAATTATAGAAATTCTTTTTATAAACATAATTTTATTAAAAAAATTATTAAATTAAATATTTTGGATTAAAAAATATAATATTAAACTTTAAAATTATTTATATTTTTAAATACATGAATAATTATTTATTTAACGGTTTAAAATTATTTCTATTTTAAAAATAAATTAAATAATTTCTTTTGAGGCTTTTCTAAAAATAGTTATATTTTTTGAAAAATAATATAACACGTTAATGATATTTTTGATAAAATAAATAATTTTTAAGATATTAGAAGCTAAATTAAATGATTTGAAAATTAAATATTTATAATAATAAATAAAATAAAATAAAAATATGAGACACAAATTTGTTATTCAAATTATATATTATTAAAATTATATTAAATTTTAGAAATGATTTATATTTTATTTGAAAATGAATTAAATGACTAATTATTTTATATTTGGATATAACAAACATTATATTAAAACTTTTTTCATTTGATTTTATTTTTATTTTTAGTTTGTATATTTTTTTAAAACATAGTTATATTTGTTGAAAATAATATTAAAATTTAAAGATGTTTAAATAAAATATTAAAAACATTATATAGATAAAAAAATTTATATTAAATTTTAGAATTGGATTATATTTTATTTGAAATGAATTAAATGATTAATTATTTTATATTTGGATATAATAAATATCATATTAAAACATTTTTATTTTAGTTATATTTTAATTTTTTTACATTTTAAATAAAATATTAAAAAATAAAATTAATTTTCAAATTTTATCACTCTAATTTTTGTTTTAGTAATATATATATATATATATATATATATGAGAGATCATTAATTATTCCCATAATTATAAAAAGAAACAAAAATATTCCAACAAAAGGAATGAGCACCACGTAAATAAAAATGGAAGACAAATTCAACAGGCTTTATCAAGTTCTACATAATTTATGAGAATCATTTGCTGAGTTCCGCAACGAAATTTCATCGATGGCGACAAATGCGACACGACATATGTTCGGAATAATAGTTTGGAGTTTATATAATGTCATATCATTCGATTCGAGATTTTTTTTTATAAATACTATTAGAAAATATTATATATTTCCTAATAAATACTTTTGAAGTTATAGAATTGCAACGACTGTTCATAAATATATGAGATAATATTCCAATTACATTAAAAAAATTTATTCATGAAAAAGATATATGTGAATTTAACATTATATTTCCAGAGTGAAACTTGCATTTGTTCATGTAGAACAATGGTTCATGGCTATGGGTATGATAGTTTGGTTACCATTTGTAAAATTTAACAAATGGTAATCTGAAATGACAGCCGTGCCTTATCATGTCAAGAGAAATGAAGCCAAACTCGTCCTGCAAAAGGCAAAAGCATCAACATGCCAAAAGCTAACATTTCAAAAGAGATGTGTTTCACAGAAATGGAAATCAGACACCATCAGGGCATCATTTGTTAATGGATAGCTTTTGTATGACCCGAGATCTCAGGTGGCCTAACCAAACCTTGAATAGGCTAAGCAATTAGACCTTTTATCTTATAACCATTCCTAAAGATGGAGGAATATTCCAAATTATTCTTTTGCATCTTTGGTATATGAACCTGCAGGCCTACGACAAATCGCATCCGAAATCTGTATACCAAAAAAGAGAATACCTGAAATGTCGGTCTGAACTAACATCTAATGCCATAAACAAATGAAAAGGTGAAGGATGTGAGGAAGATATGCTTGTGGGGTCCTTAACATAGTTTTTGTTGCTAAAGGTGATGTTCCACTTACTAAGTGGATGACCAAAAACCAGATGCTTCTTATAGAAACCAAAGCTTCCATTGTAAAATTAAAGTTTCACCGCATGCTATGCAAGTTATACATGGAGTGAACAAGTGAAAATAAAGGGGTTATGATGCTCATTCAAGTGAATGATTGATGAGTTGTAAAGCTTGAAATTGGGCACAAAAGAACGTTCGTAGATGCACAAAATTGCACCGAAATAGTAAAAAGAAGATCCTAAGAGTTTGTAATGCTCATGAGATTCTCCAGGGATATTGCAAACAATGGAAGTGGCAATGACTCAATTTCTTATCATTTCCTTCACGCCTACCCTCTCTTTCTTATTTGATACTAATAATAAACCCTAGCAAAAACAGCTGCCATTGGAACGTAAAGTAGACAAATTGAGGCTCTGACTAGAGTCGCAATCGCCCGAAAACGTATCGAAACGCAGATTTTAAAAATTTGAAATTATATTATGCTACGTTTACGTTTTGATTTGTTTTGAAATTAGCAAAATACCCTCGTATCTTTCCTTTATATATTATCTCTTTCTATTATAATTTATATTAACCATAAATATATATATATGCATATATATATATGTGTATATGTATTGTATAATTAAATATTTTTATAATTTAATTTTTTTATTTTATTTCAAATATTTAAAAATTATAATTAAAAAGTATAGATTAAGAAAAAAACTTAAATAAATTCATTTTTTAATAATTGTCTATTTTGATAATTTTTTTCAAAACGCAATCACAAGGGTTCTCTACCATTCGTTTCTAGTCGCAGTCGTCCACAAACGCAACGATTCCACCATTCAAACAAAATGAAACAAAACGCCGCAAATCGTTGATAGAAACGCCGTCAAGCGCAAATGCAAACGCGACATTTCCACCCGTCAAACTCTAGAAAATGTGCAAGTGGGTATTCAATATCCATTCAGTCACACGATAAACAAGAGAGGAAGGCCTGACCGTTAAGCAGATGGAATGTTTCACCAATAGTCTCCACATGAACAAGAACCTTCCTTGAAGTAATGAAACCGGTTGGCGTCTCGTACAATAAGCTCTCTCTTTGTAACTGTTGATACAAATTTACAAAATGTATGACAGTCACCACAAACCCTAAGATTCTTTGTGATTCTCAATGAAGAACCCTCAGGCGTCGCGATTAAACCAAAAGCAATCGCTAGTTTTTCACTATGTAAAGATAACATCCCAACCTTAACCTCCTCATCAACATCGTGCAACACAAAATTCGTATCCGCGACATAACCAGCGACCTCAAGCTTTTCAATCAAACTCTCGAGGGTATCGTAAATCTCGTTCGACCTTGGATGCGTCCTGTCACCAACACTAAATCTATGACTTGTGTTATCTGCTTCTATCCAAGTATAACCAGGGATTTTCTTCAATCCCCTTTGACTCATCAAATTCCTAATCTTAGCTACCTCCACATACTTTCCCGCGTTTGCGTAAATATTCGATAGTAAAATGTAATGGCCTGCGTTCTGCGGTTGTAATTCAAGTAAGGATTTAGCCGCTTTCTCTGCCAAATCAACATTCTTATGAATTCTGCAAGCACCAAGCAAAGAACACCATAGGCTTTCATCTTTGTCATCCGTCATTGTTTCAATCATCCTACTAGCCTCGTCGAGTCGACCCGCTCGACCCAAGAGATCAATCATACAAGTATAATGCTTCACATCTGCCTTAACGCCATACTCTTGCATCGAGTTAAATATCTCGAGGCCTTGTTCAACAAATCCTGAATGGCTGCACGCGTAAAGCAGCGAAAGAAAAGTGATTGCATTAGGAGATATCCCTCTATTTAACATCATTCGATACAATTCAAGAGCCTTTCTCGTTTGCCCGTGATAACCATAACCACCTATCATTGCGCTCCAAGAAATAACGTTTTTTTCAGGCATTAAATCGAACATCTCTCTCGCTGCATCAACATTCCCACATTTTGCATACATATCAATCAATGATGTTCCCAAAATCACACTTAACTTGAAACTCATCCTGCGTATATAATCATGAAGGATCGTCGCCTTGTGCAAAGTCCCGAGCTTTGCACATGCATTGACTATTGTTACCATAGCGACGCTATCGGGAACAATTCCATCGTTTCTCATCATTTCAAATAAAACCCACGATTCATCGGCCCTTGAAGAATCCGCATAAGCTTTGATCATCACCGTCCAAGTCACAAGGTCTCTGTGAGGCATTTCATCAAACAGCTGACGAGCATCATCGATCATCCCACATTTTGCATACATATCCACAAACGCTGCCGAAACATAACGATCCAAATCCAAACCAATCTTCAATGCAACATCATGAACCAATCTACCGACAACAACATCTTTCTTGTCTCTGCAAGCCCTAATCACCATAGGCAGTGTATAATTATCAAGATTCAGTCTTAAACTAATAATCAAACCGAAAATGCTCAAACAATTGAAGAAATCACCGTTTCTTGCAAACCCACCAACCATCACACTCCAAGAAACAGAGTCCCTTACACTCATCTCGTCAAACAATGCCTTAGCATCAGATATGGCTTTGAACTGAGAGTATATGTAAAGCAACTTGTTTGCGACCGCAAGCTCATGCAAAACGCCATTGACGACCACATGGGCATGAATTTTCCTAACCTCGAAGATGTTTCTGCAACTAAGAACCGCGGATATGTAAGCCCTAATGTCCGGAGAGTAAGAGACATGAGATTCAGATAGGTTTCCAGTTGCTGGGTTCGAATCACTAGGAACTGTAGCAGCAGCTGTAGAAGTGAAAAATCGACCCTTTGAATTGCACGAGAGAATGCAAACCTTTCTCATCATGACGATAAATCTGAATTTTTAAAATCACTAAGAAGTGAGAGTAGTAATGTTAAAATCTTATAACATTACAAAGAACACTACTAGTTATGTTTCTGCCAGAATCTTACAGCAAACTACATCCCATTTCTTTGGAAACTACTTTGGTCCTAAATCCCAAAAATGGGATTATTCAGATCCATGAAAACCAAAGAAAAAGAACAGAAATGGAACCTTTCCTTTTTCTCAAAACAAAGTGTACACAAATAATAGTGATACAGACACTAGTTGTTTTTTTTTCCAAGACAGAGAATGGAACAGAGAGGTGTTCCTAGTTGATCTGTGAGAGAGGCGACCGTGTTAGCTGCTGCGGTTTTGAATCCTTGACATCGAAGGATTCAAAGGAATTGTTCTCACGAAACTCTACGAGTAATGCATCCATTGGCATTGTTCGTAAAGATTCGATCTTGTCTTTGCTTGGAACTTCAGGTTCAGACCTTATAGGTGTTGTTCCAGTCGGTTCATAGTCCTACGAAAGCGGTAAAAGGTAAACAAATTGAACGTGAAAACATTACAGTTTATGCTGAATGTGAACTTACCATATATCTCTGTTGGAAAGTTTCATTTGCTTTATCCTCAATGTAACCAGTTTGGCAAGAATGATCATTTTGGAAACTTTCCAAGGATTTTTCATGAGCTCTAACAGTTTCCAAGATATGGGATACTGAACCTTGTTGATCTTCTGACATGCCTGAAGCAAGATCAAGACAAGACGGAAATCAAATCAACCCAAGTGGTGTTTATTATGAAGGACAAAAGACAAAATGCCGAATTTAAAAAAAAAAACTCACGATCAATATGCTGGATTATCTCATCGTTATTCTTGGATACATCTTGGTCGGCTGCAATCCTAGCAGAATCCACTTCCGCATCATGTTGCTCATTGTTATCACAAGCCGTCCTGGAGTACAGCATTTAAAATGATGTTCATATCGACTATCATAACACCATAACCATGTGATGAATGCAAATCAGATCTTCTAAGACATGGTTGAAGAAAGATTAAGGAGATAAACTCTGACTTAGATGAAGTAATATCTCTGGAAACTTAAATCCACTTACCTAATAAGTGACGAGACTTCTGAAACGTGCTTACTGCTCATCACTTTCACAGATTCATGCGTTTTATTGCAGTGTTTCAAAGCTGATTCGGCGTTACTCACACTAAGGAATAGAAGAACACAAAGAGATCAGACTGAAGAATAAGAAGATTGTAACACAGAGAAAAACTGTGGAGTATAGTTTTGTCTTACGATTGCTGAAGGAGCAACTCCATACGACAATGTTTTGCAGCTGAATAATCAGCACCTTCTTTAGCATCACTCTCAGCTTCCGTAGCAAATGTCTCCCATTTTCTTTTTGCATCAGTAGCCAAATTGTTTAAAGCTGAAACATGTCCATCCAAGAAAGTTTTGTTGGAAAAGACAGTTTCTCTGAGGTTAATAAGTCTTGAATCCACCTGTCAAGCAAAATGATACAGTTTAATATGCATCACGTAACGGAAAAGGTAACAAATTAGAGAAGCCTCAACAAACCAGTTCATGTTGACGACGAATGTGATTGGAAACTAGATTAGTTAACTCAGATATTAGCTTTTCTCCATCCGATTTTGACTGAGCCTGCAAAAAATATGTCACATTATAGTTTGACTCAAAGGGTTCATTCCAAAAAAGGAAATATGAACAAGAATGATAACCTGGTAAGCATTCTGAAAATCGACAATGTTCTTTATTTGGGTTTCATTCGCCTCTGCAGCATGATCCTCAACACTCTTAGATTCTTCCATGAGCTTCTGGAAAAATGCATTTGTATACTCAGCCATCTCATGTGTTTTTTCAATTGTTGCCTGGAATTTCTGTATATACAGGAACAAAGGAAAAACAATTAGATATTTATAAAACTCAATGTCGAAATAAGCCTCAGCTAATGGATGGTATAAAAGCTGTATCTTAAAGCAACAATGACCTGTCTCAGTTCTCTTGCAAAGAGAGCCATTTCACCCTGGTGAGATGAAAGAGCACTCTGCAGTTCATCAAACAATGTTGATGCAATCCCATCCTCTGATGCAAGAAACTAAAACAAGAAGCATAAGAACTTGTACTGATTATCAAAATACATGATAGTATTGTATAGAAAAAATGAATGATAATGGAAAAAAAACACAATAAGAAACTATAGATATTAGATTCCACCTACTTCTTCAATAGATCGGGCACTTGAAGTCGTCAAAGCTGAAACTTCCTCGAGGCAAGCATTTGAACTTGCCTTGTGCAAGCGAACTACATTCTGCACTGCCTCCATGTGAGAACTATACAAAGCCCTTGAAGCTGTCACCTTCTTCTTCATTTCTAAAGCAGCCTACACAATAAATTTTGGAAGAAAAATTCCAAGTAAAAAGATCTGTTGAAAGAAAAGATGCTTAGACAGAGAAATAGTCATGTGAGAAAACCATTCAATACCGTGTTGTGCGCCTCTAAAAGAGAATGGCACAGTTTGTCAACACCCTGAAGGTGTACATTTTGTTGGGAAAGGCATGAAGCAACCATTTTGCATAGATTTCCAATCTGTTTGGATAATTCCGCTTGGTAACTATTGACAACTTTTCTGTTATCAGTGCTGAGTTTGTCCTCTCTTCCTGCACAGGAAATCTAGTATCACAAATCTCTATTACTTATGATGCTGGTAACGATATGACCACGGAAACGTAATTACCAATTTTTTGGTGTAGTGAAACATTGTCCTGGAGAGCTTTCTCCAGGTTGGATTGCAAAACGCATGCTTGCTGAACCAATGCATTTTCTGAAAAATATAAGGAAACATGTTAATAACAAGCACCACTTTGTCAAGTAATATACTTAGAGAATTAGTATAAAAAACCTGATTTCTTCTGCTCTGATATAATAAAATCTTTCTCTTTCATGGCATATTGGCATTTCTTCAATTCCTCCTCACTGGTAGCAAGCAGTTTGCATGTTTCGCTTAAGTTTTTCTGTTTACACAACCGAAATTTCAGAGCTCATTCGTAAACTTTAAAGCACTGAGTCAATGGCAAGGAAATTAACTTTACCTCAGTGTTATCAAGTTTGGTGGTCAGATCAGAGCATTGCCGAACAGTAGCAACATATTTGTCATGTAACTCCTCATGTTGCTTTACCACAAAAATTGTATAAACAAAATCAACATCACATAAAAGGCACTCGATAACAGACCCAAAAATAAAAGGCACTTCCTCTATCAAGGGGTAGAAAACTAACTTTTTGATAATTCTCGATCTGGACACCCATTTGCTCAATCTGCTCAGCCATGGCCTAATAATATAGGGAAAACAAGACTACATAAGCCGAAAGATTAGGAGGGAAAAAGGTTTTCACTCCTTCTATATATCAATAGTTTTTCATTCCAGAAAAGGCTGAAGATGTATAATTCAAACTAGCATTCTTTGGCTTGGCAACAGTTCAATACCTTTCTCTCACTTTCCTCTTGATAGTACCTCTCTTTTGGCATATAAACACCATTTTTCTCACGCGCAGCATAAACCTCTATAAATTCAAGCAAAAAAACAGGAATGATAACTTTATTAAATTGTACAAATGAAAGTACTATATCATTCACCAATGAAGTTCTTATACACCACAAAAATAAGAGAGCATTTTACCTGCTTTAAGTCGTTCAATCTCACCATAAAGGTCCTTTATTAAAGTAGATTTCATCATTTTCTGGTTAACCTGCACCAGCGCAAATAATTAAGAAACTAACTCCTAAACTCTGAAGTCAAATAAAGGATCTACATTATATGAAGATAAAAGCAGTACCTCTGGCTTGTTCTTAATGTGTTTTGCCCTGTGTGCATAATCTAGAGTGCTCAATGTTTCTTCCAGACAATGAACAGCAGGTGAAACTGTTGCTATTATACATGTCTTGGTCCTCCCTCCAAGTGAATCACGAAGTAAACGAGTAAGTTTACTATCCCTATAATTCCAGTGCAAGAAAATACAATAGGGTTAACTAACTTTAAACAGCTACTCTAGATTAAAAACTTAAGAAAAAGAGCTTGAACCTGTAAGGAATGTGTCCAAGATGCTCAACTAAAGCATTAATAACTCGTCCTAAAGTTAGGAGACTTTTGTTTATTTCACCAGCCTCTCGTGCACGGCCCTACAATAAATAAATCTCTCAAGTGAGCTCAATTAAGAGCTTCTAAGGTAATGCCAGAAACAAACATGTAAGAAAAACTCAAGTTTGAATGAATAGAAAGCAAGTACGTACATCCCTAGCACCAGAACGTGATATATTTTCCGACCCTGCTAAGTCAACCAAGTTAAGCTTGCCACATTTGATGAGTTCTTCTCCTTCTGGAGTAGCTTCTTTGATATGTATTGTAATGGAAAAAAGTGAATGTGATCGACTGCATGTACAAAAATTCCATTATATGGAGAAAACCTGAACAGCACACAAGAAGATAGCAACCGTTAGAAACAATACCTCGATTGTTTATTCAACAATGTCTCTGCAGTCCGTCGCTTTGCAGAACCTCTTTCAAGCAAGGTGAAAATTTCACTAGCACTAGTCACAATTTCTTCTTCCAATCCTCTAACAAGAACTCCACCTTTGCCATCCTCCATAAGTGGTAATTGCTTCTTTTGCTTGTCTTCGAGAGAAACTTTAGAGATTTCTTCAGGAGCAAGCAAATCAGTAATTTCTTCATTGTACAATTCCAGGAAAGTGACCTTAACACTGTACTCAGCTTGTTGACCCTCAAGCGTGTCAAAGATTTGCTTCACGGCTCTAGGAATTACACCTGCTCCTCCCGGAAGTTCTCCATTAAGTCCACTCTGTCCATTTAAGAATTTTGATGACTAATCTTACACTGTGGAACAAATTCTAGAAATTAGAAGGAAAGAAAAACACATACCCTAGCCCTTCTACACTCGCCTTCCATTGTATACGTTTTCCCTGTACCAGTCTGACCATACGCAAAAATTGTACAGTTAAAACCTTCAAGGACTTCGTTCACGATTGGAACGACTGCTTGTTCATATAAATCCTTCTGCTGCGCTGATGGCCCAAACACCTGAGCTCAACATGAAGACATATTCAGAATCAATACTCTGAATAAAGTCTCATTTAAGTCCACACGACATCCGTGAAATGTGGCAGAATAAATACGGCAATAGATCTGACTCTTAAGTGTTATTAAACACATCCTAGCGAGTAAAACAGATCAAGCAACCCGATTATTCTAAAGAAACGATATTATCTTCATACAAAACATTTGGTAAGAAGCAAGTTTGATACACTCAGTACCAATTACACCCTAAAATAGCGTAATTGTTTGGCTGAAAGAAACGATATTATCCTCTTTCTATTAAATTTACATAAACTTATTGATTGCTGGTGAACCCTGTTCTAGATAACGAAACAAGCTATGCCAGCACTTCAGGTAACACTGAAAATTCCAGACATTCGGATAGAACGAAAAAACCCCAGTTGAGTAGGCGATAAATTGTACCTTATCAAATGTGAAAACCCTATCGATATGCTTCCCAGCGATATTCTGCGACACAGCAACCTCTCTTTGAAACTCATTACATGTCACAACCTGAGGAGCATTATTCCTCAACTCTTCGTCGCTAAATGGCCTACAAAAAACACCCGAGGAAGCCCAAAAATTTGAAAATTTAATTAAACCCCACATGAAAGCCAACAAAACCTAAGTGAATTCGAACATTTCATTCAGAAACTGAATACATATGGAGTATGCACCTGCAACGAAGGAGGACTTGAACATTGACGCCTTTCTCTTTGTCATGTCGGCCGGACATCTTGGAGCGGCGGAGCGACGGCGAATCCAGCGGAGCAGAATAATGGACCTGATCTCTTCCTCTTCTCTGTGAGATTCAACTTTTTTGTAAATACCTCTCCTTCTCTCCTCTCTCTCTCTCTCTCTCTCTCTCTCTCTCTCTCTCTCTCTCCCTGGAGACGGAATCTTCTTTGTAGAGCAAGAGCGGGATGAGTATGGGATTTGAATTTTTTCAAGAGACGCTCTTTCGCATCCCGATTTGAAATGATCCAGTCTTCATGATTTTACCATTTTGTCCTTCCCTTCAAAGGAGGATTTCCAATACGACGTCGTTACATTGTGAGGAACAGTCTAACGTTCATCGAACAATAATGGGCTAACCTTTATGGGCCTATTTCTAGCCTGAGCGCGTCATGTGGAATTGTTTTTTCTATCTACGAATAGAATGTTTATTTCATTTGGAGAATCATCCGACAATTATATTTTTTTATAATTCAGAAAACCACAACTCAATATTACAAGGGCTAACCTCAAAGGTACTCTTAAATCTAAAACACTTCAAAGATACCTTTCTCGAAAAAAAATTTTAATTTTAAAAATACCCTTATAAATATTGATATTTCCAAAATATTCTTGCGACTTTATGACCCAGCGATCCAATTTGATCATGCGATCCTTGTCCCTCTGTGACCCAGTTTGACCCTGCGACCCTTGTCCCCTGCGACCCTTTGTTCCTCTGCGACTCTTGGACCCCTCCGACCCTTGTCCCTCTTCGACCTTTGTTCCTCTGCGGCTCTTGGACCCCTGCGACCCTTGTCCCTCTTCGACCTTTGTTCCTCTGCGGCTCTTGGACCCCTGCGACCTTTGTCCCTCTGCGACCCTTGTCCCTCTGCGACCCTTGTTCCTCTGCGACCCTTGGACCCCTGCGACCCTTGTCCTTCTGCGACCCTTGGACCCCTGCGATACTAATTTATTATTTACAAATTATTTACAAATAATATGAATAAAATTTTGAAAATACAGCTCAAATCAAAATATGTTGGACCCGTGCGACCCCTCCGACCATTGCGCCTCTTTCGACCATTGCGACCCTTCCGACCATTGCGACCCTTTCGACCATTTCGACCCTTTCGACTAGTCTTTTCAATGTCAGACTACTGCTTTTTTCATGTTCTAGCTATGCTTTTTATTTTACCAATGCCACATTGAAGACCTATATTAAAGGTTCTTTAATGTGTTAATACATGCATCTTGGTCATTCTTTGTATTATTGTCTTTCTGTAATTTTAGGAGTCCATTTATTTTTCGTTATAAATAGAGGAGGAAAAACTGAAAAGTTACAACAAGCATCAAATCATCTCTTGTTTCGAGTCTTTCATTCTCTCAAAAGGGCGATTTCTAACATCTAACCCTAATTTCTCTGAAAAATCCTTGTTACCGTTAAGGTCACATGGTCGACCCAGGGCATCGTGCTGTCTATTTGTTATCCAATGTCTTGGTAATCGTCGGACTCAGTCTGTATGCAGATACACACAAGTACTTACAACTTGGATGGAGGACTTTGTGATGTATCTGCACTACATAAGGTCTTGGTAATCGGCAGACTCAGACATCAAGCTGTATCCGCGTTACCTAAGGTCACGGTTGGAGGTCATTTGCTACCGTGGAACTCACCATACATGACTCAAAGCCCGAAATATCAATGGAGCATTTCGTGAAGCTTGGAGAAGTTACACACGACTCTTCTTACGGGGAAGGGCTCCGATGTATCTTAAACTTCGGCAAATTTGACCTTTTTTCTTTCCTTTTTTTCTCGAACTTCTTTTTGTCTTTTTCTTCTTCTTCAACTTTTTTCTTTCCTTTTTTAACCGTTGTGACCTTTGAGACCTTATGTAACCTTATGTAACTTTTGTGACCTTTGTAACCTTTGAGACCTTATGTAATCAATATTTAAACGTTGAAAATGTCTTATTTTGCATCTATTGTTCCGTAAGAATATGACCCAATATGACCTGTTATGCGACGCTCAATCGGATTAAATTAATAATCACGTTTAAACGGCTACGACTCATGCGACCACACATAACCCTTGTACGACTCATGCGACCCAATATGATAACATATGACCTATGGACGACTCATGCGACCAAACATGACCCATGGACGTCTAATGCGACCACATAAGACCCTTATACGACTCATATATGCGACCCTATATGACCACATATGAATCATGGATGACTCATGCGACCACATATGACCCATAGACGACTCATGCGACCACATATGACCCATGGACGACTCATGAGACCACATATGACCCATGGACGACTCATGCGACCAAACATGACCCATGGACGTCTAATGCGACCACATAAGACCCTTGTACGACTCATGCGACCCTATATGGCCACATATGACCCATGGACGACTCATGCGACCAAACATGACCCATGGACGTCTCATGTGCCCAACATAATACCCTTGTACGACTCATGCGACCCAATATGACCACATATGACCCATGGACGACTCATGCGACCAAACATGACCCATGGACGTCTCATGCGACCACATATACCCTTGTACGACTCATGCGACCCGCAGTAGACAAGGTACATCATCGACAACAGTGTCCAGTTCGACTTTGAGGGTACAACAGACGTTAAAGCCATTATCTTGACAAAACTTTGTCCAACCCCTGGTGATGCTAGCGCCACCGCGTTTCACGGGCCTTAGATGTGCCTCCCAAATGTCTGTGTAATTGGTTATCAGATCAACCTTACTTCGTCTACCGCAAAGACCATTCGACCTCGCAAACTGTATCGGAAGTGTCTGCGATAACCGGATAAATTTACAACAACGTCAAACTAATGCATATACGAGCTGATTTGATGAATCGAATAAATCGGCTTGAGTTCACTTACCACTGCATCTACGGCCAGATTTAAACGCGTGACTGGTACCGTGAAAATCCTCTCACCATGCGACCCTTTGTACAATAATAGTAAATCCACAAAAACATCGATACTAACAATAATACATTCTATTGAATAATAGTAAAAAAACCAACCAAAAACAAACATGAATTTTTGTGTTCAAATGAGGTTCAAACAAATACAAAAACCAACCAAATACAATGGAATTCAATCTATGAAGATTATAGGGGCAAGCAGTAGACAAGGTACATCATCGACAACAGTGTCCAGTTCGACTTTGAGGGTACAACAGACGTTAAAGCCATTATCTTGACAAAACTTTGTCCAACCCCTGGTGATGCTAGCGCCACCGCGTTTCACGGGCCTTAGATGTGCCTCCCAAATGTCTGTGTAATTGGTTATCAGATCAACCTTACTTCGTCTACCGCAAAGACCATTCGACCTCGCAAACTCTATCGGAAGTGTCTGCGATAA
>CM071862.1:25525205-25555137 GCA_036759665.1 Gynandropsis gynandra | reverse complement strand
CCTCAATTGGAAGTCGCTTGTTGTCAAATATGCTTCCATTTCTGACACGCCAAAGATGGTAGATCGAGGCCGCAATGGCATACACCTGTGCTCGTGCTAAGCAATCATCTCGAGCAGCATTTCTCCTCAGCCATGTGAGTGCGTCTTGGATCGTCATGATGGTCCGCGGGATGTGCAAACGGTCACATACTTGGTACCATATTTGCTGGGCATATCCGCACTCAAAGAACAAGTGGTTGTGGCTCTCCATTTGCTGGTTACATATTCTCCCGTTGCAGCCAACCCAGAAACGTCTTGGCCATCCTCCTTTCCTTCAGTTCCTACCATAGTTGATGCACCTAATTTTGTTGGTGCGTGCGTTCCTTTCCACCTTCCCATGGTAAATCTATTTCAGCATCTGAAACTTCGCCCAAACCAGCACAGAAAACCCAATTTGGAACCAGCCGCTATATCAATCGTTGCACCAGCTGCTGAGTTTCTCGTGTTGCACCGGCTGCTGGGCGCTGAAAGCTGTGCACGGATCCTAACTCGCGGTCCTGAAGCTTCGCCCAAACCAGAGCCGATACTAGATTCTAAACCAGTTGTTGTACCTCCCGTTGCTCCAGCTGCTATACTTCTCGTGTTGCACCAGCCGCTGTACTCTGAAAAAAACCAGATAGCCAAATTCCTCGAGCTGCCAACCTCCTCAAGCAAGAAACTCGCCGGAAACCTAGCTGCCAAACTCCTCAAACCGTAACCACACTCTACACCTGCACCCTGAAGCCGCTGCTAGTTTGCTGGTTCTCCGCGAGCTAAACCAGCGAGAACTACACTGAATCTTCACCCAGAATCTCCGAACAGAAACCGACACCCTGGAGTTCCAAGAAACTCGAGCTGACCTTGAGTTCGACCGGCAGAAGACTCCAGACCTTCGAAACAACCAAGGGTGTTCGAACGGCAGCAGACCCCAAACCTTCACAAGTGCCAAGAATCTTGAAAACCTACCAAGAATCGTGCAACCCCAAGAACCGAAACCTAGGCTTTAAGAAACTACTTCTAGGTCTGCCAAGAGTCTCAGTCGTCACCAACAAACTTAAAAGAACCCAGAATCCGGCCAAGAATCAGTGGATTCCGGCGGATTTCTAAGCTCCAAGGAGCTCCCAAGGAGCCCTAGGAATGGTCGAAAACCAGCCCTAGTTTGCCTCCTTGCCGAACCTTGAACTCCTCCTCAAGCCGCCGTGTATTGTTGCTGGAAAAGAAAGAAGGAAAAACTCGCCGGAAAAGTTCGCCGGAACCCTAGAAACGGCCGCCGGAAAACTCGCCGGAAATCACTCTAGGAATCACCCTAGAGAGCATTTTTTTTCTTCCTGACGACGACTTTCCTATTTGCGTTTACTCGTCGTCTTCTTCGTGTCTCACCATGGCCGTCGCATCCGAGAATCCATTCGGGATCATCAACATTCGATCCCATATCCCCATTACCCTGGACATGAAAGAATTGAACAACGACTCATGGCGCGATGTATTCGAAATCCATTATGAGAGTTTCGACGTTTTGAGCCACATTGACGGCTTCACCCCACCGGCCGCTCCTCTATCCGATGAATGGAAGCGTATTGACGGCCTCGTAAAAATTTGGATCTATGGGACGATCTCAAAGTCCCTCATCCAAGATATCCTCAAAACAAAGTCTACGGCTCGCGAGACGTGGCTAAGACTTGAACGCCTTTTTCGTGACAACTAGGAGGCACGGACGATACAACTCGACAATGAACTACGCACTATCACCATTGGCGATCTATCAATTCACGCCTACTGCCAAAAGATCCAAAAAATTTCGAATCTCCTTCCCAACCTAGAGGCGCCGGTGAATGAACTATTCCTCGTCATGCATACGCTCAATGGGTTAAACGAAAAGTTCGATAACATCGTCAACGTCGTCAACACCAAAAACCATTCCCAATGTTTGAAGATGCTCGATCGATGCTGCTACTGGAGGAGCAACGTCTCGCGCGAAACCATCGCCCGGATCCTTCTCACCACGACCACGGATCTGCCCCGACTGCTCTGTACGCGCATGCTGACTACGCGCGGGCGGATTGGCAGCAACATCACCCACCCGTGCGGGCTGACTACGTGCGGGCAGATTCGCTGCAACATCTCCCACTCGCGCGGGCTGACTATGCGCGAGCAGATTCGAAGCAACATCTCCCACCCGCGCGGACTGACTACGCCCGGGGAGATTCGGCGCCGCCCTATCAGCACCGACACAGACGCCCACGCGGCCGCTCACACAGGGGACATCGCGGTTGTTATAACAACTCTAACGACTGGTACTCCAAACCACTACCGCAACGATACCAATTCGAGCCGTCGCCGCCTTGGACTCCATCTTATGCCCACACGTTCTCCGGCTATGGCTGGAACCCTTACCCGCTGTGGTACCCTACACCACCGATGCATCTCCGGCTATGGCTGGAACCCTTACCCGCTGTGGTACCCTACACCACCGATGCAACAGCCGCACCAAAGCATGGGTCCCTCAGCGATGCCATCCGCCATGCTGCAACACACAGCCATTATGGCGCAGACCATGGTCGTCGATCCCACCGTCCAACGCAAGGACGGGCTGCCTCGAGCTGTCAACACAATGGTCGTTTCCCCGTTAGACCTAATCCAAGCGTTTAATGCCATGAACGTCACTAACTCAACCGACGGGTCGTGGTACATGGACACCGGAGCCACCGCCCATCTTAGGTCACAACCATGTATACTCGAGACTACTTTTAATTCGAGCATTACACCGTGTGTCTATGTAGGTGATGGATCTTATATTCCCGTAACCACTGTCGGCCAAACGACCATACCCACACCCAACCGTAGATTTGATCTCACCAACGTCCTTGTTTCCCCGTCCATTATCAAAAACCTAATTTTGGTAAGACAATTTACTCGTGACAATAATTGTTCTATTAAATTTGACGCTTTTGGGTTTTCTGTGAAGAACACCAAAACAATTCTACTCCGATGTGACAGTCCGGGCCCCCTCTATTCCCTATCCCCCATGGCCTCATGCGCTCGGCCATCCGCACCCGCTTTTGCATTTCTCACCTCGGGTTCCACTTGGCAACACCGTCTTGGACATCTCGGGGAGTCGGTTTTTCGTTTTCTACGTTCTTTGGGTTCATTTTCTTGTAATAATGACAACGCAAACTCTCTTTGTCATGCGTGTCAACTTGGAAAACACATTCGCTTACCATTTAATAAATAAAGTTCCATTGTTCAATCCCCGTTTGATGTTATTCATTCGATATTTGGACATCTCCCATTCCAAGTATTAGTGGCATCAAATACTACTTCCTATTCCTCGACCATTTCTCACACTTCCTTTGGGTTTATCCTCTTCGTCGAAAAAGTGATGTCTTTTCTAAATTTCTCCATTTCCACTCTTATGTTCAAAACCAATTCGGGAAACACATCAAAATTTTTCAATGCGATCATGTGGGGGGGGGGAGGGATTTGATAATACGTCACTTAACGTTTCTTTGATTCTAATGGTATTTTGATCCATTTTTCATGTCCTCAAACCTCACAACAAAATGGCAAGACCGAGCGCATGATCCGCACCATCAACAACCTTATCCGTACCCTACTCTTCCAAGCATCCATGCCGCCTCATTATTGGGTGGAAGCGTTGCATGTTGCAGTTCACCTCCTCAACCTTCTCCCGTCCGCTTCCATCCAAAATGAGACACCCTTCACCAAACTTTTCCAAAAACCAGCCACCTATGACCATCTCCGTGTTTTCGGATGCCTATGTTATCCGAACACCCATGCCACATCACCTCACAAACTCTCACCCCGCTCGACCCCGTGCGTGTTCCTTGGATATCCGAGTCATCACAAAGGTTTTCGATTTCTCGATATTCAAACACGCTGAATCATTATATCCTGCCACGTCGTCTTTGACGAAACCACGTTCCCTCTATCCTTACTCATCTCTCCATCGGCCAAATCCTATCACTTCCTTGACTCCGATGATATTCCTTCAACCATCCTTCGACCCCTACTCCAACACCTCCCCAACCCACAACCACCCACGCCAAAAGCCAAACCCACTCCATGACAACCGTAGCCAAACCGGCCGTGCCAAGAATTCTCCCGTCATAGCCTTTCAAACCACCACAATCTCGCCTATCCCCACCACACACCTTAAGGCCTTAGAGGATCCTCATTGGCGAGACGCTATGCAAAGCGAATTTGATGCTCTTATTAAAAGTGGTACTTGGGACTTGGTCCCTCGTCCTCATGATGTTAACATTGTGCGCTCCATGTGGCTTTTTCGTCATAAGTTTCATGCAGATGGCTCCTTAGCTCGGTACAAGGCGAGACTTGTAGTTAATGGCAAATCACAGCAAGTTGGCATTGATTGTGATGAGACTTTCAGCCCGGTGGTGAAACCAACTACCATCAATTGGACGTGAAGAATGCGTTTCTTCATGAAAATCTCAAAGAGACGGTATACATGTTCCAACCCCCGACTTAAGGATCTAATACATTCGGACTATGTGTGTCGCCTCAAGCGGTCATTATACGGCTCAAACAAGTACTGCGGGCATGGAATCAACGATTCATGGTATCCGCGTTTTAATTAAAGTTCAATCAAAGCCGATGTGACTCATCCCTATTTGTCCTCTGCTGCAATAGGGATCAAGCCATGATGCTCCTCTACGTCGACGATATCATCCTCACCGTCTCATCCACTCAACTCCTCTAAGGTATCATTTTATCTCTTATACAAGAGTTCCCGATGACGGATCTGGGAAATCTTTATCACTTCCTCGGTGTGACGGCTCAACGGAATTCTGCGGGCTTATTTCTCCATCAAACCTCATATACGTTCTCAAGCGCACCGGGATGGACTCATGCAACCCATGCACAACCCTCGTTGACACCAAGCCAAAGCTATTGGCAACTGAGGGCTCTCCAGTGTAGGATCCAAGTTCTTACCGCAGCATAGTGGACGCCTTACAATACCTCACGTTCACACGCCCTGACATCCAATACGCGGTTCAACAATTGTGCCTCTTCCTACATGATCCCCGCGATAGTCATCTCAATGCCATGAAGAGAGTCCTTCGATACATCAAAGGTACATTACACTATGGCCTTCAACTTCGACCGTCCACTACCGCAGGTCTCACGGCTTACTCCGATGCCGACTGGGCGGGCTGCTCGGATATGCGTCGCTCTACATTAGGTTATTGCGTATTCCTTGGTGACAACTTGGTTTCTTGGTCGTCTAAACGACAACCCACAGTTTCCCCATCGAGCGCAGAAGTCGAATACAGAGCGGTAGCTAATGCTGTGGCCGAGACATGCTGGCTTCGCAACCTTCTCCTAGAACTGCACTACCCGCTACCCCGCGCGACCTTGGTATACTGTGACAACGTCTTTGTGGTGTACATGTCCTCCAATCCCGTTGATCATCAGCGCACTAAACACATATAGATCGAAATTCACTTTGTTCGCGAGAAGGTCACCCTTGGCTCTCTACAAATACTACACGTCCCATCCAGTCACCAATTTGCAGACATCTTCACCAAGGGATTGCCCTATTCACTATTCTCGAAGTTCCTTTCCAGTCTCAGCGTTCGACCCACTCCCGCTTCGACTGCGGGGAGTATTAGCATATATGTATTTACTTATTATTGTATTTTATTATATTACCTACTTTCCATATTCTTAGGATCTCATGATGTATATATTTCAATATCATATCAATAAAGAGATTAAGGGATTTTACCAAATTACAATAACTTCAATTAATATTCCACCATCATATATTATTCATTTAAACTCATATTTTGAAATTGTCATTCGTTGAAATTATCATCTAATTTTTTCTATCATCCCTTTGATGTTTTCAACTATATTTTAATGTTTTTATGAAAATTTCAATGGATTTACAACGATATTTTTCTCATTGAATTCGTTGATTTTTCATTGCAAAACTTTTGAACATACACAATCGTTGAAATCTATATATTAAAAGTTGATGTTTTTGGAGGCTCCTCAGCGATTCTGATCTCTCAGCGCTCCACGTCAGCCTGCATTTATAAAAAATTTAGCTCTCTCCCACGATCTCCCACGTTCTCTCAGCAGACAATGTGAATATAACCCTAATCTCCTCCTTCGCTACATCCAAATCGCTTTACATTTTATTCTTTCACCGGCGATTACATTATGTACGGGCAGCAGCTGAGAAAGCGCAGCAGTTGCTACAAAATGTGACAGACAGGAAAAGAAGCCGTCAAATGGAAATGGGTGGGCTTGACGCGGGAAGCGTGTGCGGCTATGGATTCTGGGTATGGTTGCAGGTGAACTACTCGTTCGCGGACTTTCTTTGCAAGAGGGGGATATGAGCAAAGATCACCCTCCCGATCCGTTTGAGTTCTTCATCTGGACAGTCGAGGTAGTCCCATTTGATTCTTGGTTCCAGCTTGAAATTTAGCAATTAGGGTTTCAGGGATTATGTAGGGGTTGCAGTTTGAGCGTCTTTTTTGTGAATTTCCCCTGTTTGTTGTTACTGCATCTTAGCGAGATTCGATTCAGCCGATTTGATTTAAAACTCGTTTGATTTGATTCCTATTGAATACGTATCAGTTAGATCCAATTTGTCAATTTCAAGTTTACAAATTGGGAGCTTGATTAACTATTTTGGTACTTCAGTAGATCTTGAAGGAAGAAGGATACTTCCAACGCTAATTTTCACTGTAACTTACATCATGCAAGATCCAAATTCATTACCTACCAATTGATTGAGTATTGCTAGGAAGTCCCACAATCGGTATATTTTTAAGGTTTTATGGATTCATTTGGTTATTGCAGTTGTCTCAGTGTTGGACTTTGCTGCTTGTTTTAGGTACTGTGTGGGGTCTGTAGTTGTTTGATGTAGACTCGAAATAGTTTTACTCATTTTACCGTTGATTTCCGCAGGGATCTACACATGAGAGACTGGTCTCTTAACCGCACCTCAAGTTCGACCTCTCTCGCTCCGCTCTTTTCTTCTATTTGCGTTTCTACTACGTTTTAGTAGTCGATAATTCGACTTATGACTGTAAGGCGCTTCTAATCAATGGTCAGAGGCGAATCCTCTTCTCTGGTTCCATACATCATCCTCGAAGTACTCCTGATGTAAGGTTTCTGATACTAGAACCCTACTATCTTTCTTCTGTCTGATTCTATGTATAATCTTCCCTTTTGTTTTTGGTTCTTCTTTCTCTTGGTAGATGTGGGGAAGTTTGATTCAGAAGGCGAAAGATGGAGGCATTGATGTTATTGAGACCTACGTTTTTTGGAACCTCCATGAGCCATCTCTGGGAAAAGTACTTTTGATTTTTATTCTAAATTACATTAAGATAACTCTAAGACTAAGAAAGGTTATTATTATTCGAACATTTGTTTGTTATTCTATGTGGGTTTAATATTTTTTGAATCTTTTGTTTGAGAATGTGATTAGGAAGAAGACATAGAACACGAGTTAACCTTCGAGGAAATGCATAGATTACGGCCTGATGGGTCTCAAGCAGTAGTTCCATGGAAACCAAATCAAGAGAAGAAGGAGAAGAATAAGGGACGGGCAAACAAGAATAGGTAGGCATTTTTATTCGTTGTTATTGCTTTTGAATTGTTATGTTTGGTTGTATGATTTTGTACTAATTTCTTAGTGTTTCTTTGTGACAAAAAGACCGGTGGAAGTAATTTGTAAGAAGCCAATGAGTCACTTTAGAGACGTGGTTCAAGCACCGAGAGAAGTCAAGTCTATACGTTACATCTTTATAAGTGTATGCCCTGCTAATTCGATATTGATTTAAGCTTCTTGATGCTTTTTCTGCCGCAAAGTTGCTCTCTTTGTCTTTATGGTTTGGTTTGTCCTTACTCCAGAACACTTATCATACTTACAGTTGTTCTTTTGTATCTTCTTTCTTTTTCTGCCGCAAAGTTGCTCTCTTTGTCTTTATGGTTTGGTTTGTCCTTACTCCAGAACACTTATCATACTTACAGTTGTTCTTTTGATATCTTCTTTCATGCCCAAATGCAATTTGTATTGAAAATGTGTCATAAGCATGGTGTTATGCATCTGGATCTTAAACCGGAGAACTTTCTCTTTGCGAATAAAAAGGAGACATCGACAGTCGGGAGGATGTCGAGATTTGGTTGTATTACTTGCTTTGAACTTCTTCTCCTAACATTTTGTTAATTTTCACTGAAGAGACTGAGCAAGGGGTGGCTCAGGCGATCATTAGATCAGTTATTGACTTTAAGAGGGATCCATGGCCAAGAGTTTCAGACAGTGGCAAAGATCTTGTGAGGAAGATGCTTGACCCTGACCCAAAGAAGTGGTTTTCTGCTTCTGAAGTACTCGGTATGTTTCCGTTTAACATACGCCTTTCTAGTGGGTTACTTTTAATTTGTTTGCCCTTAGACCAATGCACTGTAACTGGTGTATATTCAGAACATCCATGGATATTAATTGCAAAGAAAATCCAAATGTCTCACTGATGGAAGCTATGAGGATTATTTTTCTTTTAATTTCAAAGTTTTTCATTCAGGGTTTTAAAACATCAAATGTGTTGAAACTGTTTAATTGTTCTTGAAATTGTGCAGTATAATGTAGATGGGGACGAGACATTGAACTATGCTGAGTTTGTAGCTGTCTATGTACACCTCAAGAAGATGGCCAATGACGAGCACTTGCATAAAGCTTTTAACTTTTTTGATCAGAACCGGAGCGATTATATTGAGATCGAAGAGCTTCGCGAGGCCTTAAATGATGAGGTGGATGCTAACAGTGAGGAAGTTATCAGTGCCATTGTGCAAGATGTGGATACTGACA
This sequence comes from Gynandropsis gynandra, assembly GCA_036759665.1. Taxonomy (NCBI): domain Eukaryota; kingdom Viridiplantae; phylum Streptophyta; class Magnoliopsida; order Brassicales; family Cleomaceae; genus Gynandropsis; species Gynandropsis gynandra. Next base: position 25,546,259 of record CM071862.1, on the reverse strand, counting down.
AGGTAGAACCCTAAAAATAAGACTCTCAAAACTCGAAACTTGACCCAACCAATGATGCATCTTAACCCTACTTCTTACTGCAAGCCAATGGGGAAGTAATAACGGGACTAATGACTCATTTTTTCATTGGTTTCCTTAAAGGAATAAAGGGTTTCCTGTGCTTGAATCTTCGGCTTATTAGGAGAGTTTTGAACCCTTGAATGCTTGTTTTATTGTGTCATTTGTACGTATGGATCTCTCATATTGTATCCAAAAGGGTACGTAGGATCTATGTCATTCTGAACGATGGTTCAACTTTTTCCATTATCAGGACGGGCGGATAAGCTACAAAGAATTTGCAGCGATGATGAAAGCTGGTACAGACTAGAGGAAAGCATCACGACAATATTCTCGAGAAAGATTCAACAGTTTGAGCCTCAAGTTGATGAGGGAGGGCTCTTTGCAGTTAGCTGGCACTGAATGAGAGCAAATAGACACAAAGCAATGGTGATGTTCTTGACAATGGTCGATCGAAGCAATGGTGTTTGTTTCTTGGTGACCTTCTCTCTCTTGTGTCTGTTTTGAAACTCTTAGCTTTTAGGTAGAGGTTTAAGCTTTCCATTTATTTAGCTTCTTCCACAGCCATGTCAATATGTTCTTAGTTTATTTTGATTTTGAATTAGTGTTTGGCATTGTCTATAATTTTCTTCCACCAACTATATTATAAAACAATTTATATTAGTTTAGTTACAAGATTATAAATAATTTCTTTTTATGTTCTTGCTATTGGTATTTATTATTTGACAAACAAGGAAATTAGATCAAGTTGGACAAGATATTTGACAAATTAGGGAACTATATAACTCTACATAAAGAGAAAATAGTTTCTTTGTAATAAATTAAGGAAAATTTTTTTTCGACGATATTTTCTAAAGATCTATGCAATTTGACATTATTTATGTTATAGAGATTTATTATAATATAGGGTATATTTTCTATTTTTTTTAAAACAAAATATTTCGAATTAGAACAGTCATCGGAGTATTCTGAAACTTAGACACGCAAGAGCCACAAATAATATTTATTAATTAAGACTGTAGAGTTGTAATCTTGCACGAAACGAGAAGTTAAAGTTTTTTATACATTCATTATATCTTGAAACTTTTTAGATATTTGATTTTGTATTACGTAACATATTGATAACCTCTGTTAGAGGATAAGAAAAAAATATTTTCTAGATCATCTCCCTTTACCATAAATGTATTCATCTAACATATACACACCAAGATATTAGATGTCTTGATATTAAATTTAAATTTCGATAAATTAGTCTAATTTCAAACCAAATATTAGGAAGGGAAACCCAATAAAAGAAATCTTTAAAAATAAAGAAGTTTTTTAGTAGTGGTCCATGTATTATTATTATGATGCATTTTATTCAATATTTCCTCATATACTACCACTTCGTCATAACATTTTAAACATTCTAAAAATTATCTTCCCGCGTATCGCGCGGGTATATACCTAGTGTTTAATAAATATGACATGGTATTTGTAGTAAAAAATTTGAATATTATCTGAAAATTCAGAAGTGATTAACATAATATATAAGTACTTAAAATCATATAAATAAATTTAGAGCGTATATGATCATTAAATGAGATATCATTCCATTTTATGACACATAATATCAATCATGAAAGGAATTCAATCTCTAAAAAATGTAGTATATATAATTTTCATAATTTAACGTGAATCTCCGCACAAATAACTCATAAATCGACAAAAATCCTAGCGTAAACAACCTATAAACTAACTTATAATATAACCAAAAAATAACCCAGAAATGAATCTTTTTTACATGGATCATATCGTCGATTGCTTCAAATCAATAAATTTTTGCTTTGAGAGTTTAAAGACCCTTATTTTTATATATCAATATTAGATTTTTAGAGTATTAATATGAACGAACAATTAATATATGAAGTTTTGTTGGAAATTGAATAGGTCGAAGAATAGAATTATTAAATTTGAAAAATCGATTGTATTAGGTCTAAAATACATAAAAAATAAATTAAAATAATATTAAAAAAAAGAATGAAGAACAATATTCTACTCATCAAAGGTAATTTTTTTTATGTAAATATAAAAAATAGAAATTAAATAACCTAAAAAAATCATAATGGTTACATTAAATTTAACGTCTTACATTTAGGATTTAGTCTTTAAAAAATTAAATAATTTAAATTTATTTTCATAATAGGAGCAATTTTAAAAATACCCTTTAAATACTATCAGTGATTCAATTTTATCATTCCCTAAAAAATAAACTTTAATTTTACCCTTATAATATTGATATTTCCAAATTATCCCCGTAATATATGCGATCCAAATGATCCATGCGATCCAAGCGACCTTTATGACCCATACGATCTATGAGACTCTCGAAAATCGCTCGAAATCGTTCACAGTCGCTCCAATATTGTTGGAAATCAATAAAAAATCACTAAAAATCGTTCGAAAATTGCTAAAACGCTGAAAATCGCTCGAAATCATTAGAAAATAGTTGGAAATCGCTCGAAAATAGCTCGAAATTGATTTCAATTCAAAATCGTTTCTCGTTCATTCTTCTCAATTTTGAATTAGATATCATTTTACTAACAACATATTAAACTGTATGTGTTTTTATTAATAAAATATAGAGACATATACATATTTTTTTAAAATTTTTAATTAAATTTATGAACCTATACAGTGAAATTATGGTATATTGATATTCTCCCTTCATAACATGTAGGTGCATAAAAGGAATAAAAAAGTTGAAAAAAAGAACTTTTGGACTATGCATGCATGATATTGATATATCATCTAAAGCCGTTTAAGATCAATCAATGAATTACATGTGGGACATCTCATCTTCGTCCTATACTCGATATCTTGACAAATGTTGTCCCAAAAGCCATCTACTGACTTGCCTGAATCACACAACTCAATATTATTTACAAATAAAATATTAAACGTTTCTAACTATAAAATATTTCCTTACCCTAAAAACACAACATAATAATTTATAATAAATTATTTTAAATATAAACAATGAACTACAATATATTGTATATATTAGTATATAAATTGTATTAATCAAGTGGGTTTTAAAACCATATATGTAATAAAATATGACAACTTATAAAATATTTATGAATTGAACAAATTTTAAATTAAATATAAACTATATAAAAATTTTCTTATAGACAAATTTAATGAATTTATTAATAAAATTTAAATTACCTTTTTTTTACAAAAAAGTTAAATTTCTTAAGATATATGAATTTTATTCAAAATATCTTTTATACATAATTTTTTATTTTACACATAAATGATCAAATTACTTTAAAATAATACAGTAATTATAAGAACTTTCATGTGATAATTAATATATATATATATATATAAATGATATATTTTCATAAATCAATTTGAAAATAATTGTCATATATTTTATATTATCTAGAAATATCATGATAAATATAAAAATAAAAATTATATATTTATAGGCCCTGATTGATGGAGTCGTAGACAAACGCAAACGCAACGACTGCGTTTTTGACGACTATGGGTGATATTAGAACCGACCAGTGGAGTCGTAGTCGCCCGAAAACGCGTCGAAACACAACATTTAAAAATCTAATATTTGGGTGCGTTACATTTACGTTTTAATACATTTTTTATAAAATTACTAAAATACCTTTGTAGTAACTTCGTAGTTTCTCGTTTCTCTTCGCTATTTCTCCTTTCTCTTCTGTTTGGCCGATTAGAACTTCGCCTGTTCTCTTCTGTTTCGCCGCTTTGTTTTTCTCCTCTAGCTAAGCATCTCTCTCTATATGGGATTCCAACTATGTTTTGAGGTTCCACTTAGGATTTTGCACCAAGATTGGTTTCGTGTGTAAACAACTCGCAGTGATTCTCTTAGAGTTTTGTTTGGTTTTGCTGAAAATCCCGATTATGCTACGTTTCTCGATGATTAGTTTATTTAGTGATGCTTTAGTTTTCCATGCTCAAGTGTTCTATGGTCTTTAAAGTGTTATGTGTGACCTTTGAATCTCCTTATTCAGTGCTTGGCTTTTTGAAAATTACGATTATATAAGCTCTAAATTTTTGGTATAATTGATAAAATTATTATCTCTGGTAATTCGTTCTTGAATTATGTCGACTGAAAAACTTCACTACCAAAATCCTATCGGATGTCTCTTTTTATCTAAAACTAGTTTGTTTAGAATCTGATTTTGCGAGATTGTTGTAGTTTACCTTGCTAGATATTGTTTGATATTTATATATGGCTTATAGATTATCATACGCACAAGTCATCATTGCAATTATTAATATGTTTCTTTTGATTTAAGTTTTACTTGTTTGATCCAATTCTGATGCAAATTCCTTTTGTTATTCAGATTCTTCTCTCAACTTATCTGTAATATAGAGAACAAAACCATATTGTTTTATAGTCCATGGCATCTCAAATTGTTTTCAACTGCGAATTCGATTAAACTGTGATGGAGGCTAAGTTTAATGTTTGAAGCTTGTGTCTCTTCCCAAGCCATAACCATTATGCTTTCAATGATGCGATTCGTTGTTATTTTAGATAAAGCTTGAAATCTTACTTTAATGGATTTCAAGTTCCAACATGATGAGCTCTGAGTGGTGATTAGGGTTTGATGGCCAAGTGGCTGGTCGTATACTGATAGAATTTCTTGTTTTGAATTCGTTTCGCTCATTAAGACATGATTTTTTTGTTGCATCAAGGGCACCATGACACTTCATAATTCCATTCGAGATTCTAGTGAAAAAGATATTGATTTTAATGTTGTTGAGACTATTGAGGATTACACACCGAAACTCACTAGAAACGCGTCACCGTCACGTGATGATATTGCTATTGATAGATTTTATGATGCAACTGCTGATGTTTATATGTCAAACATTAGAGATGGAATAGCACGAGAAATATGGGATGTCGAAATCTAATATTAGAGATATAATTATATTTTATGGTTTATATATACTCAAAACGTTTTTTAGATATTATGTTTTATGATTTATATATATTTGGATTTGTTTAGATATTATGTTTTATACTTTATATGTGTTTCAAATTTTGTTTCAATGATTTATTATAGTTTATATTTATCGTATATATATATAAATATGTATATATATATATAGGTGTATGAAAAATATTTGATTATGTTTTGATAAAATAATTTTAAATTTCTATTATAATTTATATTAATCATAAATATCTATGTCTATATATTGTATATTTAAATATTTTAATAATGTATAAATTTACTTCAAATATTTGAAAATTATAATTAAAAAGTTTACACTAAACAATAAAAATTAAATAATTTCTTTTATCAATAATTGTCTATTTTGATAATTTTGTTCAAAACGCGATCACAACAGTTTTCTGCCAGTATCTTTTAGTCACAATCGTCCGCAAACACAACGATTCTATTAGTCTGACAAAATAAAACAAAACACCACCAATCGTTAACAGAAACACCGTCGATTACAAACGCTCTGTTTCCACCAATCAAACCTAGGTTTTAAATGTTTTGAAAAAATGTATTTTTATTATCACCAAAATTCCAAAGAAAAAAGGTATCATCTAGCTCCCTTTATTTACTTGTTAAAAATCTCATCTCCCTAGCTCTTTTAGTTAAATTGATGTTTTTTTCTTTTTTCGTTAATTCTCTTGGGTCAATATGAATGACCCGGACTTGCGACTCGGATCCGAAACCGATTCCCGACCCGTCGGAGGAGCCGAGTACAGCTGGTGCCGTGCGGTTCCCGGCGGCACAGGAATCACCGTCATTGCTCTTCTATTCGCAAAATCTCCAGATGTTCGTAATCTCCAAAGTACCCTCGAGAAACTCCAAAATTACCATCCCATCCTCCGCTCCAAGCTCCGTTTCGACGCTTCCACAAACTCCTTCTCCACCTTGAGGCGGTACTGCTCGAATTTATTAAGGAGCAAAGGCAGCAAACATCGAATCAAACCAAATTCAATACGGATGTGGGGATAGCGATCAACGAGCTCATCCGTCCACCGAGCCGATTCTGATCATACTCGAGCACGAGCTGAATAACAACACTTGGACGGATCCGGCCGGCTGGATCGACGGTGAGGCCAGTGTGTTCTTCGTCAGCTTGTACGATCTCGTCGACGACAACGGCAACGGCGAGCGATGTGTCCTAACGTTCCGGCTTCACACGGCGGCTTGCGATCGTACGGCGGCGGTGACACTGCTGAGAGAGTTTCTAGGGGCGGAGGAGGGAGGCCGCGGCGCTGCAGCGAAGATTTTACCGGCGATTGAGGATTTGGTTCCGAGCGGGAAAGCGAACAAGCCGTTCTGGGCTCGTGGGATGGACGTGATTGGCTACTCACTGAACGCTTTAAGGTTTTCGAATTTGAATTTCGTGGAGGCTGGATCGCCGAAGAGGTCGCAGGTGGTGAGGATGCGGATGAACACAGACGAGACTCTCAAAGTAGTGGCTGTAAGAGCTTTTCCCAGAAAAACATTTATTTTTAATTTTTGTTTCCTATTATATTAGATTTTATTAATATTTATATTTTAACAATGGGAAAATGGTAAAATTTCTTCAACTTTCAAATTAGCTAAAAACTATACCAATTATTTAAATGAACATAAACATTATTAAAATAAAATATGGTATTTTGTATGTATAGTTGAGTGTATTTTTAAGGGTTAAATTTAGTGACAAAAATAGTTATGAATTTTCAATCTAATTTTTTGAAAGTTTGTGTTTTCTTAGCAAAGAAAACGGTTCTAAAAGATTTAGAAGTGCATTGCGAAAGAAAATGATGTTGACGCCTTTTGGATGGATTTGGATATGTAATCTTCTGTGCAGGAATGTGAGGCGAGAGGGATGAAGCTATGGTCTGCAATTGTGGCCGCTGCAATGATCTCTTCGTATTCTTCTAAGAATTTACATGTGAATCAACGAGAGAAGTACGCTGTCGCGACGCTCACAGATTGCCGCTCCATTCTCGACCCTCCTCTCACTTGTACCGATTTTGGTAAGGCCTTATTTGTCATTTAAATACTTAGCGAAAAGATTGATGAATATCGTGTATTTGCAGTTCCGGATATAGAGATCACGTTTTTAGGTAACTTTGGCGGTGCGTCGAGGTTACAACCTGTAACTGGATGTGTCTATTTGGCTAGGAATAAGTTTTCCATGACCATCGAATGGATTGTGATTGTTGTTTTGTTGTCGTGGATTCTCTAGGCTTTTTCGATTACTCATTTTGCATAGGGATGGGCGTTTCGGGTTTCGGGACGGGTTCCTCGGGTTTCGGGTTGGGTTCGGCTTTTGAAACATTGAACCCAAAAACCCAAATTGTATTTGGGTTCTCGGGTTCTTCGGGATCTTCGGATTTTTTGGGTTATTTATATACGGATAATTCGGGTTTAAACGGGTAATTCGGGTTTTAGACGGGTAATTCGAGTAATTCGGGTTCCAAATTTTTCATATAAAAAATTCGTTAGGTTTTTTTTTTCGGGTTTCTCCGTTCCCAACCCGGACCGACCCGAACCTAAATGATGGTTTTTCTACAAAACCCGTTTATCTCACGGTTGAGTTTTTCTAATTGGGTCGGTCCGGGAGTTTTTCTAATTGGGTCGGTCCGGGTAACCCGAAACGCCCACACCTAATTTTGCATTCTCGCCCTTTAATTTAATCTAATTAATCTAATTTATGTTGTGTTTACATGAAAACGTAATCTTTGCGGGCGGTTTTGTTTCAGGGTTTTACCACTCCGGCATCCTTCACACGCACGACCTAACTGGAGACGAAACTCTCTGGGACTTAGCCAAGAGACTCCATGACTCGTTCACGACGAACAAGAACTCGAACAAGCACTTCACGGACATGGCTGATCTCAACTTCTTGATGTGCAAGGCCATCGAGAACCCTCATCTGACGCCTTCATCATCGCTTAGGACAGCTCTCATCTCCGTCTTCGAAGATCCTGTGAATGAGCAGACCTCAGACCAAGTGTTATACAGCAAGGGGGTGGAGGACTACGTTGGGTGCGCTTCCGTTCATGGGGTCGGGCCATCAATTGCAGTGTTTGACACCGTGAGAGACGGTCGTTTGGACTGTGCGTGTGTGTATCCGTCGCCGCTGCACGCAAGAGAGCAGATGGAAGGGTTGATTATGCGTATGAAAGCTATTCTCTTGGACACTTGAAAACGCTTTTAAGGTGTGCAATTTTAGTAATCCTTAAATAATTGAGCCATCAAAAATTGGGCTTACGCAGATTTGATCCGGGTTTACCGAAAAAATGAAGAAAAATAAATAGATAAATAATTTGCATCGCAAACTAACCAGAAACTTGAAAAAAAACGAAAAATCTTATTTATGATGAAACTAATACAACCATTCAACCCTTTATAATACACTAGAAAAGCCCGCTTGCACAAATGATCATGCTATTTATTTATATTGCAATTGATATAAAATTATGATTTATCAAACCACACGATATAATCTAATATCATTCAACGTTAAATTGAACATGTGATAATTTTTTTAGATTAAAATATATTAATGTTGTATGTTATTCATGAAATAGAAGTAATACATTAAGAATAGAAATTAATTCATACAATTTATCCATGCTATATATAATAAGATATATTATCCATTTATCAATTGTTTTAGTTAGATATAATATTTAATATAATAGTCTTCATATGTAACTTTGTCATTTACATGAATTATCACATTGTTTTATTTGAACATATAAAAATTATAACCAAACTTCAATCACATTTAAATCACCAATTGCCCAACGAAATGTGTACAATAAGCTAACACCAGGATAGTTTACAAACTTTATTACAAACTTTACCGCCAACCATAAAACACAAAACAATAAAAAAAAAAATAGAAATGTAAACCTAACAACATCTGAAAGCAATGACCAACCAAGAACACATACCCATTTTAGTCCTACTACATCTGTTGTAGCAGAAAATATTAGGTTCTTATAATATTTCTTCAGAAAATCATCTTAAATTTTCGACATATACAAATACCACCCTCTTATATGCTATATGCAAAGAAGTCAATTAGATAGGGATCGAAAAGCTTTTATTCACCATACTATTGATAATGTCCGTTAGAGCTTGGCATAATCTAGATATCTGAAAATTCTCCAAGTACATTTCCAAATCGACATATAGCTTGTGGGGGTCTACGCAAAAAGATAAATATCATACATGGTAAACATATTTTCGTAGTTTTTCGTTGTCATCTCTAAAGTGTGTCTTCCTCCACTTGAACATCACACATCTAAAGCTCATTTTCTTCTGTCGAAATGTTTTCCAATTCAATGGCCTACAAAAAACTATTAAATGATTCGAGAATGATGTTACAACCTCATTTAGAAATATGTATTGCTAAAAAATAAACTGAACTTGTCATCTTCAAAGTGTATGGGTTCCTCCACCTGAACATCACACATCTAAAGCTTATTTCGCAATCCATTCCTTTTCTTTGTCGAAAATATTTTCCAATTCAATGGCCCACAAAAATTTATTAAATGATTCGAGAATGATGTTACAACCTCATTTGGAATTATGTATAGGTAAAAAATAAACTAAAAATTGTCATATTCAAAGTGTATAGCTTCCTCCAACTGAAAGAGTCGAGAGTCGTTGGGTTCAGGTAGGGCGTATGTAAATGCCCGATAGTATGAACATCACACATCTAAAACTCATTCCACAATCTATTCCTTTTCTTTTGTCAGAATATTTTTCGATTCAATGGCCTACAAAAAGCTATTAAATGATTCGAAAATGTTGTTACAACCTCATTTAGAAATACGTATAAATAAAAAATAAACTGAAACAATAGATATTCTATCATTGCTTACCTAATCTATGGAACCCTTGATCCTATCTTCGTAAATCATTTTAAATGTTATCTTCTCAGCGTGCCAATAAAGTCTATGGGGTCTCCATTTTATGCTTTCCATTGATGGCTTCCATGGCAGCAACATCTTTCACTTTTGTCTCATACTTCAGAAAATCACAACCTAGACAATTAACTGAAGTATAACTCAAACTTGGTGAAGCAAGATAAGGGTGCACAATCAAATGAAAACCAAAAACCACGACAAAGGAGGATGTGCTTACGATGGGAGATGGAGGAGGGGGCACCAATGTGAGAGGTTTTCTAGAGACGAAAGCCTCTCCCATATACCGCTCTGTCACTTTAGTCCTTGATGCTTTGATGGAGAACGATGATATTGGAATGGAATAAAAAGTAAACAAACCAGATTGAGTTTTACAGTAATATCGAGGAAGCATGAACCTTTTTAGAGTAGAGGCAGGAAACATAAGGACCAGAAGGACGGCGTGTAAAGAAACCTAGAAGAAACCTATGCCCAACGCTCTTGATCTCGCCATCCCTGTCTCGGAAGAATAAAAAACATCGTTTCAAGATATTTAAGATCCAAATTAGAATGAAATCGAGTCCTAAACGCTAAATCCGATGAGGTGGATTCTTCTACCAATGTCTTAAAGAAGAGAGCAATGTGCTGCAAATTGCAATGTGTTAAGGTGGCTTCACCTTTCATAGTCCTAAAAAAAAAACGCTAATGATGATGTGGATTCTGTACCAATGTGCTGCAAATTAAGAAAATAAAAAAGAGGTAAGTCGTTTGGGTAGCTGCATATAAATCGACCGCCAAAAGAAAGAGGATAAAATGGAGATTCTGCTATGCTATACTCCTTACCTTGCCAGAAATTGTTGCAACTGAATTCGAACGAATCATTGAAGCCACTTTTACTACTCTAAAAGGATGAAGATTATTTAGGCTTGATGCTTCGCAATGAGCGACTATCACATCTTGCAATTAGAAAAGGAGTGAAGAAGGTTGAGAACAGTTGACATACCTCTTATGGCGTGAGCATTTTCTCCCTTAGTTCACCGTCTTAAACTCGCCCTCGGGCCACCGCAGCCGCCTAATCGCTTCAATCTTCCCACCGCACACAGCTAATTTCGCACCAGCTCTAGTCTCAGATGTGGGTTGAAGAAATCTGGGTAGAAGAAAATGAATGGACAATTTTGGAGTCGCTATTAAACGGTAACCAATCGAACGAATAATTGAAGCCGCCTTTACTATGAAACGGTATCTCGACTTGGTGGCTGATGGTTGCATGTGAATAATGTTGTACAAATTGAAAAAATCCTAGCAAACATACTAGAAAATTAGGCAATGAGAGAGAGATTGACCAAGGATGAGTGGGCGTACCAGGGAGAGAACGATCGTTCTTCTTCTAATGCGACGAATGCAAGGTAGAGATGATAGATACAACATGATCTCCTAGTCCTGAAAAATCTCCAGTTGTCTACGCACAACATTGTTCGGAGAGCCAGCGCAAGATCCGACGGTTCCACGTATCTTGGGAATTTAAGCGATTGAGGGAAAAATTAGGAGGCTTACAGGGAAAAGGCAAAGATAAGAATGGAAGTGGAAGAGACGCTCATGAAGTAAGGTGACAAAATGAAATAGATGGATCAGATTCCTCCGCCTTTTACTTGTCGGGAAGAAGAAGAAGAAGAGACAGACGCTCAAATTTCTGGTAATAATTGAACAAAATTGATTGCTGAGTAATAATGGAAAAAAAGATCCTTAATTTAAAAATAATAAAATTGATATAATTGTTTAGATGACGTGACTCGATGAGAATCAAGAATTGCTTAGAAGTCAGAAAAATTATGAACTATTAATATATAGATTTTTTATACAATTATTTACAAACAATTATTAATATTAATATTGTATATCTTTTGAGGATTTGCTCTCTCGGTTCTCTTCTTTCTTCTTTGTATAAACTCGAAATTTCATAACATTGAAAATTTAGAAATAGTTTGTGAAACTCTTTAGCATTTTTTGACGCGGTTTCATGAAACCATAATTTCTTCTACTAAATCAGAATTATCAGCCTCCCATCGTTTGAATATCGATGATCTAAGGCATGTTTTGGCTCAAGTATCTTATATAAATCAAATGATAATTGACTAGGAATAGGTATGACTTCAAAAGTATCGCCAGTAGCTCATTTTAATTGGTAATATGGAAGACATAATGAATTTTAACTTAAGGAGATATCTTTATCTTATATACAACCTTACCAACCATCGTATGACTCTCATATGATTCACCGAATCTTTGAGCCAACTTCTGAAAATTCCTCTTAGCTAATGGTTTTCTGTTGATAAGATCTTAGTTTAATGAAAACAAAATCTCCAAGATCAAACTTTACCTCCACTTTGTGTTTAATGGGGGGCTAATTAATCTTTTGTTATTCCCTTAATAGATTTTCCACGATATTTATTAATATGGCATACCGATCTTTGAATTCTCGTTCCAATTCAAAGTTCTTAGTTGCGTCTTCCTCATATCATATTATAGACAGTGGAACTTCCCATATAAAATACGTCATTAGCTTTAAAGCAGTGTGATAAGTAGTATCATAACGAAATTATGTCTATGCAATAATTAGACCACACCCTCTAATGCGCATTCACATATTACCGAAGATAAGTTTTTAGGAAACAGTTAAGAACTTCATATTGTTCATCTGTTTGTGGATGAAATGAGGTGCTAAACATCAATTTAGTACTTGACATCTTAAACATTTAAGTCCAACTGTTACTTAAAAAATGTCATCTCAATCGAAACAATCGATTTTGGAAAACTAAGTAATTTTACGGTGTTTAGCACAAAGTTTCTAACTACTTCTAGAGCACTGAAAGGATAAATATGCATACTTATTCTATAAGGCCAACTGTGGCCCAATATTTGTAACTATAAGGTTAATATTAACCTACACCTTGGGGATATAAAAAAAATTAATCAAGCCTCCAAGTCATTTCTCGTAGAAGAGAAATAAAAGAAGATGAAAGAGGGATAATAATAAGAGAAAATAAAAGAAAAATTGGAGAAAGATTGTGATCGAGATTATGACAAAATCGATTAGTTGTTTTTAGTAATATCATCATGCATCATCAAGTCATTGGAAAAGGCTAACTAATGATCTTTACCATCAAAATTTGGTTTATATTATGGTTAATTGTTGCTTCATCGAGAAGTTTTTACATTCACAACGAGGCACGAAAATAGTAATTTTTTTTTAAAAAATTCATAATCGAGAAATTAAGACTTTAAAAGTGATGGTATATGTATGAATATGTTTTTTGGTGAACATTAGTGGTTAGAGAGGACCAAAAGATTAGACAACCAAGTGTGGAGGTCAAGGAGTGCGATGTTTTGGTTTGACACTAGAATTGAGTGAAGTTGTATATTTGATAGAGTGATTTCATAATCGAATCTTCGGAAAAAGGCACGTACGAGCAAGTCAGTGTGAGTTATCATATGAGGAGCATTATGGTAAGTTAGGTTAGTGGACCTACCAATGTTTCGCCGTGTTAAGCTCTTGTTGGACCTTTCGAGTGATAGAATGTTGTAGTGAGTTAGGTCAGTGGACCTACCAACATCGTACTGTGTTTGTGTCTTGTTTGATCTTTTGAGCGATAAAGTGTTATGGTGAGTCATGTTAGTGGACTTACCAACGTCATACTGTGTTGGGTCTTGTTGGACCTTTCGGGCGATAGAGCACTATGATGAGTCAAGTCAGTGGATCTGTCGGCATCGTACCGTAGTGGAGTTCAGTTAAATTTTTCGAGTAATAGAGCAATGTATTGTACTGATAGTTGAGTGTAAGTGTGACCTTGTGAGAGCTTCGATGTGCTAGGGGTCATTTGGACTTGTGAACTTATGTCTAAGCTAGAGTTTTATAGACTTGACGAGTTATGATACAATGTGATACTAGTCTTAGATCTAGGATACCAATCGGGTTGAGTAGAATTGTATGTTTGTAGTGTAATGAAGGATCTTTATTTTATGTTACTCAGTTAAGAGCGGGAAAATACGTGGTACAGAGTGCATGCACGTATTGGTATCATTGAGTATATCTTCTTACTCGCCTCTTTTGTGGGTTATCACATGAGGAAAAGAGCAATGAGGTTGAATAACAATAGAGCCCACAACGAATCAATGAGAGATATGTGCAGTAGGTCTCAAAATAATTTATTATTTATTTCGTATTTATCTTGATTATGATTTTATATATTTCTATCACTATATGGTTCAACCATATTTATTTGAAATAAAAGTATTTATTTTATTCTATAAATATATTTTTGCAATGATATGTGTTACCACATCTCGGGGGTGATGGTTGATTCTAGTAGTCGCGATGGAGTTGCGGGATGGAAGTATTGCATACGCAGCCTATCCATCACCAATAAATAACATTGAAACCTACTAACTTTGACAATAAAACCCATTGATATTTCTTTCCGAACTTGTAGGTATTGGTAATGGTTGCAATAAACTTACATGAGACAACGTAGAGTATTTTTGCATTTCAAATACCACACAATAGGTTATGTACCTTTGTATGCTTGTCTTCATTCCCTCCTAGTGAAATACGATTTGAATTTGTTTCGTTGTTTTAAATAGTCTCACTTGCCCTCTTAATAGACGATCATTGTAATAATAAAGAACCAGTTTAATAAAAACATAGTTTTTTTAATAAATAACTTGTCTTTGTAGAATAACTCTCATTGACCATCATATATTCTAAAGAAACCTCTTCACTTTCTATAATGTTTCCATTATATGACCCAATGAAGAATCCAATATCCTATCACTATACACTATTTGAAACTGAAATTGTTATACACAAGTTGTCCTTCATAAACGAGACAAACCATCAACCACATTAACTTCTACATTGGGGTTTATAAACAATGTCTAAGTCATAGTCCATAAACTTTGTTAACCATTTATGATATTCCATGTTAAGGACCCTTTAATTTTACAAAAACTTTAAACCATGTTTGTTCGTATAAATCAAAAACTTCTTTTCCGTTAGGTTATGATGCCATTTTTGTACGATTTAACTTGTTGCCATAAATTCTTGTTCATGCACATGTTTGAGTTTCTTTTTATCAGACTTCCTTTTACTAAAATAGACTATTTGGTTTTGCATTAAAACTGTGCATATTCTCACTTCTGACACATACGTCTCTATTATAAATACGTCGTCAAATTTTTGTTATTCCAATACTTTCAGCAGAAACCATAGCTGTCTTCAACAATTTGAAGTCTTCTTCCGCTTCATTCAACCACATGAAAGTGTCTTTTTTTTTAAAAAAATCTATCAGCGATTTAGCAATCATTTTATAGTTTTTACTAATCGTCTATAGTATCCTGTTAATAAAAAACCTTGTAAATTCTGATATTCTTGGGATTCGGCCAATTCGTTATTGCTTTTGTCTTGGTCAGATCCGTTGCTATCCCTTCCTTTGATATAATATAGCCAAGTTATTCAATTGTTTGACTGTCCACATAGATTTTTTATTATCTTATAATTACGATGAATTGATGTTTTTATTATAATCTCTAAAATCATTCATATGCTCGTTCATATTCGACTACAAATCAAGATGTAAAAAAAAAACCAATGCAAAGTGATTCATATTAGATTAAAATATACCCGAACCATTTGTTAGATCAAATGATTTTAGTTTTTAGTTTTTTTTAAATAAATAACTTGTCTTTGTAGAATAACTCTCATTGACCATCATATTATTCTAAAGAAGCTTCCTCATTTTCTTTAATTTTTCCATTATGAAGAATCCAATATCCTTGCACTATAAACTATTTGGAACTGAAATTGTTATACATAAGTTGTCCTTATTAGTTACAACAAAACAATACAAACGAGACAATCCATTGACCACCTTAATTTCTGCATTGGGTTTATAAACAATGTCAAAGTCATACTCCATAAACTATATTAACCATTTATGATATTCCATGTTAAGGGCCCTTTAATTTTTTAAAAACTTTAAACCACGTTTGTTCATATAAATCAAAAACTTCTTTTCGATAGGTTATAAAGCCTTTTTTGTACGGTTTACCCTATTACCATAAGTTCTTGTTCATGCACATGTTTGAGTTTCTATCTATCAGACTTCCTTTTACTAAAATAGACTATTTGATTTTGCATTAAAATTGCGCACATTCTCAATTCTGACACATCCGTCTCTATTATAAATACGTCGTCAAATTTTTGTTATTCCAATACTTCAACAGAAACCATGGTTGTCTTCAACAATTTTAAGGCTTCTTCTGCTTCATTCGACCACATGAAAGTGTCTTTGTTTAAACAAATCTATCAGCGATTTAGCAATCATTTTAAAATCTTTACTAATCGTCAATAGTATCCCATTAATAAAAAAACCCTGTAAATATTTGAAATTCTTGGGATTCGGCCAATTCGTTATTGCTTCCGTCTTGGTCGGGTCCGTTGCTACCCCTTCCTTTGATATAATATGGCCAAGGTATTCAACTGTTTGACTGTCCACATAAACTTTTTTATTAGCTTATAATTACGATGAATTGATGTTTTTAATATAATTTCTAAAATCATTCATAT
Organism: Gynandropsis gynandra; assembly: GCA_036759665.1. NCBI lineage: Eukaryota > Viridiplantae > Streptophyta > Magnoliopsida > Brassicales > Cleomaceae > Gynandropsis > Gynandropsis gynandra. The sequence goes on along the minus strand of CM071862.1, from coordinate 25,529,670 downwards.
GCTCGTTCATATTCGACTATAAATCGAGATGTCAAAAAAACAAAAAACAAATGCAAAGTGACATAAATATAAACTGAAATATATTATTCATATTAGATTAAAATATACACGGACCATTTGTTAGATCAAATGCCAATACAAAAATTTTATAGTGCCTAAAATGAGTTTTAAAGTCTTTTTAACTACAATCTAATCATGCATCCTAATTTGGTGATAACCAGATTTTAAATCCAATTTAGAAAATACTTTTGACCCTTGTAAGTCATCTATCAATTGTTCGATAACGTGTATTAGAAACTAATATGGAGTATTGACATGGTTAAACGACATGGTGTCCATGCAAAACCTCCAACTTTCATCTTTTTTCTTCATTAACAATACGAGGTTGGGAAAAAAACTATACTTGAATGAACAATGCTTGCTTGGAGCATACTCCTCTCTAGCTTTTCAATTTTCTCTTTTTATACATGTGAATATCTATACAGATTAACGGAAACGTGCTCCACATCCGACTTGAGAAAAATGTTACGATCCTTAATTCTTCTGGTTCATCAAAGACCATGTTCCCAACAAATCAGATATGGCCAACTGAACTTCTATCATACCTCTTTTTGGAATCTTCAAGTTTTATAATCCCACCAAATATCCCTCATCCCCTTTTGTCATCGACTCCTAGAAATATTTCAAGGTGATCAATGAATTGTGTAGGAAAGGGTCACCCCTAGTTGTACTTCCGTAATATTCATAACCACTAGATTCCCAATATTACATTTGCACTCTCTTACTTCAATGGTGAAAAATTTTCAAGTATCTCCATATTATATAATACAGAATAACATTCTTGCATATTCCCTTACCTTGAACTGTTACTCTTATTACCTCATAATCGTGGTTCCCACTATTTTCAAAGCCAACTTCTGAATTACTTCGATGGACAAAAAATATAGTGTATCCCCACTATAAAAAATGACTACAACTTCTTGAACACCTATACTACCCTTCATCTATAGAGTTTTAGGAGAAGTGATCCCTAAAACGGAAACAAAGACATTTTGTCTGCTTCTTTGCTAGCTCTGCTTTAGTGAGCTTATCAAACAAATTTCATGTGTCTCCCACTGTTGTATCTTGTAACACTAAGAATTCATGGCTTGAATACTTGATTCCATCCTGCCCACCATAAGAATTCATGGCCACGTTCCATTCACCATTCACGATTCGAAAGTATAAACTGCTTTGTTCATATCCTAATTTGTAAATTTTACTCCCACACCTTCCACACTAACATCTCCAAATTTTATGTACTCTCCTATAACCGAATTAAACAAGGGCTCACCTTTTCGAGTCATTATGGTTGATGTATTCTAGTTGTCTTTCTCATTTTGGAATTCGACCCACTTGTAAATGTCCTTTCAGGATCTTTTCGAGTTATTGTCACTTGTGAACCAATGCCTCAAACTCCTGTAGTTGTTCAAAAGAGTCCTTGCCTAAACTAAATAGAAAAGTATATCGCTTGCTACCCCGTATTGAGCATACCCAAAACGTTCCCATAATCAATCGTTAAAATCTTCTGAACTGGTAATTATTTCAACCACTTTTGTTTACCAATTAAACCAATTCAACGCCACCCTATCCATACTCATGGCTACCATACGCAATTTCTCTCTTTCTACGCACTAGCAAAAAAAAAAAATCTAAGGTTTACAGCTTCTCTAGATATAACCCGTACATGGGCTTTTTAGAAACAAGTAAAAAATAGTACTAACAACCGAAAACAACCATAACAACCCTTATTCTTCCTCTCTAACATATAAGAATCTTCCTTCGTGTCCTTTCCTCTAATGGTGCTCTTCATCCCTACGATTCTTTTGCTAGCTCAGCCTCCTCCAGATTCTTCATGTGCCATTTTCGCAACCTCCTCGACCTTTTGCTGCATCGCGTGTTTACCAGGTTAATAGCCAATCAATCAATTCCTGCCCAAAAAAGACTCACCTTGTCCTCAAGGTGTTCACCAGGGAACTGGTGCACCAGATCAGCTAACCACGCCCAAGAAGCTTCCACATTTGGTAATCCTTCCCATTTCACCAAGACCTTCTTGTCAGCTGACATCTCTGAGCTCTTGACATCCAATATCGATATTGACCTTCTTGAGTGTGTACCCAATTCCACTATACATGGTAATTCCCAGTTAGCTACCTCCGATGGATCAATTGTGAAAAACCTAAAGAGTAGATGGCCAATACTTTTTGGTGGAGTTTTAAAAATCCAAAGGACTTTCTATTTAATTCAAATGGTCTTCCAGGTACATCTGAATACAGACTCAGATACACCCTGAGACTCTATCCGTCTTGAATCTAAATTCTAAGCCCCGAACATCACACACCTGTGTATGACCTCCTAAGACTATTCTCACAAGCCTTAGGTTACAGAAAGACTCTCGAATCACTCTCCAACAAACCCCTAGATACACTATCTAAGATTTGTGTAAAAAACCACTTCGCAAAGTGAAAAGAAACACTATTTCGGTTTCTCCATTTAAGCTCCACTTCTCTCTTAGACTTTTTCGAACTCTCTATTCTGATGGAGAAGTCTTCATGTTGTTCATAGGACCATCACTCTTTATATAGAGGTCTCCTTGATGTGTTTGTTCCAAAATTCATGCTCCTTGATTTTCTCCAACAAACCTCCATATTTTTAGCTCCCTTGATTTTCTCCTATTTGTTAGCTTTGACTTATTTATTTTTTACCTATTCAAACATGAAATTTCAGCAACCATTTTAAGATCAAAATACTTTAACAAATTGCCTTCTTCAATTTTTACACATGAAAGATATGGTGAATGGTGCTCTCCGTTGGTAACTACAGTCTGTAGACTACTGTCCCAATCTTCTCTATGATTTAGTAAGGTCCAAAATACCTGGCAGAGAGTTTCGCATTCCATCGAGAGAATATTGAGAAGTGTATGTATGGATGAAATTTCAAATATACATAGTCTTCTGACACATATTCAACCACCCTTCGACCTTTATCCGCCATAGCTTTCATTTGCTGCTGAATGATGCAAATTCTCCTTAATTTGAACCAATGACTCATCTCAAACACTCAAAAGATTTGTAACTATGGTGTCTTTACCTGGAACATCTCTGTAATTTAAGAACTTTGAAGGATCTTGTCCATATAAGACCCTGAATGGCATTGTGAGTAGCGAAGAATGGTACAAAGTATTGTACCAGTGCTCAGCCCAAGACAACCAGGTGGCCCAGGATTTGGGTTTGTCGCCCGCAAAGCAATGGAGATAAAACTCGAAGCATCGATTCAAGACCTCTGTTTGGTAGTCCATCCGAGGGTTATAAGATGAGCTGTGTGATCACTATGTTTCATACACAATTTATGAGCCATATTATGATCGATTTTGATGACCGTTGTGGCGTTTACGTGTGATTATGTATTAGTTTTACTTGTTTCTTTTGTTTTTGTATTTGTAGGATTTAATAAATGAAAATAAGGATAACACGAGATGAGAAACGACGAAGAAGCAAACAACACATTTTTCCCAATTTCTTCCACAATTTCTTCATTGACCAACATAAGACCACTCTAATAAATATCTCCATAATGTCTAAAACGATCTACACCTAGAATGAACATCAAAGTATGGGCACTAAGCATGAAAAGCAAGTATGGACATCAAAGTATGGGCACCAAACATGAGCATCAAAGTATGGGTACAAAGCATGACTAGTGGAGCAACAAAGTATGGGCACCAAACATGGAAACCAATTGGTTTCTAAGGTATCTAAACCCCTCACTAATATATTAGGCAAAGATGTACCATTTGAGTTTACAGAACTGAAGAAGGCGTTGGTTTCTCCACCCATCATACAACCGCTAAATTGGGAGCTTCCGTTTGAGCTCATGTGCGATGCGAGCGATTAGGCGGTTGGGGTAGTGTTGGGACAACAAAAGGATCGGATGTTGCACGCCATTTATTATGCTAGTCGAACGTTAGATAACACCCAATGCAACTACTCCACAACCGAGAAGGAGTTACTTGCAATCGTCTTTGCATTTGAAAAGTTCCGCTCATACCTAGTTGGCTCCAAGGTAATAGTTTACACAGATAATGCTGCCTTACGTTACCTACTCACCAAGAAAGACGCAAAGCCGAGGCTCATTAGATGGATCTTACTGCTGCAAGAGTTCGATCTTGAAATAAGGGATAGGAAAGGCACTACTAGAAAATTTAATTTTAGGGACAGAATTTGGGGACTGACACTTCCGTTCCTAAATTTAGAAACGGATTAGATACGGATTAGGGACGAAAAATGAAATCCGTCACTAATCCGTCCCCAAATTTGGGTACAAAAGAGTCGTGACTAATCCGTTTCAAAATGCGGACCAATTAGACACGGCAGGTCATCCGTCTCCAAATTTGGAGACGGGCATGTCATCCGTCTCCAAATTTGGA
>CM071862.1:25448635-25525151 GCA_036759665.1 Gynandropsis gynandra | reverse complement strand
CCGTCTCCAAATTTGGAGACGGATGACATGCCCGTCTCCAAATTTGGAGACGGATGACATGCCCGTCTCCAAATTTGGAGACGGATGACATGCCCGTCTCCAAATTTGGAGACGGATTTGAGACCATCCCTAAATTTAGGACTTCAAAAACCGTTTTAGGGACGGTTTCGGGACGATTTTTCGGAAAATTAATCTCTTAGTCCCTAATCCGTGCCTAATTCGTGTATAAATAATCTAAATAATTCTTGCAAGAATGGACATCAAAGTATGGCACCATGCATGAGAACCAAGAATGAAAATCAAAATATGGGCACCAAACATGGGAACCAAGTATGGGCATCAAAGTATGGGCACCAAGCATGAGCACCATAGCACGGATACAAAGAATGGATAGTGGAGCACTGAGTCATTTTAATAATGTATTTTATTTCTTTCAAGGCGTGAAGACTTTCCTATATAAGGAGCTCCAAACCTCATTTGTAAGATACACAATTTTGGAGTGAAATACATTTGAGAGTTTCGAATCCAATAGTTCTTAGCCATTAGAGAGAACTACTACGCTCAGATAAACAAAGAGAAACTGAAAGACAGATCCCGAATCTCGATCCCCGGGTTATTCGCTATCCTTTCTTTGTATACTCTTATGTTTTCTATCTTTTACATGATGTTTGTTATAGAATTCATGTGTGAGTAGTTGCATTGTTCCTAGGGGTTCCTTGAATCCACGAAAATATTATTAACAAGAAATGCAATGCTCCGTTTGCTATTTTAAATCTTTATCTGTGTTCTTCATGCGGTATGTCTATATTAATCAAGTAAATGTATGTGCTAGGGTTTTCAGAGATGGACTGAGAGGTGAATCTCAATCCCGAAAAATAGGTTTAGAACAATTGGAATTAGGTCACGAAAGTAGAACAATTTTGATTCAGGGTTTAAACAAATGAATCATAGAGCTTAAGACATAAATTGGTAAATCAACCACGAAAGTAGGGGGTTTGCTTATCTTGAAAGAGGGTTTTAGACATATTAGGATCGTTCACCTTTAAATTGGTGCAGAGTATGCATGAATGTTAGTAGTTGAAGTGTGATTCTTGGATTACCTAGTGGTGAAACCGATTCTCTAGAGCTTTGTCTAATTGCTTCAACTCCCGTTTTTATTAGCTTAATTTCTCATATCTCTTTGACTATGATTATCATTTGCTTAATCGTCCTAGACTACGCAGGTTTGATTTTGTGTTGCGTAGTCCGTATGGGATCAATACCTATATTATACTACACACATATCGTGCACTTGTGGAGTTGGTTTAGGTTTTTATCTTAAACGCATCATTGTGCTTGAGTGTAGTTTCTGAAGCTAAGAATAATGCAGTTTAGAAAGAACTCAAGAAAATATTTTCTCGGTTGGAGACTATAATCTCGGGAAAATGATGGAGCCTTAATAATATTTTCATGAATGCATCAGTTACTTGCGATGCGGAGTAAGGGTGGTTCAAGGGTATGAAATGTTCGTACTTACTAAAACGGTCCACAACCACCGAAATACTGTCAAACCCTTGTGGTCGTGGTAGGCATTCCATAAAATCCAAGCTGATATCATCCCATACTCTCGTTGGTACTGGTAGGAGCCGTAGTAATCCGACGAGAGTCAAGGTTTGTTTCTTTGACACACATCACACCTCTTGATGTATTTAACAATGTCCTTCTGCATACCCTTCCAATAGACCTCGGAAGCCAATCATTTGTATGTTTTTAGATATCCTTTGTGGCATCCTGTCTGACTTCAATGGAACTCTTATAGGATTCGTTTAACCATCAGAGTTCCTCGGTGTAGTACAATCCAACCTTGCTTGCAAACAAACCCTCTTTGCAAGTGATATTCGTCCACTATTTTCTGGTTACCAGCTTCCAACTCTCTCCGTAGCGCTCCTATCTCAGGCGATTCGAGTAATTTCTTCTGAAAATCTGCCAAGTCGTGATCCCAGGTTCTTATCAGCTGACAATTCTCCTCCAATATGGTTCCACGAGAAGGTGCATCAGCCACCTTATTTTCTTTTCCAAGATTGTACATGATGTCGAAATCCGGTCCCATCAATTTCGTTGCCCATCGCTGCTGTCCTGAGGTCACAAACCTCTATTCAAGGAGCTGCTTCAGGCTTCGCTGGTCTGTTTTAATGGTGAACTTGCGGTGGGTTAAATAATGCCTCTGCATCTCCACCACCTTAACTATGGCAAGCAATTCCTCCCCGGTCCGCGACATTCTTTCGATTTCAAATGTTGTTTTTAAGTCGGGTAGTGCTAAGGTAGGAATATGTGCTATCAAATTTTTAATTTTTCGAAAGCTTGGGCTGCTTTTAAATTCTATCCAAAAGCATCCTTCTTGAGTTGATCCGCGAGTGGCTTTGTGATTTTAGCATTGTTGTAGAGATATCTTTCCAGTATTGTCATCTTATTCAATGTTCGATAGTCCACACGGAATCTCCATCTACCATACTTTTTTTGGACTAACAACATTGGACTTGAGAAGGGACTCACACTGGATCGAATGATTTGGGTTTGTAACATCTCTTCTACCAAATGTTCATTCTCATTCTTCTGTAAAAATGTGACCCAGTTTTTGGTACCGCAAACTTTAGATAGAATGTAATAACAAACATCTAATTTCTTTGGAGAACTAATTCGGTTTTAAATCTTAGGATGGGATTATGTGATCTTTTAATGTTAGGATCAGATGTGGATAAATAACTGTTTGGCAACAAAATAGAAATGAAAAAAATGCCTACTTCCACCGGCAAACAATAAAAGGTTTATACCGAATCTCAAAGAATTATTACACTTCTCTCAAATTGTAAGGAGAAAACAATAATATCTCTCTTACAAAGAGGAGAAAACTCTCTCAAAACATCCAAGATAAGAACCTTAAAAATTAGAAAAGACAACTCTCTCTATTTTTCTTCTTCTTTTTCCTCTTCTTGTTTTTGTTTTTGGATGGGATTATCAAATGAGGTCCCAATACCTCATATTTATAGTGTAAGGTTAGTGTAGAACATATGGGTGCTAATTGGGTTGGCCCAGCCCAACCCATCATGGGTTGGGTTAATTTTAGATCAGTTCAGCCCAATCCATATTTAAAATGGGTTGAAAATTTTCAAACCGTCCCAGACCACTAAAAACCGCGGGTTATATGGGATGACCTAGGGGTGTCAAAATGAGCCCGGTCCGCAGGCCCATCCGAAGCCCGTCCGAAAATAAGCGGGCTCGAGCCTATAAATTTAGGGCCCGAATGAAACCGGGCCTTCGGGCTTGGGCCATTAAAAAACCCGATCTGATACAACCTGAACCGTCGGGCTTTGGGCCGAACAAAATTTTTTAAAAAACCCAATCCTAATTCCTAACCATCGCTCTCCCCTTTCTTCCCCCATAGCCGTAGTCGCATGATGTACCCTTTCTTCCTCTGTTACCATGCCTCCTTCCCGCTGCTTGTATCATCGTCGACCCTCCCTCCCGCCACGTGTATCGTCATCGACCCTCCCTCCCGCCATGTGTGTCATCGTCGACCTTCTCCCTCGCCGCGTGTACCGTCGTCGACCCTCCTTATTACTGTCAGCTCCTCCTGTTACCCTCCTGTCGCGTGTTAGCTTCTTCGACCCTCTCTCCTCTCCCGCTGCGTGTTACCATCTTTGACCCTCCCTCCCCTCCTGTGAACCCTTGCACGTCTTCTTTTACCGCCGTGAACCCTTGCTCTGTCGTTGTTCTCTTCCTGACTGCCGTTCCTCTTGATTTCAACCAAAAATTTTGGTAACCGATTGTCTGTTTGGAGTCTCTCTTGCGTTCGTTGCTTATCATTGGGCGAACCGAAAGCCCGCCCGTGAGCTGCCCAAAGCCCATCGGCCCGAGCCGCATGCCTAAATATTTAGGCTCGTTTAAATTTGGGCCGGCCCGGGCCCGAATCCGTTTTCACCGGGCCAACACGGGCTCGAGTCGGGCTCGGGTCGGGCCGGCCCGAATGACACCCCTAGGCTAACCCGTGGGTTGAATGTTTTTGTTTACAATTGTATAATAATTAATTAATAAAATGTCAAAAAATCATAAATAATTCAAACAAGGTCTAATATTTTAAATAAAAATATCTAAATACGTTAAAAATGTTAAAAAATAAAAAATAATTCATAAAAAATATAGAAAATCCAAATAAAAGATTAAAATTCGAAATAAAACATGTTGTCTTCAATCTTTATGTTCTTCATTATCCATACCTATAAACCAAATAAAAATAAATATATAAATATAAATAAAAATAATAAATTAAACAAATTATAAAAAAAAATATATTTGAAATTATATTACCTTCTTAGTCATCTTTAAAACCATGCATCAAAAAACGAGAACAAAGTAAAGTTTGCACATTTTCTAGGAGAAATCGACTTCTGTATTTGTTCAAAATCTGAGAACCAATACTAAAAGATGATTCGAAAGTAACAATAGTTATATGAATGCTTAGCACATCACAAGCCATGTATGCCAACTCACAGTATCGATGTTGATATCCTTCCAATATCCCAAGACATCCAAATCAAGATAATCCGACATTCTCAATTTTTCTTCATCCAAATATATATCCAAAAGTGATTTACCTTTTTCTTCATTCGTCTTACAAATATTATCAAATTCATAAAAATCCTATAATGATAATAACTCCAAATCGAATAAATAAATTATATTGAATATATATATATATTAAACTTAAAATATAAAAAGTAGAAAACTTACTTCAGAATACCCAAATGTTGGTTTTTGTTGATTTGCAAAACAAAGTTGAGAAAACAATAATAAAAATATTACAAATATATTTTATTACGATATATAAATTAGATATATATATATATATTATAATATATGTAATGTATTTTTAGTTTTTGGCCTACGGGTTGACTCGTAGTCCATATGGATCGACTAAAATTTTAGCCCAACCATGAGCCCATTTTATATATGGGTTAAAAAAATTCAACCCAACCCGCACTTATACAGGCTGGATTCGGGTCAACACGTGGATTGGTGAACCATTTAGCACCCCTAGTAGAAAAATAGCAAGTGGAAAATACAATTCCTAAAATTATGCCACAATATCTTATTTTCCTTATTTTCCTCCACCTTCTCCACCATTTTATTTCTTTTCAACAACCCTCTCCACTAATTTTAACTTTTGGAATAAAAATTATTTTACCACTTTCGTTCTCCCACTTTAAATTAATTTTATTGTATTCTTTCTCCCTTTCCATTTCACCTTTGTCATGTTGCTCATGTTTTCGCTAGATCCATAGAAGATCGACACCAAATGAATTTTCCACCGTTTACTGGTTTCGTTAACATATCCGCCATGTTTTCCTCTTTGTGGATTTTTAGAATATCCATGTAGTCTTCCTCCACCTTTTTCAGTACAAAATGATATTGTACCCTTATGTGTTTTATCCTCTGATGAAATGTTGGGTTCTTTGCAAGATGCAAAGCGCTCTAACTATTAGAGAACAAGACAATGTTATCTTGTTTATGACCAAACTCTTTCATCAACATTTGCAACCAAATTGCCTCTTTGCTGGCTTGTGTAGCCGCGATATACTCAGCCTCTATCGTATATATCGTGATGATAGACTATAGTTTTGAAACGTAGCTTACAACACCGTCAGCAAGAGTGAACACGTATCCTATGGTAATTTGCTTTTGTCGAGATCACCAGTATAGTTCGAATCGACATACCCTGTAATAGTCAAGTCTGATCCTCCATAACACAATGCAACATTTGTGGTGCCCTTGAGGTATCTCATATCCTCTTTATAACATTCCAATGTTCAACTCTAGATTTTGCCATATATCGACTAACCGTTCCCACTGCTTGTGCAATGTCTGGTCTAGTACATACCATGACAAACATCAAACTTCACACTGCTGATTCATACGGTACTCGAGACATCTCCATCCTCTCTTCTTCCATGCTAGGACTCATCTCAGATGATAACTTGAAATTAATAGGAAGAGGGATAGACATTGGCTTACAATCTTGCACGTTGAAACAATATAAGATTTTACTAATATAGTTCTTTTATGAAAGCCAAATCTTCCTATTATTTCTGTCTCGGTGAATTTGCATCCCCAAAATCTTGTTTGTTTGGCCAAAGTATTTCATTTCAAACTCCATAGCCAATTGAGCCTTCAAAACTTCAATGCAATCATTGTTGGGGCCTGCTACCAACATGTCGTCAACATACAACACCAAAATGATGAAATCATCATCACCAAATCTGTTGTTCTACGCACAAGGATCTGCATTCAGTCTGTTGTATCCGAGGCTCATTATGAAAGAATCAAATCTCTTATAACAACATCTCGGCACCTGTTTGAGACCGTATAGAGATTTGTTTAGCCTACAAACCAAGTTCTCTTTTCCTTTGTTTGAAAATCCTTCTGGTTGGAGCATATAAATTTCTTCTTCAAGTTCTCCATGAAGAAACGCAGTTTTAATGTCTAACTGCTCAAGGTGTATATCCAATGTAGCACACATTGCAAGGACAACAACTGCTGTGAGTCGAACAACAGGTGAGAAGATTTCATTGAAATCGATCCCTTATTTTTGAGAAATTCCTTCCATCTCTTCTTCCATTGCTGCCATTCATTGAGATGCATCTTTTCCTTGAACTGTCTCACGAAACGTGAGTGGTTTTCCATCTTCAGATAGAAGACAATAAGCAACATTTACCTGCACAATAAAGTCATTTTGCCATACTGGTTTCTCCTCCCTCGATCTGAACGTCGAAGCTGTGTTTCCCAAATCTCAGTTGGTCAGGATTCTTCAATATCTTTAGAAGAACATGGAACTTGTTGTTCCGTTCGATTTTCAACATAAACTCCCATTGTCCATGGTCTTTCCATAGAACTGCTACTATTTTCACCTTTTCTTTTACAAATACGACATCTCTACTGATAATAACCTTGTAGGCAATGGGATTCCACAGGCGATACCCCTTTACTCCATCAGTATACCTTAAGAAGACACACTTTCTAGATTTTGGATCCAGTTTAGTTGTTTCTTGGGTGTTATTCATCACATATGCAATACATCCAAACATATGAAGGTTAGAATAATCAGTTGGCTTTCCCATCCACATCTCCATAGGTGTCTTAAGATCAATTGTGGTTGATGGTGATCGATTGATCATATAACAGGCGGTCACAACTGCTTCGACCCAAAACGTTTTTGCCAAGCCGTCAATTCTCAACATAGCCATTTTTCTTTTCAACAGGGTTCTATTCATCCGCTCTGCTATACCATTTTGTTGAGATGTGTATGCCACCGTGAGCTATCTTTTGATTCCCTTTTGTTAATAGAACCAATTAAACTCATTGCCAATATATTCTCCTCCATTTTCTGACCTCAAGCCTTTGATCTTTTTTCCGGATTCAAACTCGATCCATGCGTTGAAGATTTTGAAAACTGCAAATACATCTGATTTCTTCTTGATATGGTACACCCAACATCTCCTAGAGTAGTTATCAATGAAAGATACATAGTATCTTGCACCTCCTAGAGACGTCTCCGGGTGCTTGTCAACCATCAGAATGAACTAGATCCAAGATAGCCTTGCTTCTAGTAGTTGAACTACTGAATTTGGATCTGTGTTGCTTACATGTAACACAATTCTCACAAATAGGGTAATGTGACCTTTTTGAGCCCCAGGAAAAGACCTTGATTTGTAAAAATATTCAACTCTTGTTCCGACATGTGACCCAATTTTTGATGCCACAAACTTCTCATAGAATGTAATAACAAGCATCTAAATTCTTTGGAGAACTACTTCGGTTTTAAATCCTAGGATGGGATTATGTGATCTTTTAATGTTAGGATCAGACGTGGATAAATAACGGTTAGACAACAAAATATAGATGAGAAAAATGAGACACCGAGGTTTTACGTGGTTCGATAAAATGCTTACGTCCACGGGTGAACAATAGAGGTTTATACCGACTCTCAAAGAATTACAACACTTCTCCCAAATTGTAAGGAGAAAACAACAATATCTCTCTTACAAAGATGAGAAAACTCTCTCAAAACAACTAAAAGTAGATTCTTAAAAATTAGAAAAGACAACTCTCTCTATTTTTCTTCTTCATCTTCTTGTTTTTGTTTTTAAATGGGATGATCAAGTGAGGTTCCAATGCCTCATATTTATAATGTAAGATTAGTGTAAAAAAATAACAAGTGAAGAATACAATTACTATAATTATGCCACCATATCTTCTTTTCCTTATCTTCCTCCACATTCTCCATCATTTTCTTTGTTTTCAACAACATTCCCCACTAATTTTAGTTTTCGGAATACAAGTGATTTTACCATTTTCATTTAAATTCAAAGAAAAAAAAGAGATTCAAACCTTTTCTTCCATCTGAATTCCCAAAACACATGTGTTAGTGTACACAAATAATAGTGATACAAAAATGGGTTTCTTGCATTTCTACAAGACAAAGAGGGAACAGAGAGGTATTCCTAATTGATATGTGAGAGAGGCGGGCGTATTTGCTGCCGCGGTTTTGATTCCTTGACCTCGAAAGATTCGTATGAGTTGTTCTCACGGAACTCTTCGAGTAGTGCCTCAATTGGCATTGTTCGAAGAGATTCTATGTTGGCTTTACTTGGAATTTCCGATTCAGATCTTATTGGAGTTGTTCCAGTGGATACATAGTCCTAAGAGTTCATCATCGAAGCAGTAAAAGGTAAACAAATTGAGCTTGAAAACATTGCAGGACGTGGCAAGAACAAAACATATTATACTGAAACAACTCACCATGTATCTCTGTTGGAACGTTTCATGTGCCTTATCCTCGATGGACCCAGTTTGGCAAGTATGATCATGCTGGAAACTTTCCAAGGATTCTTCATGAGCTCTGATAGTTCCCAAGATTTGGGATACAGAACCTTGTTGGTCGTCTGACATGCCTGAAGCAAAGATCAAGACAAAAGGAAATCAACCATACGGTGTTTATCGTGATAGACAAAAGACAAAAATGCCAAATTTAAGAAAACTCACGATTAATATGCTGGATTATCTCATTGTTGTTCTTAGCTACATCTTGATTGCCTGCAATCCTAGCAGAGTCCACTTCTGCATCGTGTTGTTCATTACTATCACAAGCCGTCCTGGAGACAACAATTAAATGAGATTTTAAATCGAGTAGCATACAAAAAAACAGTAAGATCCAGAGGAGGTAAATTTTTACAGGTAATGATGGGAACATAAATCTCTGGAAACTTGAACCCACTTACCTAACAAGCGAAGAGACTTCTGAAGCATGTTTACTGCTCATCACTTTCACAGATTCATGAGTTATATTGTGGTGTTCAAAAGCTGATTCGATGTGACCCACACTAAGGAATAGAAGGACAAAACAGAGATCAGACTGAAGAATATGAAGATTATACTTTATACAGAGAAACTGTGGAGTATAGTTTGTCTTACGATTGCTGAAGGAGTAACTCCATACGACAATGTTTTGCAGCAGAATAATCAGCACCTTCTTTAGCATCACTCTCAGCTTTCGTAGAAAATGTCTCCCATTTTCTTTTTGCATCATTAGCCAAATTGTTTAGAGCCGAAACATGTTCATCCAAGAAAGTTTTGTTGGAAAAGACAGTTTCTCTGAGGTTAAGGAGTCTTGAATCCACCTGTCAAGCAAAATGATATATAGTTTAATGTGTATCACATAACGGAAAAAGTAACAAATGAGAGAAGAATCAACAAACCAGTTCATGTTGACGACGAATGTGATTGGAAACTAGATTAGTTAACTCAGCTATCAGCTTTTCTCCATCCGATTTTGACTGAGCCTGCACAAAAATGTCACATTATGGTTCAGCTCAAAGGGTTCGGTCCAAAAGGGAAAAATGAACAAGAATGATAACCTGGTAAGCATTCTGAAAATCAACAATGCTTTTTATTTGGGTTTTATTCGCCTCTGCAGCATGATCCTCAGCACTCTTAGACTCTTCCGCAAGCTTCTGAAAAAATGCATTCGTATACTCAGCCATCTCATGCGTTTTTTCAATCGTTGCCTGGAACTTCTGTATATTCAGGAACAAAGGAAGAACAATCAGATATTAAAACTATCAAACTCAATGTCGAAATAAGCCTCAGCTAGTGAATGGTATAAAAGCTATAATCTTAAAGCAACTGACCTGTCTCAGTTCTCTTGCAAAGAGAGCCATTTCACCCTGGTGAGATGAAAGAGCACTCTGCAGATCGTCAAACAATGTTGATGCAATCCCATCCTCTGATGCAAGAAACTGAAACTCAGACACAAGCGTAAGAACTTGTTCCAATTACCAAAAAATATGATGGTTTTGTCTACAACCAAAAAAAAGATGACAATGATAAAAAACAACACAATAAGAAACTATAAATATTTATTTCCACCTACTTCTTCAATAGATTGGGCACTTAAAGTCGTCAAAGCTGAAACTTCCTCGAGGCAAGCATTCGAGCTTGCCTTGTGCAAGCAAACTACATTCTGCACTGCCTCCATGTGAGAACTATACAAAGCCTTTGAAGCTGTCACCTTCTTCTTCATTTCTAAAGAAGCCTGCACAAACAATTGTGAAAAGAAAAATACCATGTAAAAGATCTATTAAAACAAGCGCAGAGAGCAACATTTTATGCTAATTCTCTACAAAGTTGTTCTGACAAAAAATATTTTAATGCATGTAAGAAAACCATTCAATACCTTGTTGTGTGCCTCTAAAAGAGAATGGCACAATTTGTCAACACCCTGAAGGTGTACATTCTGTTGGGAAAGGCAAGAAGCAACCATTTTGCATAGATTTCCAATCTGTTCGGACAGTTCCACTTGGTAATTGTTGACAACGTTTCTGTTATCAGTGCTGAGTTTGTCCTCTCTTCCTGCACAGCCATAATAGTATCACAAATTCTCTAGTACTTATAAAACTGGTAACGATAAGATGATCAAAAATGCAGATACCAATTTTTTGGTATAGTGAAATATTTTCTTTGATAGATTTCTCCAGGTTGGATTGCAAAACGCAAGCTTGTTGAACCAATGCACTTTCTGGAAAAATATTAGGAAACATGTTAATAACAAGCACCACTTTGTCAAGTAATATACTTCAAAAAATTAGTAGAAAAAACCTGATTTCTTCTGCTCTGATATAATAAAATCTTTTTCTTTCATCGCATACCGACATTTCTTCAATTCCTCCTCAGTGGAAGCAAGCAAATTGCATGTTTTGCTAAATTTTTTCTGTTTATTTACACAATATAAAATTGGAGCTCATTGGCAACCTTTTAAAGCACTCAAGTCCATGTAAAGGAATGAATACTACCTCAGTGTTATCAAGTTTGGTGGTCAGATCAGAGCACAGTCGAACTTGAGCAACATACTTGTGATGTAACTCCTCAAGTTGCTAAAGCCACAAAAAAAAAAAAAGTATAAACAATTGAGTTCAAATGCCAATTCCAGCACTCTATAACAGAGCCCCCAAAAAAAAATTGATGTGTTCATCTCTTAAGGGTCAGAAAACTAACTTTTTGATAATTCTCGACCTGGACACCCATTTGCTCAATCTGCTCAGCCATGGCCTAACAATATAGCGTATCAAGACTACTCTGGTCAATAAACATTACTATTTTCCAATTCATAAAAAGCTGAAAATGATATTCAAGCTAAAGTTGTCGGACGTGACAACAATTCAATACCTTTCTTTCACTTTCTTCCTGATGGTACCTCTCTTTTGGTATGTATACGCCATTTTTCTCACGTGCAGCATAAACCTCTATAAAGACAAGGAAGAAAATAGGATGGCGACTTCATCGAGTTAAGCAAATATATTATTTACCAATAATATTCTTATCCACCACAAAAATTAGAGATCATTGTACCTGCCTTAAGTCGTTCTATCTCACCATAAAGGTCCTTTATTAAAGTAGATTTCATCATTTTCTGGTTAACCTGCACCAGCACAAAGGATTAAGAGACTAAATCCCAAGATCTCAAGTAACGTAGAATCTAAAATGAAGTTCAAAGCAGTACCTCTGGCTTGTTCTTAATATGCTTTGCTCGGTGTGCATAATCTAGAGTGCTCAATGTTTCCTCTAGACAATGAACAGCAGGTGAAACTGTTGCTATTATGCATGTTTTTGTCCTCCCACCAAGCGAGTCACGTAGTAAACGGGTAAGTTTACTATCCCTATAATTCCAGTTCAAGAAATAATGGGATTAGCTAACCTGAATCAGATACACTAGATTAAGAATTTAACAAGAGCTTGAACCTGTAAGGAATGTGCCCAAGATGCTCAACTAAAGCATTAATAACTCGTCCTAAAGTAAGAAGACTTTTGTTTATTTCACCAGCTTCTCGTGCACGGCCCTACAATAAATAAATCTCTCAAGTGAGCTTGATTTAGAGCTTCTAAGGAAATGGCCGAAAACAAGCATGTAAGAAAAACTGAATGTTGAATGAACAGCAAGATACTACATACATCCCTAGCACCAGAACGTGATATATTTTCTGACCCTGCTAAGTCAACCAAGTTAAGCTTGCCACACTTAATTAATTCTTCTCCTTCTGGAGTAGCTTCTTTGATATGAATTGTGATGGAAAAAAGAGAATGTGATCGACTGCATGTAAACGAAATCCATTATATAGAGAAACCCTTAACATCGCACAAGAAGAAGAAAGCGACCATGAGAACAATACCTTGATTGTTTATTCAACAACGTCTCTGCAGTCCGTCGCTTTGCAGAACCTCTTTCAAGCAAGGTGAAAATTTCACTAGCACTAGTCACAATTTCTTCTTCCAATCCTCTAACAAGAACTCCACCTTTGCCATCCTCCATAAGTGGTAATTGCTTCTTTTGCTTGTCTTCGAGAGAAACTTTAGAGATTTCTTCAGGAGCAAGCAAATCAGTAATTTCTTCATTGTACAATTCCAGGAAAGTGACTTTAACACTGTACTCAGCTTGTTGACCCTCAAGCGTGTCAAAGATTTGCTTCACGGCTCTAGGAATTACACCTGCTCCTCTCGGCAGTTCTCCATTAAGTCCACTCTGTCCCATTTGGGAATGTCGATGAATAAGCTTACACTAAGGAACAAATTCTGGAAACAAAAGAGAGAAAAAGAAAAACACCTTAGCCCTTCTACATTCGCCTTCCATTGTATATGTTTTCCCTGTACCAGTCTGACCATACGCAAAAATTGTACAGTTAAAACCTTCAAGGACTTCATTCACGATTGGAACAACTGCTTGTTCATACAAATCCTTCTGCTCCGCTGATGGCCCAAACACCTGAGCTCAACATGTATACATATTCAGCACCTATATTCTGAACAAATCCATTTAAGTCCAGATATCACAAATTTAAGATAGCAATAGAGACAAACAAGCAGAACAAATTAATACCCACATGTTTCCCTCTACTACACAACATAGCTGAACTCTTGGCGGAGCAAATGCCACATTAATCTATATCTAACTGTTATTAAACACATCCTTAAAGGAAAAACAGATCAAGCAACCCAATTACTGGTCCAAAGTAACAATGTTATTTTCGTGCAAAACTTTTGATAAGAAGTTAATTTCATAAAATCAGTACCAATTACTACTAGAATCATAAAAGGGGTTGTCTTAATACTATTTATTCACCAAAACATGTTTGGCAAAATCCATAACTGTGCGAGTCATGATTTCTCCCAAACAAGATTTACATGAATTAATTGAATTTTTTGGTGAATCCTGCTCTAAACCCTGAAACAAACTAAGCGAACACTTCTCGTAATTTATACTTACAAACAAAATGAAGGAATCCGAAGCAACATTGAAAGTTCCAAAGAATCGTATAGAATGAAAAATAGACGGCCAAATTTTACCTTATCAAATATGAAAACCCTATCAATGTGCTTCCCAGCAATGCTCTGCGACACAGCAACCTCTCTTTGAAACTCATTACAGGTCAAGACCTGAGGAGCATTAGTCCTCAACTCCTCATCGCTAAATGGCCTACAAAAAAACATCCAAAAAAGCCCGAAAATTCGGAAATTGAGTTAGAAAAAGAACAAGATAAAATCGAACATTTAATACAGAGATCGAATGCATATTTCGAATGCACCTGCAACGGAGGAGGACTTGAACATTGACGCCCTTCTCTTTGTCGTGTCGGCCGGACATCTTGGAGCGGCGGAACGACGGCAGCGTAACAGTAACAAAATTATGGACGTGGACTATTCCACTTCTTTGTAAGATCCAACCTTTTTCTAAACACCTCTCTCTCTCTCTCTCTCTCCGGGCTGTGGAGCGAGAGCGGAGCGAGTGTGAGATTTAAATTTTTTAAGGGACGCCATTTCCCTTCCCGTTTTAAAATGTGGTGGTGGTGATTTGACTATTTTGTCCCTCCCTTCCCTTGGGGGAGTGCTAATCGGAGTTTTTTGAAGAAAAGCCTAACGATCAGCACACAATAATGGGCTTTGCCTTTCTGGGCCATTAATTGCATTATTAACCCATTATAGAAATGAATGTTTGGTCAACTATCATATTTTAATTATTTTGGACTTTATCGGTGAAAATGTTACGATTGCGTTTGACAGCGTTTTTGTCAACGATTGACGGTATTTTGTTTCATTTTATCTGAATAGAAATGTTGCGTTTGCGGATGACTGTGACTAGAAGCGAATGACAGAAACTGTTGTGATTGCGTTTTGAGCAAAATAGACAACTATTACTAAAAGAATTTATTTATTTTTTGTTTAGTATATACATTTTAATTATTTTTTAAATATATTGGAATAAATTTAAAATTAAAAAATTATTAAAATATTTAAATATATAATATATACATATATATGCATATATATATATATATTAACGATTAATATAAATTACAATAGAAACTTGAAATAAATTTATCAAAATATATCAAATATTTTCATACACTCGTACATATATTTACAATAAATATCAACTATAAAATTTGAAATACATATAAAGCATAAAACATATTTATATATATTTTCATACACCCATATTTATAGACATATTTATATATATTTACGATAAATATATACTATAATAAATCATTGAAATAAAATTTGAAATACATATAAAGCATAAAACATAATATCTAAAAAAAGAGAGAAGGGTATTTTCGTGATTTTATTCCAACCGCACCAAAACGCAAATGTAACGCAACATAATTTCGGATTTTTAGATTCTGCATTACGCCGCGTTTGCGAGCGATTGCCACTCCAACATTCAATTTTAATATCATTCGCAATCGCCAGAAAACGCAATCGTCGCATTTGCAGACGACTGCGACTCCACTAGTTAAGACCTTTATCTACTATTTATAATTTTAATTATATTTCCTCTAAAATATCAGTAATTATATTTTTTTATAAAAAAAATTTATTTTTTCTGTTAAATCTTTTAACTCCAAATATTTCATTTAAAAATACCTAATCATCGACCACTTACTTAAATACAATTATTAATTAATCAAGCTGATATATTTAATTAATCAATTAGTCAAACCGACTTAATTTTCGATCGATGAACTCATAACCATAAGATTAAATCAAATAACAAATCCTAAATTAAAAAAAATTCTCTTTTTCCCCACTCGTGTACCATCCATTCTCCTATCTTGTCGTCGTCCGTTCTCCGACGGTCACCGCTGTCCATTCTTCGACACCGAAGAATGCTTTCTCCGTCCACCGTTGATTCTTTCTTGAGGTATGTTGCTTCGTGTGTGGGTTTTCGATTTCGTGATTTCAGGTGCTCGTTTGGGTCGCATTCGAAGAAGGTTTGAATCGCTCGAACATGTGGCTCACATTCAAATGAGTTTTAGCTCTTTCAAACAGACGAACATCATTCTTTTTTGCTCAAACATACCAATGTCGTTCAATCAGACCAACAATGTTTGAATTAGGAGTGGTCAAGCTAGGTTATCGGATCGAACCGACTCGGATCGACCCGAAAAATCCGAGTCGTTGTGTAAACGGGTTGTCCTTAAAACCCATATAGGTTTAAACCTAATAAACTCAAAAAACTCAAATTAAAATAGGGATTTTCATGTTTGTGATGTTTTGTTTTCTTCTCTCTATCTCAAGAGAGACTTTTTCTTCTTTTCTTCTCTCAGCAACACAATCGCTTCTTCACTTCACCGACGAATCATCTTTATCGTTGAATCATCTTTGTCTTCGACTCATGATAACACATAGTATTGGTTAGTTTTAGACTACGCATTTAGATCATTTCTGCGTAGTTTGCATAGCATGAGATACAAAACTGACACAAATGTCCTCTGTCTAGTCCTTTTGTTGATTTTCAGGTTTTAAGGTGAAAAGGCATAATCGAGCTTAAGGATGTTGATTCTTGGAGTCAACTACACATACTTGGAGCTACAAACCACTCAGAGGTGAAAAGGCATAATCGAGCTTAAGGATGTTGATTCTTGGAGTCAACTACACATACTTGGAGCTACAAACCACTCAGATTCAGGCCAAGGAACCGCATGGAATACCCGAACATCGAGCGAAAGGAGCAAAAATACGACCGTGCCCCATAAAGAGCCATGAACCCGCACATGCTGTCCTCTTAGTCCGCGCATGCTACACCTCCAGCAAAAATAGCACGGCTCGGGCTAACCGTTAGCCCGCTCAGATTAGAAGGATGAGGAGCCCGTGCATGTTATTACCTTAGCTCGCACAGGGCACGTGTCACGAAAACCCTAAAACGGGTTAAAACGAAGGAAATTAGAGGGGGCCACCGCCAATAAATACAAGGGAACAGTTCAGAACAAGGGGAGGACGAAAAACATACAGGAAAGCTCATGATAAGTTGGAGAAGCAAGGAAACAACATCGGAACATCGGTGACGAGATAGGGAAGTCCAAGGCATCTTATTCCTTATTCTTTATCATGTCTATTGTTGTTTTCTCTTGTTTTACAAGAGAATCCATGAGTGAGTAAGCCTTTAGTTATGGGTTAGGGACACCTGTTTTTTTAAGGGATGCTTATGCTTATGCATTAATGCTTAGATTTTTCAAAATTTCTTGTATTTCGGTCCTACGATCAATGCTATGAATGTTCTACTTGTACTGGCTGCTCAGTAACTTAGGATTTCATGTTTAACTTGGAGGATAGATTATGAATCCGAAAATATTGATTTTTGATTGAGTTTGATTAATGAGGATCTGACCGGTCGGTTAATCGAATGAGGAATTAGGATTGTATGGTTAATGCTACCGTAATTTCATGTTAATTGATGCTTGGAGGTAGGATTGCATGTTACTGTGGTTAGGGAGTTTAGGTGCCGAGAGAACCATTCTCTACTTATGAGCATGAATTTCTCGTTATCAAGATAGTTTGATTGATTTATGATCTTCTGTTGGTTGCATCCTTGCAATTTTGGTAACCCGAAGCCTGTAGTGCTCTTAATTATCAAGTCTTTCGCATGTCCTCATCACTGTCATAATTCATTTAACATTCTCAGATTTTACCCCACATCACCATCAATTTAATCCGTCTTAGTTTAGTTATATTCTTAGCTTAGGTTGCATTAGTCCCTAGAGTTTGAGCCTAGTATTATACCGATCCATATTCTTGCGGTAAATGAATATTACGCATTTTATTTGCTTGATAGTTCGCACAATCAACTCATTTTCATGGTCAATTCATCTTTGACATCGATGATCTTATCTTCTTTGTCGTCTCTCTTTGTTGTGGACTATATTCTCTTGGTAAGATAGATTCATTTTCTTTTTGTTTCAATAATCTAGATTGATGATCGATCCTTGGCCCTAGGTGCCGAGCTTGAGGTCGAGACTAATGAGATGTGTTGTCTTACAAAATCAAATGGGTATTCTGGAATGTGTTGTGTTAGGAACTCGATCGGAATTGATGATTGGATATTCTGGATGTGCTGTGTTTCCAACTCTGTCGGAACTGAGGATTGGTGTTTTGGAATCTAGATGTGTTGTGTCTGATATTGTTTTACCCTTTTCCTCGTAATGGTTCATAACATTGGAAAACTTAGAAGTTGGAATTGGATGTTTTTGATTCGACTATCAATTTTGAAGGAACGTCATGGTCACGAGAACACCTACGAAGGTCACAAGCCACACACAAAACTTCTGTGACATAAGTATTTCCTCACTCGATTGCAGGGTACTTCTTCGCGCAGAACTTTCCAATGAATATCTTGTTGTTAGACAACATGGAGGACAACCCTCTTGTTTCCAGCTGCATTAATATTACTGCATATGTTAGCTTGGATTATTTTCTCAAGAAGTATGTATCTTGATAGCAATAGAACTTAGGAAATCGACAATTATATTATTGTTTGTGTTTATGGATGTGGGAAGACGACTTCTCTTGGTAACTGATGTGGTGGATCTCAAGTAATAAATTACCTAGACCAACGTTTCCGCAAGAATATGAATCATGTAGTACCAGAGTCAAACACTGGGGAACCGATGCCACTATAGAGTTGTTTAACTAATGAACAGGACGTGTAAATCAATCGGTGGATGCGAAATGATGACTAAACTATTTAACAGGATAAATTCAATGACACTAAACACCACAGGTTTTTAGAAGTGCACAATAATGCAATGAAATGCTATTAAAGATTTTAGCCATAAGTTCGGTTGTGCACTCCATGAAACCGGTTGGGCGTTCATCTCTCGTTTCTTTCAAAGTTTCCAGAATTTGTTGGTGCGTGATCCCTTGTGGTGATGGTTTCATTTTCACCTTGGTGCCTTGTCGATGCTCCAAGACGTTGATGTGGAACACCGAATTGATCATGCACGATTGCTTAAGTATGTCGTTCAAGTTGAACTCCATTTCCTCCTCGGATTTCTTCTTATGCTCATCAATTTCCATAGCCTTATCCACTGTTGTGTTAGATGCTTCCCCCTTTTTCAAATATCGAAGAAATGGGTTAATCCACCATTTTCTTGCATTGACGTTGTGGGAATGGCATGATTCACCTTCTCCGAATATTGCTGGGGTAGGCTGATCCAACGTCCTACCACTTCTTAAATGAATAGCATTTATTTGCTCACGGGGAATTCGATTCGGGTCTCCCCAGTAGAATTCCTTGTGGACGTGTTGCTTCTTGTGCAAGTTGCATGACTTGCGTCTCAAAGTGTCTAAGATGAGTTTAAAAACCGTCTATATGCTTCTTGGTGTTGTCTTGCTCCGCTTTCACTCCCATCAATAAGTTGCTTTGATTTTGTTGCTCTTGGAGGAGGCCGGCGAGCATAGATGTAATGTCGAGGGCTGCTTCGAGTTGGGTCGGCTGTGGTGCACGTGGCTGATACCCTGATTTTGAGGCTGCGTTCTTGGTTGGAAGTTCTCATTTCGTTGTTGCACCATTGGCTTGAAATTTCCCGATAGATGTTGCGCATTCAACAAACCGTCAAAGTTCCTACATGGGAAGTTTTTGGGTGATCTCTCCATCGGGGGTTGTATGTGTTCCCGAAAGGCTGATTGTAACTCACGTAGTTCACTTCCTCATACCCCGAACTTCTTTTTCCCATGATTGCTCCGAGTAATGCGGACAACGTGATTTAGACAACATATGATAAATTCCCGCAACTTGATCTTTTACTTTAGCTATACCAGCATACAAAGAATGCACCTCATTCATGTTACCTCACAAAGTAAAAAAAAAGAATCGAATAAGCTCCGAGAGGTAAAAAAATTGACTAAAAAAGAAAATAAAACAAAAAATATGAAAACAACTAAAGAATCCGAAAAGGACTGTATCCTAATTCAAAATCATCCTAACTCTTAAGCTGTAATCAATTCTCCGACAATGGCACCAAAAACTTGATGTGGTTAATCTCAAGTAATAAATACCTAGACTAACATTTTCGCAAGAATACGGATCGTTTAGTACCAGGGTTGAACACCGGGGAATCGATGCAATAATAAAGCTAGTTGACTAATGAGTAGGACGTGTAAGATCAATAAGTGAATGGAATACAAATAAAGATAAACTAACTAACTAACTAACTAACTAACTAACTAACTAACTAACTAACTAACTAATAGATTAAACTCAATGAACTAAACACCACAGATTTCGAGAGATGCATAGTGATGCAATGAAGTGTTAACAAGATCATGGTTATAGATATCATTACGTATTCTGGGAATTCAAGCTCTTTCCTAAGGAATCACTCTCCCGATACCTAAACTCACTATCTAGCATGCATATTACCAGTCTCCCAACTGCGTAATCTCACCTACTAGATGCATTAAGATTGTCATCCTAATTCATTAGTTCAATTAATCGACCGACCAAGGTTCTAAATCAATTGAGACTTCAAATCATGGCTATGTTTCAAAATCTTATTTATCTCCCAATGCAATCAGAATTTTATAAACATTCATTCAAACAACCAACAAGAATAAAAGTATTAATAACATCCAATCAATTTGAAAACGATCAAATATTATAACTAAGCATTAAACATTCAACTTCATTACATATCGAAAAAACTCTAACTCGTGGCTATGGAACTACTCGGACATGGGCTCCAAACATAAAACAGGAATGAAAACTATCTTAAAAATAGACATAGAACGAAATCCCTCCCTATTCTAGTACCGTCATCTTCAATAGTTCTTTCGCATTCCGAGTTCGTCGCCTCGTCTCTTGCCTCTCGGCGTTTTGCTCTACCTCTTGCTCCGTGCGTATGTTGTTGTTGTGTGTGTGTGTTCTCCCTCTGTCCGAATTTTGCCTTCTCTTCTTGATCCCTTCGTCCTTCTTTCCTCTTCTTCCCTTTTCCTTTTCTTTGTCTCCTTTCCTTTTCTCTTTCGTTCCCTTTCCTAATCAGCCACCCGTTTCCTTTTTGCTCCAGCAGCCTTATTTCCATTTTGGTTGCTGCGGTTGAAGGTTTACATTTTTGTTGCAGGTGACTGGTGTTTCCATTTGCTTGCTCACGTGCTGCCTCTTATGCTCCAACAAGTTTCCCATTTAGGTGAGCCATGTTCTTCCAAGTATTGCTCTAGCCGAAGGTTTCCATTTTACTCCAGCGGCCAACAAGTTTCCATTTTGTGTCTAGCGGCTATTTCCTTTTCTTTTCAGCCGTGTGCCTCCTTTGTCATCCAACCGTTCTTGCTTCAATTTTTCTTCTTCGTTCATGATCCTTAGATGATGACTGTGCATGGTTGATAGGAGAGTGGTTCTTTATTCATTTATTCATGTTTGTATCCCGATATTTCATTTCCTACTATAACACAAGAAAACGCTAAAAGAAGACTAAATGATACTTAATGCTCGGTAAAGTCTAAATGAATGATTAAAATAACTACAAAAATGAACAAAAATACTATAATAAAATAGATGTTATCATTTCTTGAACTCATGTACTAGTAGATCCGTTGCCACTGGTTAGAGTTTTTCCGATATGTAATGAAGGCTAGTGCTTAATGTTTATTTATAATATTTGATCATTTTCAGATTGATTGGTTGCTTCTAATTCTTTTATTCTTTCTGGCCACTTGAATGAATGATTTTAAAATCTGATTGCATTGGGAGGTGGATTAGATTTTGGAATCTAGCCATGATTTGGGGTCTTAATCGATTTAGAACCTTGGTCGGCCGATCGATTGAACTCAGAGATTAGGATAGCGATCTTAATGCATTTAGTATGTTTATTGTGCAATTGCGAGATTGGTAGTATGCATGCTAAATAGTGGGATTAGACATCGGGAGAATCATTCTTTGGGAAAGAGCTTGAATTCTTTGATTTGTGATGATATCTATAACCTTGATCTTTATCAGCACTTCATTGCATTATTGTAGTGAATTTGTTTGGATCTTAATGCTTGATGTCAGATTTGTTCTTTCAATTGGTTTGATGGGTTGTTCTTAAAGCTTTCATCCTTACTGATCACTTATTTGAATGAGTTTAGAGACTAGTCTAGGTTGGAAAGTCAGATTTAAGTCTTGGAATAATTCCTAGAATGACTTGGATTAATAAGAACCTTGGCCGATTGGTTAGTCTATTTAGAAACCATGATAATTGAGGTTGAGGTTAAAGTCCCGACATTTCTCGAAACCCGTGGTGTTTTATCTTATTGCATTTATCTCGTTTATTTAGTTTAGTCATTAATCTGCATTCCATCAATTGGTTTATACCCGTCTAATTCATTAGTTAAAAAACTCTATTGTTGCATCAGTTCCCCAGTGTCCGATCTTGGTACTACACGATCCGTATTCTTGCGGAAACATTAGTCTAGGTATTTATTACTTAAGATTAACCACATCAAATTTTTGACACCGTTGCAGGGGATCCGATTATGACATTAAAGTTAGTATACTTCTAAATTAGGACACACTCCTTTTTTGGAGTCTTAATTTGTTTTTCATAATTTTTTCTTTTATTTTCTTTTTGAGTCAATTTCTTTTACCTTTCGAAGTTCACCCGATTTTCTTTGTGTTTTGTCTTTTCTTGTGCAGCTCGTTCGTGCATGAGAAGTATTGGAAGCGCTGATCTAGTCTACGATCTAGAAATTGATAAAACACTTAAGGAACTGAGAAAAAAAATCGAAAGCTAGTGGAAGCCAACCGGTAAACGACACACAAGCGAACTTAGATAGTGAGACCACAAGTTGCAGATATGAGAGAGAAAAAGAATAGATGGCGGAACGCGTCGACCCAAACACACCATGCCTTGTTGCGCCACCAATGCAAGCCACGTTAACCTATGGATCATACAGGGTTCCTAGGCACACACAACTCTTGTCATGCATCACTAGAAGGAACGCTCGCATCGAACTACAACTGACATTCATTCAAAATGCTTAGCAATGCAACGTTAGGGAGACCCATTGAGGATCCTAATTACTAACTTCAAGATACTTTGAAAAACTACAAGAGCCAGAGAAGGAGTTTCAGATGAAGATGTCATGCTAGCTGTCTTTTCATTCTCTGTGAAGGATAAAGCGCAAGATTGGTTGTATTCTCAACCACCAAACTCTACACGGTCATGGGAAAACTGGAGGAGAAATTCATGACACGATTCTTCCCTTAGAGTAAAGCTCAGCTCACAAAAAATAAGATCAACAAATTCGTGCAAGGGGCAACTGATAGCTTATCAAAAGCATGGGAGCAATTTAAAGACTATCAACGCCTTTGCCCACACCATGACATGGATCAGAGCTACCTTATACACAATTTTCTGCAAGGACTTATGGACAACAAGAGGATATTGATTATAGTCACTGCTGGAGGTTCTTTGAGTAACCTCATATTCCCACAGATCGGGGATTTAATTGATCGAATGATCGACGGAGGAAGCAATCCTACTAGAGAATACAACCATAACATTCCAGCAAAGGTAGCTAATATGAATGAGGTGCACTCTTTATATGCTGGTCTAGCTAAAGTGAAAGACCAAGTCGGGGGGATGTATCATCTGGTGTCCGAATCACATCCTCCGTAGTACTTAGAGCAATCAGAGGAACAATGAGTTCAAGGGTACGAGGAAGTGAACTACGTGAGTAACAATCAGTCTTCGGAGAACACATATAACCCTAGATGGATAAATCACTCCAACTTCTTGTACAAGAACTCCGACAGTGCGTTGAATGCGCAACAATCATCAGGAAGTTTCTAGCAGCAGGTGATGCAAAGAAACTAGAATTTTAAGCCGAGAACGCAACCTCAAAATAAAAAATATCAATCACATGTTCCACCACCTCCGCAACAAGAGGCAAATGATGATATTACGTCCATGTTCGCTCAGATATTGCATGTACAGAAAGATCAATACGCCGAGCTTAGAGGCATGAGTTGGGACAAAGTTCTTTCCTCATCCAATACCATCCTCCCTCCCTTTTGTTCTCAGAAAAATTGTCTGTATTAAATAGAGAAGCTTCCCCTTCTTAAACAATTTAACATTTGAATTTCTAAGTGAATGTGGTACAACGCTTGGTCGAGTAGGCCGTCACTCAGGCCAAGTGGTTTGGTGTTCCGTGCTTCTCTCTTCGAAATAGGAACAATTTCACTCATTAACATGAGTTGCTCTGTCGAGCACATAGTCGCTCGGTTGAGCAAATTATTTGGACTAAAAAGACACCTCTCATTGGAATAGCTAAGGGACCGCTCGGGTTGAGTAATCATCCGCCCAGGTCGAGCAAATCCCCTGGAACAAAAAAGATATCTCCTAATGCATGGATGCTCGGTCGAGTAACCATTCGCTCAGGTCAAACGAATCCATTGGGTGTATTTTTAGGTTCCGCAGTGAACGAGTGCACATCTGCCCTACTAAGCAAATACCCATGTGGTAGATTCTGTACATTGGCAGTATTCTTGTACGAGAACTTGGTGTGATTTCTTCAACCTGGTTTGTACGTGTTCGAATAGGTATTTTCACCATGTAACTAGGTTCTTTCACTTGTTCTACCAGTTAGACTTCCAATCGATCGCCTTAATGCCCTTTAAAGTCCGGTGATGCTATGCTTCATATTGATCACTTGCAATTTCAGTTCAGCCAGCTCAGCTGAGAGGGTTGAGACCTCATTTTCTGTTTCCTTCTGCGGGATGTCCTCGTGTACTACCTCAAAGCATTCCGCTCATTCACCATATTCTCTATTTGCTTCTCAAGCTGGGTGAAATGGAGACCATGCAATGATCCTCCACACATTGCATTGATCCTAATGCAGATTTCTTCTCGAAGTCCTTCAATGAAAGTGGAAGTGAGGTACTTCTAATCCATACCATGGTGGGGCATTCGCGGTGGTAGCCTTGGAAGCACTCCCAGGCTTCAAATAGAGTCTGACCATCCTTTTGAGTGAAGGAGTTTATCTTGTTCTTAGACATCTGTATTTTATAGGGTGGAAAGAAATGCATCCTTAAATGCTCCTCAAGCTGACTCTACATTGTAATGGAGTTCGGCGACAGTGTGTAAAGTGACTCTTGCGCCCGATCCATGAGAAAAAAATGATGGCCAAAAGCATGATCGCGTCATACGTTACCCTTTAGAATTTCTTGAGGAAGTTGGAAAACGTCGTGAACCTCGTCAGGTGGTGGTTCGGATCCTCGTTGGGACATCCTTTAAATACGATCTGGTTTAGCATCTGTAGAAATGATTTTTGAAGCTCAAATCAACTGCGGTCGATTTTGGCAATAGATGTAGGAAAAAAGTTGGTTGTGCTTAAAAACTGTATATGCCCCGTAAGTCTCCTACTGCAAAACCAAGTTGTTAGTGTTGTTTTCCACTCCCTGCTCTTTTCTTTCTTGCAGATTGTTTTCCTCTCAATTTCCGTGTCGAGCACTTCAAGTTCAAAACTACCAGCACTATGGGTCATACACCAAGTACATGCAAAAAAAAAATGAAGACAAAACAAAGAGAAGTCAGAAGCATACGAAAATAAATTACAATAAAATTACAAATATAGGAAAAAATATACAAACAAAGACACAAACAAGAATAAAAAAATATGACCTAGATTCGTGAACTAAACTAGATAAGTTGCCATTAGTCCCCGACAACGACACGAAAAACTTGATGCGTGTAATCTAGGTGTGATCAAATTCTTATCAGATTTTAAATTTTTAACCTAGACTAGACATATCACAAGAATACAAAACTTTTAGTACCA
Source organism: Gynandropsis gynandra (assembly GCA_036759665.1). Classification (NCBI taxonomy): domain Eukaryota; kingdom Viridiplantae; phylum Streptophyta; class Magnoliopsida; order Brassicales; family Cleomaceae; genus Gynandropsis; species Gynandropsis gynandra. Next base: position 25,499,477 of record CM071862.1, on the reverse strand, counting down.
AGGTCGAACACATGGACTAAGTGTACTTTAATATAATGGTTCACGAAAACTATATCTTAAAAATATATATGATGTGCATACGTATGTTTTGATCATTTAATCTAGACTACTATCTATGTACGAGCTGGGATGGTGCTGTTAGATTCGAATATTGTTTTTACGTATGCAAACTAGCTTAAGATTTTAGAAATTATGGTTCTTATACGTTCGGGAAATTCATCATCTTAAGTAGATCTACTTGTTCTCATACCTACTCTCATAGTGCAAACCCTATCAAATGTACAGTCTATCATCGTCTTCACCTAACAACCTATACATTGAACATAATTAATGAGGCTACCTACTCACATAGTGCATACTCCTATCCAATATTGCATGATGATCTATACATGGAATGCATTATCACACAATGTTCTCATTCCTAGATAGATTAATCAGTTTTCAAATGATTTCTCATACTCATCTATTTCATTAGATCTAGCCTTATTCGAGGTCTCCATTTGAAGCAACCAATTTACCGGATGCTTCGTAATTTGAAAGAGTAAAACAGGCAATAGATTGTTGAAATAAGAAAACAAAGCTGCAAATTAAGATAATAAGATTCGCATACACAGTAATCTAATCCACACTGGGACCAAAACATATAGATCTACATCATCGAACTAAATTATAAATAGAAATGGGAAAGCAAAAGAGTTAGGAATGCTCAGTCGACCTATCTTGATCTATTGCACCCATGATCCCGCCTTCAATCGGTTATACTAGTCGTCTAGCTCTATAGTTTCTTTCCTCGTCCAAATCTAGCTTCCCTCCTTTTTATAAAAATCTTCCTAATTAAATAGAAAAGCCTTTTCCCTTCTTAATAATTTAAAATTTGAATTCTTAAGAGAATTTGGTACAATGCTCGGCCGAGCAGGCCATAGCTCGGGCCAAGGGGTTTCTTGATCCGTGCTTCTCTCGTGGAAATAGGAATCGTTATGACTGATTTAGATGGGTTACTTGGTCGAGCACATGATTGGTTTAGATAAGCGAATCTTCTGGCCTAAAAGGATACGTCTCGATGGATGAATGATCGGTCGAGTAATCATCTGCTTGTTCCGAGCGAATCCACCGGAATGAAAAAGATATCCGATGCATGGATGCTCGGTCGAGTAGCCATACACTCAGGTTGAGCAAATCCACTAGATGGATTTGCAGGTTCCGCAGCGATCGAGTGAATGACCGCTCTACCCAAATGGATTCTCTGGAACAGTTTGAGAATCAACATTGAGACTCTCCACCGAGCACATAAAGCACTTGGGTCGTGTATTTTCACCGGATTTATTTTGATTTCTTGTTCTCGTGTTGAAAGTTTCTATACTTGTCCTAAGTATGCTCCTTAGTCCTTATTACCTGCAAGATCACAAAATGAACAAAAAAAATGTAAAAAGGAACTAAAAAGATGCAAAACATTAAAGAGATGTATGTCAAATGATAGAGTGAAATAAGTGTCATCAGGCCAATTATTAGAAGAGTTACCATACCTTTAGAATATTTGGCCCTTCCTGCTCAAATGTTTCTCGACCTTTGCTGCCAGTTGCAACAAGTCATCCGTGTCCACGTAACGGTGGGTTTTCACATTGTCTTATATGTGAGAGTTGATACCGTTTAGAAATGGTGAATTTTGGCCTTCCGATATTCCTTGATATTTGTTCAAATCATGAGAAATTTCATCTCCTTGAAGTATTCTTCTACACTCTTACTAGCTTGCACCATTCATCTCAAATGCTAAGTGAAATCTCAATTATTGTACGAACATACAAATCGATTCCGCATGATGGTATGCATCCCATCCCAAGTGGTGATAGTACAATCTCCAAGATACCTTTGAGAAAGCATGAGTTCATCCTACCACATCATGCGTAGTCGCTGAACTTGGTTGCTGCTAGTTTTAACTTTTTAATTTAAGAGTATTGATGGCATTCGAAAACTATCTATGTCTTCCGTTCCCACTCTAAATAAGCTTCTGGATCTGACCGATTAACATAGGAATCTCCATCTTGATGTTGTTGATATCATCGTCGAGTTGATTCCTTGCTCATAGGTTGTACATCATGGGGTAGTCATATGCCTCATAAAGCATCTCAACATACTCATCCTCATCCATGCATAGAGGGTATAGATTACAATCTATGTTTGTCTTCCTTTTTGTGGTTCTCCACGTGGTACTGCTTCCACCAGACAATGTCATTGGTTGGCACTAGTGAATTTTTGCATCATGCATCTGAATTCGTCCATCATCATCTGCCATGGTGATTGCATCTGAGTGGCTCCCTCACACTACAATGGGTTTTCACGATCGTTCCAAGAACTAGTGTTTTGCTCAAACTTTCTCATTCATTCACCTTTCTTTTTCTCGAATTTCCTCTTCAATTTAGTTTAGAACTCAAGAATAAGTGAATTTCTGAAAAATTCAAACTAAATCTTGATGCTACAAATGTATAACATTGACACTAAGTTAAGGTTTCTAATCTATGATATTTCTATTTCTATCTAAGGACTATCTATTTCTTTTCTAACCTTCCTTTTTTTATTTAATTTTACTTTTTCCTTTTCTTTGTTTTTATTGTTTTTCTTTTGTGTTCTTCTTTTTTTCTTTTCTTCCTTTTATACGGTTTTCTTTTTTTCTATTTCCTTTGCCCTTTTCTTCCTTGTTCTTTCCATTCCTTTTTTTTCTTAAAAAAACTAACTAAATTAAGCTAATACTAAATCAAATGAATAATAAAAAAATTGATAGACTATTGTAAGAACATGGATTTGATATCACTTGATATTAACCCAGAATGACGTCTTTTATTAGATGGATGGAATAGATTGAAACCTCCTAACATCCCGATATCATAGCCTATAACTTGTCCATACGAAGAAAAGACATCCTAAACTCCATCTACAATTCAACTTGTGATGTAATGTTGATAAGTCGGTGAACACTCAGAATATCTAAGGGTTCAGTAGCTAAATCTTAAAAATTAACAAGAAAAAATACAATCCTTATTGATGCAAAAATTAAAATTTTACACAATGAGTCCTCTATTTATAAGGACCAAATAATAACAGAAATTGAATAAACAAAATAACCTGATTAAACCTGGAAAATTGCTCGATCGAGCGATGCAACCACTTGTCGAGCGTCATATAAATCTTAAACCCTAAAACTGCAATATTTAAGTATGTTTGGCATATCAGCGCGTATGCTTGGGGATAGATCATATACATTTGATAGGTATAAATAATCATATCGAGTAGTAGGTTGATCAGTATAGGAATAAGAATATCTAGCAATAATGAATTCAACATGGAGGTTAATGTGCAATGATTTAGATGTTGGATAGGAATTTAGACTGTGTGAGCAAGTAGATTTTTTAATACTATGTTTCGTATGTATGCCATTAGATGGAAATATCAATGATCTATAGGCCATAACTGGATCTATACTACGAGAATAGGTAGATTCAATTATGATGATTGAATTCTTCGATAAGAACAAAAACGATATTTCCTAAAACTTTTAGCGAGTTCATATACGTGAAAGCAATTTTTGTGTTTAGAAGCACTGTGTTATGTATATAATTGTATATGTAGTCTATTTTGCTTGTTCATATTACACACATATACTTCTTATTTTTCATGACTATAGTTTTCATAATATTATTAGTTTTAATCTTACATAGGCCATGTGTTCGACCTTGGTACTATACGATCCGTATTATTTCGGAATGTGCAGTCTACTTGTAAATCACATCTAGACAACACATCAGCCACATACGAAATCTTCAAACAACTTGTCCAATATAGGGGTCCGAAGACTACAACGAATAGGTGTTTTCAACGGTTGATTATTAGATTCTATTGAAAATCAACATTTATAACATAAAAACAAATGTTTTCGAGGGTTTCGTTCGATGAAAACACCTTGTTTAAAGTTGATATGCAACTTATTAGTGAGACTCTTTTTCACATAGATTTGTTCTAACCACTTTCATAGAAAGTAATAATTTTTTCTAACATTTTAAACAAGTTTTTTTAATTGGTTTCATTAAAAAAGAAATAAAATAATTTCAAACATGGTGCATATCAAAATCCGAAGATGTGATTGATAAAGCCATTACATAGGAAAAATATACGGTAAACATGTAGGAATGCAGCGCAGTTGAGCATGTTCTAACACAAACAATTTGAGACATAAATAAAATGCCACTGAATTTAAAACAAAATCAGAAATTGGATAAATTTCATATAGAAAGCTGACTCACAACGACGTGAGTGACTAATTTTGCTTCATTGTTCAATAGGGTTCATGTAATTCATCAAGAGGAATTGAAGTGTCCCGAGCATTGACCACATGAACTTGAAACTTGTATTCCTCGGTAAAACCATCTAACGTGTATTCAGCGAGATTTCCAAAGCTCATTTGACTTGTTGATGATGAATCTCATGTACTCATCCATAATTTGGGTACCTCTGTTGGCTCGTTCATGTTGATCCATGAATGGCTTATATCATATGCGTCAGAATTCGAATCTTTCTGGTCTGTCTGTCTAACGACGTATCAATCAGTTTATATGCAAGAAGATGAGATTTTGACCTAATTACTAATAAAGGAAAGAAGCTAAATATAGATGGCAAAGAATCCGGAAAACAATCATAGAAATCTCGCCAAATCCTTGATTTCCATAACACCCACTCTCTCATGTTGGTGTGTGTATGTCTCGAACGTCCAACTTGCCAATAAAAACATTAAATTCCTTTCTTCCTATTGTTTTGGTGAAGATGTATGCGAGTTGTAGTTGAGTAGAAACATGTTGTCTAGTGATGGCAGTTTCGAGGATTGCATTACAAATAAAATGACAATCAACTTCGATATGCTTTGTATGTTCATGAAAAAACGGATTGGAACAAGTGTGAAGCGCCACCTAACTGTCAAAGTAGAGCCATATAGGTCGAGAAAGCACAACACCCATATCAGTGAGCAAAGCCTTAAGCCAAATAATTTCACAAGTGGTCAAGGCCATAGCACAATATTCTGCTTCCGAGGATGAACGAGGACATAACATTTTGCTTTTTCATCTTCCAAGAAACTAGAGAAGAGCCTGTCAATGATCGTCGACTCAAAGAACAACTTGCCTAGTCTAAATCACACAATTCATAGATATTAAGATCATAATAAAAATGAAGGAGAATTCCTTGACCTGGATTGCCTTTGAGATATCATACAACTTAGAGAGCTGAATCGCAATGATCATGCCGAGGGGCATGCATGATCTGTGATAAAATTTGAACTAAGTAAGAGAGTTCTAGACGTGTAACTACAAAATAAAATAACTTGTCCCACCAAACACCGATATGTCATAGGATCTTCATGAAAATCGCTCATCGAGAGTACCAAGTTATGGTTGTGATCTATCTGACAACTATCCAACTTAGCACCAAGAACCCCCGTTTTAGAAATAATATCCAATGCCTTCATTGGCATAAATATATACTTTTTCAGATTGTGAGCAACCTCAATTCCCAAGAAACACTTGATTAGGCCAAAATCTTTCATTTAAAAACAAGAACCTAAGTACTTCTTGAAAGCTTAAATTGCAATGGAAGAATTTTTTGTAATGATCAAATTGTCGACACAAAAAAGCACATTTAGTCAAATCCCATTAACTTAGAATGTGAACAAAGAGTTAACCGAAGGCGACTGTAAAAAACCGTATGATTTTAGTGATGATGTGAGCTTCGCAAAGAAACAACGAGAAGCTTATTTCAACCCATAGAGAGACTATCATAGGAACATAAGAGACGAGGTAGAGCTCAAAACTTGGAGGAGATTTCATATAAACTTCTTCGTGAAGATCACCATGAAGAAACACATTGTGAAACATCAATTTAATAAACCTCTCAATCACGCGCTGACGCAACGAGAAGAAATAATCTAATCGTGAACAATTTGGAAGTGGGAGCAAAACTTTCATTTTGATCAATCTCTTCATCTTGATTATTGCCAAGGATATTCAATCGAGCCTTATATCGTTCAATTTTGCCATATGAACAATATTTGATCTTGAAAACTCATTTGCTCACGATAACTTTCTTTCCCAAAGGTAAAGGAACAAGAGTCCAAGTATCATTCACCTCTAAAGCTTGAATTTCAAAATCCAATTTTTCCAAGTTTAAATATCTAGAGCGTCTCAATATGAACGTGGTTCATGACCGACGGTAATAGCAGCAAGGAAGGCACAATGTGTAGAATTGAGTTAAAAACAATTATATATCATTATATTTGATAATAGGATGATGGAAATGTATCACATGATGAGATTCGTGAGTAGTATTCACCACGTAGTCAACGTAATCGAGTCGACTGCATTTTCGATCAAAGTCTTCCACCACGAGCTGAAGAATAAGGATCCAGCAAATGCAGTTCCGAGCAAGTGCATTACGATAAAAAACTAATTGGAGGATGAAACATTTTTTTCTGAGTCCATAGACAAGGACATACCCCCTGTCACGTAAACCTGAAATATAAAAGTTTAAACCAGAAATGGGAGACGAAACAAAGTTGATCGCTGTCAAACAAGGTTCATCCTCTTCAAGATCAGGCCAAGACCATTAAGATAAAGATGGTGACGTTAAATCAGTAGATGAACATGTCGACTTTAAAGCAAATGGAAACATAGCTTCCCAAAATATGAAGTCGCGAGACACGAAAAATATGGATACCCAACAAATATGCAACGATGAGTATGACTCACGAATTTATCTCCATTGGTGTATTTATTATGAGCATAGCAAAGTGATCCAAATATCCAAATATGCAAATATGTCGGTTTATGTCAGTGGTGAATTTCAAAAGGGGTTTGACCGCCAATGACATATGATGATGTGTGATTCATGAGATGTTTCACCATTAGAACACTCCCACCCCAAATTCAATGGGTAAATTCTTGAAATATCAAGTAGCACACAATATTCAAAACATGAAGATGCTTACGTTCAACATTTCCATTTTATTGAGGAGTTCCAACACATGAGGTTTGATGGACAATTTCATTATCCAAAAAGAAAACCCTGAGAGCCAAAAGTCTGATCCATTATCAGAAAAAGCATTCTTAATATAAGTGTTGAACTATCATTCGACCATAAAGAGAAATTGATGAATATGAATAGAGAATTCTCTTTTATAAGACATCAAATAGACCCATATTCCATGAGAGAAATCATCAATAATCGTGATAAATTATTTTTCACCCAAAAAAAGACGGCTTTTGATAAGGTTTCCATATGTCACAATGATAAGCTCAAATATGGAGGAAGTTTTATTCGAACTATCGAAAAACAAACTCGTGCATGCATTGCGTAGATAAAAACTTCACACGTATTATTCAATACCTCAGAACTACAATTAAAATGAAAAATGAGAATCAAATCTAGAATTTTTTAAGATGGATGACTGAGTCATTTGATGCTATGTTTCCTTAGAACAAAGTACTTGAGCTCACTGCTATAGTCTCCCCACCTCTAAAATAATGAATTCCATTACGTTATTCACCCGCTTCAATCAGCGTCTTGGTAATGTGATCCTGGATAACAAAAAATTTATTAGCAAACTATACCACACAATAGATTTGTTCCAATAAGTAAGAGACAAACAAAAGATTGAAACTGAGCCCTTTAACAAAAAAACATCTTTCAAGCTGAAATTGTTCTCAAGTCATACAGTTCCTCGTTTTGTTGCAATGCTTTTTCTACCATCTGGAAAATAAATTGGAAATGTATCCATATCATAAATATCAATAAAAAAGTGTAATCGCCTATCATATGATGAATGCAACCAAATATCCACGAAGAAACGACCGTCGTACTAGCCTAAGTTTCGATGGCCCCAATTTTAGAGCATTAAGGACTGTTACAATTGTCTTCTATTGTTCATCCGCGATACCACTCATTGCTTGACGATCTACATTAGTGAGACTTGTAAAAGAGATTGCATGAGAAGTAGTTTGGTTCATGTTGACACGAGCTGAGAAATGTGAACCTGCCCACCAGACATCTTAAAATATGAAAACACGAATCAGCTAAATGCCTTGAATGTTTACATTTCGATCAATGGACCTTAGTTTTCTCATCTGAGTTCATTCGATATGCCGATGTTTTGATAGAAAATGCCATCATAGATATACGGTCTTCGTTCGGAAAACCTGTTTTGGACAGATTGTGAGAGCTTTCATCTAGTGACACAACATTAAACACTATGTCCAATTTGGGCAGCGGGTCACGAGATAGAAGGTTAGGTCGAACAACCCAAAAAATAGTCGTTCAAGCCTAGCAAGAAGTCATGGACCCTATCTTCGTCCTGATCTCATTTAAGTATACTCGTGAGGCCACAAGTCTGGTGCCCACATTTGCATACTCACAATGGATGAGCATTAAGTAACTAACGCCAAATCCAACAGAATTTCTCGTAGTACGCCTCAATGCTCAGACCCTTTGTTGTGCAATGCGTCAATTCAGATATGTGACGTTGAATTCTGGGTCTGTGTTTAACCTCAAAACGAATTCGAAGATTATCCAAGATCTCGAGCTTCCTCTTGATGAGTAACGACTGAGTGTATATCTTTGATTCAATGGTATTCATTTATCCAAGATACAACCAATGAATTATTTGTTTCCCACTTTTCATAATCTAATGAATCTAAAACCGGGAAAAGAATCTGTTCATCGACCAAGCAAAATTATTTTCAGGACATAAGGGCGTATCAAATATTGATAGCCCACTCATCATAGTTATCACCAAGAAGAAGAGGCTGAGAGAGCATCAAGCCGGGTTGTCTCTGGAGGTCATATCATATGGAGATATAGTTCATCGATAAACCACAGTTCCGTTTGGTTGCACTACAATTGGGTTTGATGTGGCAACTGAAGGTGCCGAGTTTCCAGTCGAAGTCACTGACGGTAATTTCGATGAATTTGAGTTTCTAGTTCTGGAGAGGTTCAAAAATAGATATCTAAACAAAAAATGGAACCAAAAAATAGGTGAGACCAAAGAGGGTCGAAAGAATTCAGGAAAAATGAATAGAAGTCAAGTGTAAATCTTGTTTCAGGTTTGGTGTAGATCTGTTTTTTAGTTCAGAAAATAACAGAAGTTGAGTGTTGATCAGGTTTTCGGTTCACAACATGGTCTAGTTTCGGGTTTGGGGAAGATAAATAGAGGTCAAGTCTCAAACATGTTTCACGTTTGGGGATGATGACTAGAGGTAGAGATCGGGTCGTGTGTTTAGCTAATCACGAAAGGAGACATTGGTCGATTTAGTTTGAGGTATTGTGTTCGGGGTCGGGGTCGAATGAGGAAGAATGATGAACAGTGTACGTTAATTATTTTTTCAAAAAAGTTCAAGCTCTGATACCATATCATAAGCCATTGGAATTTGAATTTTTTTATCTATCTTCCTCACAATATGTCAATTAGTTTATTTACAAGACGATGAGTTTTAATCATAGATGGCAAATAATCCAAAAAATAATCATAGAAATCACGCCAAATCTTTAATTTCTCATAAAAACTTAATTCTAGGAATCATGGACGAATTTAGAGTGGGTTTACTATCGATTGGATTAGAACAGAGAGTGTGCCAAGGTGCACCGAAAAGAAGAGGTGATCTTATGACATGAAAGGTTGAAACTCTAGATTCGGATGTGAGGCATCAACAACAAAGATTGTTGCAAAAGGAACTGAGGAGTCATCATGGATGAAATAAAAGACCATGATATGAACTCTCCATGTCAGATAATTGGATGATGTGAGCTTGGTGACATTGCTCATATTTGATGTTGTGTTCAAGTTAAATAAAATTAACCTAAACTATCTGCAAGTGCACGACACGTGTATAGTACTCTAGGTGTCGATCCCACAGAGACTACGAACGAATATGGTTTGGGATGAAATAACTAAAAAACAATAAATAACGAGTTCTCGACAATCGGACAAACGTTCTAGGATACGATTTCACTATAAGGCTCTTTGAAACCGACAATCAATCAATCTAATCATGCATTCCCAATCAAGACATCTAAGAAGGACGATCCTAATATGATTTCTACCCTCTTTCAAAGCATAGAAACATGATTTAGTCAAATTACTACTTACTTTCGTGGATGATACCTTAACCGAAATCCATCAAGTTCTGTAATTCACCTGATTTAATCCTCAACTGTTACTACTCTACTTTTGTGACCTTTTCTTGATTGTTCTATGCCTAAATGTTGGGGATTAGAATTCTCTTTTCGGTTATTCTCCTAACTCCCCAAAACATGCATCTACTTGGCATTCGCAAATAGACGACATTCAAATACTCAGACAAATAATAGATAAACCAAAATAGGGAGTTGCATTTCTAAATCAATAAAAAGAGGTTCTAGGATTGTCATGGGCTAATACCTTCTCCTAGAAAGAAAAACTACTACTCAGACATGAGTTTGAAACAACGCATCATGAAAGAAATATATAGTCTAGAGAGCATAGAAATCAAACAAAATGAGGTTTGGATCGAATTTCTCTTGCTCCCTGAATGCCTTCTTGCTCAACGGTTCTCCTCCTCAATAGAGAATCCAAGCTAAACCTCACCGAATCCGAACTCCGTTTTTCCCAAATGTGATGGTTTCCTCTTCTTTCCCAACAGCTTACACGAGTTTCCTTCTTTCTTTGTTTTCCTTTTCAATCGGCTTCCTTTTTCTCCTTTCTTTCATTTTCATCCGGCATGTGCCGTGTGCGGGCTAAGTGGCCAACACACACGGGCTCCTTTTGGCTTAATGATCCTCGCGGCTTGCAAGCACCCCGAGTCGTGCAGATTCTGCTAGACGGTGCAGCCCACACGCTCTAAGGGGACCACCTCGCATGGGTTCATGTCCTCTCATGGGGCATGGTCGACTCCTCATTTCTTGATCGTTTCCTCGTCCCGTTTTCTCCTTTGTGATCCTTGACACTCGTACTTTGTCCCATGTATCTTCTTTAGTTCTAATACGAACCAAATACGCCTCAAAACCTGCAAGAACATGTGAACACGAAAATAAATAAAACGGATACAAAATCACACATAAACATCACAAAATTTGAAATATTAACGTGAACAGAAAAAAGGAAAGTAGTAGGAGCATCCATGACCGAGAGAATGAATATACCAAGATCAAAGGTCCTGATACCATGTAAACATTGAGAATGCGAGAGATTTGAGATAAAAAAGGAAAGGAGCAATGAAATGAAATTCTCTAATTATTTTAATTGATTTACAATATGTAAAATACAAGTGTATTTATACTAAATCGGAATGAGTAATATTTTGTAACAACTTGTTCTAACAACATAATAGAAAGCAACGTAAATACAAACATAAATATATGCATAGTACTCAATGGTTGTTGCAGATTCTTCTCTATGTGAGCATCAGATTCAAATGTTGAAAATAACCTAGTTTCTAATTGACTCAGACGATCTATACGAGGCAAACCATATGTTTGAGAAGCATATTTCAAACATCCAGAAGACTTGAAATGATGCAGAGGGTTTGAGTGTTTTATAGAAAGCTTAGGAGCCGCCTGACAATGAAGACAAGCGGCTAGGAAATGGATCTGGATGCGAAATGACTGTAGGTCGCTAGATCTGCAATGAGAAAGAGGGCTTGCGATGACAAAGTGCAGTCTGGATAATAGAGGGTTTGTGTCGGTCGACCTAGGGAGGGGCGGCGAAAGTGAAGAGATACCGAGTAGAGGAGATCGAAAAAAATAAAATAAAAAAAATTGCGGATAAGATTTGAATCAGCATAATATCAGAGATACCCTCGTAATGTTATATGACTTCACGCATACCCTTGAAAACCTAATGAAAAGAATTGTAGAAAAGACAAATTTGCTCTTATTTTTTTGTTTGTAAAAACCCATACGTTTTGAAATTTTTGAAGTAACCCCAAATTTCAAAGTTAAGAAATACAAGTAGCGAGAGGTGATTTAGAAGTTGAAAGCGATTTTCGAGCGATTTCCTAGCAATTTCTAGTGTTTCCAACAATTTTGAACGATTTTCGACCGATTTCGGACGATTTCGAGCGATTTTCGACCGATTTCTGACGATTTCGAGCGTTTTTGGATGATTTTCGACCGATTTCGGGTGATTCGGGTCTCATAGGGTCGCATGGGTCTCACAAGATCACATGGATCACAAGGTTGCATGGGTCTCACAGGGTTGCATGAGTCTCATAGGATCGCATGGTCTCACAATGTCGCATAGTATCACATGGTCGCATGGGTCTCATAGGGTCGCATAGTCTCATAGGGTAGCATGGGTTATAAGGGCAATTTAGAAATTTCAATATTTATAAGAGTTATTTTTTTAAATTAACTTTTTCAAAAAAAAAAAAAGGTTTGAAGTCAAAATAACATTTTTAGGGTATTTTTGAAATTAGGTCATTTGAATCTAGTATTCCAATACTATATAATTGTTTAAAAAAAGTGCTAATTATTAGTGTTGATATATATAATGAAGGGTTATGAATAATCCTAATTTAAATATTATCAAATGTATATATATTTATATAATATTTATGGAAAATAATTAACATTGGATTCTATGGGCTTGTTGTGGCCTCTTTTGATAGTTATATACAAACCATCTATTAAAGCTCATTTCACTGCATCGTTAAATAATATATATATATATATAGGTATGTATACATATAAATTCATATTGTTCCAATGAAACCGAAATTAGAATTTGAAATATGGTACACAAACCCATAGCACACGAAGAAAGTCATCCAGATCATAACGTACATTGGTTGACGTGATAATGGTATACCACACAACATAGAGGTGCTCATTACAATACAATATAACACAAACCCTAACTATTTTAAGTCAAAATCGGACCATCATTGGAACCTAATATTCGAAATTAATGTACACCCTTTTGAACCCTCTGATCAAATATAAAAATATATACTTAAATAAATTCTTCGACAGAATCCCCAAAATCGAACTTGCCATTGCAACATTCAACGGCGTTTACAACTTCTTGAAAGATCGAGACATTGCATGGTACAACCAGACGGACCTTTTGTTCGAAATAACATAACTCGTTGTGTGACTTGTCAAGCATAATCTTGAACAAAGGGTGTGTTAGATAGCTTGTCGGAACAATGAATCTCTCTCGTTCTTCGCCGACGTACACCGTGAAAGTCCCCGTCGGCGATGACTTTGATCCGTCGGATCTTTGACATGTGTCACAATCCTCGAGTTTCCCGAGCAATGACACTTGGTGCGACCCGGTCTCGTCGCCTCTCGTCGTCGTGTTTATGTTCTTTACTCTCTTGGCTAAGTTTTTGAACGACGCCATTTGTTTTCCCAACATTTTGTAAGAAGAAGAAGATGCTGCTGCGGATGATGGTGGTGACGATGATGAAAGAAGAAGAAAAAGAATGAAAAGGTGAAGGTGGGGTTGATTTGTAATATGTGAAGGTTCAATATAAGAGATTGGTAAGATTTTTTTTTTTACATTTTTTTATTTTTGGTTTGGTTTTATTTTTTAAATTTTATTGTTATATATTAAATTAAATAGGTGCCTTGTGCATACGTTGACTTGCGAATCGTGGGCATCATTTCTTGGGGACGAAAATGCGAATAAAATAAGCTATAAAATATATATATATATATATATGAATACATATGTCGGTCGCAAACTCTGGAAATTGAGATTATTTATTTAATTTTTGCCTTCGAATATGACGCCACTTAGAATTTATTTTATAACTCCTTTATGACTGTTAATGGTTATATTGTTAAACAGTTGATATGATATAACGGAGGTTTTTATGGTAATTTTCTAATTATTAAATGTATAGACCATTTTCCATAACTAAAAACTATTACTTCAAATTTTCTTTATCATTGACATTATATAGTTATTACTGGTTTAACATTGATTTATAAACATCGTTTGCTAAAAATCGAATAGGAAAATTAAGGTAAAAATTAAAGAGTTTATAAGAGGAATATGAGAGTGACATAACAATTCAAGTTTTTTTGTTCCACATATCAAAAGAGATTTCGACAGAGACAAGATACACTTATTTTTGAGTTAGAAAACACAAATTATCAAATTGTTAGCAGTTAAATGGTTGCAATTATGCGATTTCGGTTTGTAATTTTATCACCGACAACAACGAAGAAATTTTTGTGATTTCCGTATATTTGCAAAAAGTTTCGAGAATTAAACAGATAAAATATGTAAAACGCTTTTTAACTTGGCACGTCACCGATCAAATCTTTTATATATTAAAAATATGAAATCTATGATTTACGGCATAACTCATCTAAGAATGATATTTTATAAATAAGGAAGGTGATAATGCTTATATTGAAAATATATGAATTAGAACATGACGAGGGGTAACAAAAAAATATGAAATTTAATAGATATATTAATACGTCTATGATTTAATTTAGGTAATGTTGAGCGGCTAATTTACGTTATTCCAAATCTTTATCCATGTGCATGTAGCATCAAAAAGTATATTATAGTATATTATATTATACGTATATCTAGATAAATTCGCGGGGTAGGTAAGATGGAAAACGCTATGTCGTATCATAACGTACAAAAACATATTATTAAAAATTAGGAGTTGGAGTTGTCTAACTGTTGATACGTATGCATGAACTTTGTTGTCCATATTAAAGGAAATAATCTAAAATCTAATCGTAAGCCGTCGAATCTTCACACACACACATATTATATATATATATATATATCCTAATCTATCATTGTTACAAAATATCCAATATTGTGTGCTAACGACAAATTATAATTAAGGTATAAACATCACATAGAACAATTATAGTTTCATTGACTTGTTTTAATGACGGTGATTAATTAATTTGAATTTTAAATTTCCAATTTATTTGAGTTTTTAATTTATTATATTTGCATTTGAATTCGTGTTTTTTTAATACGTTATCATTTAAAGTATTATTTGTTTTATAAATCATTTAATAACGACCAAAAACCAATATTATTACAAACAAAAAAAACTCTAGTAAATCGTGTATATTTATAATAATTGTTAATGCAATAAAAATAGGGTCATAGAATATATTTGCTAATTCAGGTGGTTGAGATATTTGTGGAGCAGAAATTCAAATGAGAAGATATTGAAGGAAGTCAATGAGAAGATCAAGGAGAAGAATATGAAGTTAAGGTTGGATTCGGCAGAGTCAATGTTGAAGAGAGATCAACAAGATGGTGCGGCTGGAAAACCGGAAGGTTGACTGTGCCTTGTGGAAGATAGATAAGTTAAGCTGATGAGAAAGAAGAAAGTTAACGTATCTGGGAGATATCTGAGAAGTACGCAAAAACAAAGAGAAAAAGTTTATGAGGTTTTAAGTGTACTTATATAGATATTGTACTGAGTGGAGAAAAACAGTAGAGGATTTATTTACGTCTAACTCAGGGGGAGTTATCCGTGGAGATCTTTGGTGCATTGTAAATGCTACCAAGTGTACTTAAAGATTGACGAGTAAATAAACGAGTACTGTTTTATATATTCGGTCTTTAAAATTTGATTATTTGAAAAGTTGTCTTCTACTAGTCTTTCAATTGGTATCAGAGCAGGTAACCTAACTTTAGAGTAAATCTAAGAACTGGTTTGAGATCCGATAAGACAACGAAAATGGAAGGACCAAGAGATCTGTACTCGTTTGGAAAACCTGTCATGTTAGATGCGTCTAACTATGGATATTGGAAAGTCAACATGAGGCAAGTATGGGCTTGACTGGTGGAAACGCAGCATTTGCGCTTGCGCTTGGCAGTGTTTTTGTCAGCGATTGGTGGCGTTTTGTTTCATTTTGTTTGAATGGTGGAATCGCTGCGTCTGCGGGCGACTGCGACTAAAAGCGAATGGTAGAAAACTGTTGCGATTGCGCTTTGAACAAAATTACCAAAATAGATAATTATTAAAAAAAGAATTTATTAAAATTTTTTAGTGTATATTTTTTAATTATAATTTTAAAATATTTGAAATAAATTAAAAAAAATTAAAAAATATTTCAATATACAATACATATACATATATATTTAAATATATATATATATATATTTATGATTATTAATTATAATAGAAACAGAGAAGAAATAAGAGAAATATACGAGGGTATTTTGGTAATTTTATTCAAAACGCGCCAAAACGCAAACGTAACGCAACATAATTCTGGATTTTTAAATTCCATGTTTCGCGGCGTTTACGGGCGACTGCGACTCCACCAGTCGGTCTTAATGTCGCACGGAGTCGCCAGAAAACGCAGTCGCCGCGTTTGCGTTTGGCTGCGACTCCACCAGTCGGGCCTTATAAGAGGAATTGAGGAAGATGCCTGGAGTGCCGTGAAGAATGGATGGACTCCACCAACTATCATTGATGAAAATGGAAATGAAAAAGAGAAGCCATCAGATCAATGCACGCCTAGTGAGAAAAGAAGTTCAACCTTCAACGCAAAAGCCTTGACAACTATTTTCTCATCAGTGGACATCAATGAATTTAAGCAAATTCAAGGATGCGAGTCTGCCAAAGATGTATGGGATACGTTGGAAACTACCCATGAAGGCACCACAAGTGTTAAAAGAATATGTCTGGATATATTAGAACATCAGTTTGAGAAACTGGAGATGGGGGAGTATGAAAGCGTAAAAGAATTCAGCAGTCGAATGGATGTCATTGCCAATGAAGCAAGTGTATTTGGGCAGAATCTGGACGATAAGAAACTGGTTAAGAAATTACTGAGATGTCTACCTAAGAAAGTTTCATGCACAAAAGGTTGCAATGAACATGTCCTTGAATACAGACACTACAAGCTTCAAAGAAATAGTTGGAATTTTGGTTGCGTATAAACTTGAACTTCAACTTGAACAAGGAGATACAGCTAAAGATGGAAGCAAAGGAGTAGTATTACATGCTACATCAGAAAGCACCAGATTAGACAATCTTGAAGAAAATATTGTCCTACTGACCAGGAAGTTTGGAAAATTTATGAAAAACGATCAGGAGTGAAAAGGTCATCGGCTGAGCAAGTTGGATATAAAAAGAAGAATAAATCTGGAGCTCAATGTCATGAATGAAAAGGATCTGGTCACTTCAAATCAGATTGTCCTAGCATCGCAAAAAGAGAAAGTATGCTGAAAAATTTAAGAGAGACACAATGCTTCAAATGCAAGGGTTTTGGACATACTAAAAATGAATGTGCTGACAGTAGTTATGCAAAGGAAAAATCACTAATCACATTTACTGAATCCAGTTCTGAATCTGGAGATGAGTCTGAAGAAGAACAGTCTAGTTTTGTTGCATTTATCGGCATTATTGATGAAAATGACAAAGGAAGTGAAAAAGATCAACTTGAAGAAGAAGAAGAAGAAGTTGATGTAGAGACTATTTACAATGAGTGGCTTAAGATGAGCAAATTAAATGTCCAACTGATCAAGACAAATGAGAAATTGGAAGCTCAGATTCAAGATATGAAGCAAGAAGTAGCTGCTAAGGAAGAAGAAGTGCACTTTGCCAGAAGACAGCTAGAAGAGACCAATAAACAATTAAAGATACTGTCAAACGGTACTGAGAAACTGGATCACTCGCTCTCTATTGGTAAAAGAAAATGCGATAACCATGGAATTGGATACCTTGGGAACTCAAACAAGTCGGAAAACAAATTTGTTTCTGGAGGGGATTTGCAAGAAAATCTGAGATGGAAAGAAAAACAGCTGTCTCATGGTATTCGTAATAAAGGTCAGAATGTACAAAAACTTTAGGACGAGAAGAAGTGGAAATGATCATGTCTTTGAGCACAGGCCCAAAAGACAATTTCAGACGCCTTATCAAAACAACAACAAGAGAAGAACAATGTATAGACAACATAATAGATATAATCATGGAAGAATGCACCAAGGTAAAAACAGGAAGAGAAACTCAGTAGTTTGTTTTTTTTTGGTGAAATCAGAGGTCATAAACAACGCACTTGTTATAAAAAACACAGGTATGACGCAGGTAAGTCACCAAAAGTTAAACAAATTTGGGTAAAGAAAAGTGATATGTACTGCAATGTTGTATATATTTATGCTCAGAAAGAAAAATCTAACACCTAGTACTTTGATAGTGGATGTTCTACACATATTACAGGTACGAGGGAAATGCTTTCATATTTTGTTGAAATTAAGAATGCAGGAAGCATAGAGTTCGGTGATGGAAATAAAGGAAAAATCCTTGGCAGAGGAGACATAAACTCACCTGAACAACCATCTTTAACAAATGTACAATTTGTTGCGGACTTAACGGCTAATTTAATTAGCATCAGTCAACTATGTGACAGTCATCATCAGGTTAAGTTCACTAACAAGGAATGTCAAGTGATGAATTCTGACAATAAGTGTGTACTTACAGGTTCACGGTCTTCAAAAAATTGCTATGTGTGGAGTGAAGAAAAAGTTTGTTTCAAAGCAACAAATGATATACTGTCATTGTGGCATCAAGGATTAGGACACGTCAATTACAGGTCTCTGGTGAAACTATCTGATTCTACAGCAGTAAGAGGTATGCCTAAACTGAAATTAGATAAAACAGAAATCTGTAAACCATGTCAGTTAGGTAAACAGGTCAAAGTTCATCACAAAAGGATGCCCAAAGTGAAGACTGATAAAATTCTGGAGCTGGTACATATGGACTTGATGGGTCCGATGAGAACATAAAGTTTTGGAGGAAAGAGATACATTTTTGTTATTCTTGATGATTTTTCTAGATATACTTGGGTGAAAATTTTGAGAGAAAAATTTGACACATTCGAGTTGTTCCATTTCTTGTTTCTTCAATTGAAAAATACAAAAGGATGTATTGAGAGAATCATGAGCGATCATGGAAAAGAATTCGAGAATGATGTATTTCAAAATTTCTATCAAAAGCATGGCATGATCCACGAATTTTCAGCACCCAAGACACCACAACAAAATGGAGTCGTTGAAAGAAAGAACAGAACACTGCAAGAAATGGCTCGGGCTATGTTACATGGAAAATCAATATCTATCAGGTTTTAGGCAGAAGCCATAAATACGGCATGCTACATTATTAATCGTGTTTACATTTGCCCAGATATGTCTAAAACACCTTACGAGCTGTGGAAAGGTAAAAGTCTGAACTTAAGCTATTTTCATATTTTTGGGTGTACTTGCTTTGTACTGAATGATAGAGAATGCTTGGGTAAATTCGATGCCAAAAGCGATGAGGGAATCTTTCTTGGTTATGGAAATAACACAACTGCGTTTCGAATTTTTAATTTGCGTACAAGGAAGGTTATTGAATCTGTAAATGTTGTTTTTGATGAGGATCACTTAACTGATAGTATCATTTTTCCTTTTTCTTCAGAAACAATACAAGAACAATCAGAATCAGCAAATGAACATTTAAGTGTACCTACTAATCAAGAAGTGGCTGAATGTGAAACAGATGGAGATGTCTCTGAACATGAAAATCATAGAACCAACATGGAGCAAACAATGGTGCACAAGAATCACTCCATAGAAGATGTTATTGGCAACATTGAGGATGGTAGACGCACACGTAACAAACCAAGGGTAAACTATCATGATATGGTAAAATTTGCATGCTTTACTTCGCAAATAAAACCTAAGTGTGTTCATGATACGCTAGATGACGAATCATGGATAAAGGCCATGCACGAGGAGTTAGAACAGTTTGTTAGAAATGACGTCTGGATTTTAGTTCCTCGACCAATGAACTTGAAAGTGATTGGCAAGAAATGGGTTTTTAAGAACAAAACAAACGAACAAGGTGCAATTGTAAGAAATAAAGCAAGATTAGTAGCATAGGATTATACACAAGTAGAAGGAGTTGATTTTGATGAAACTTTTGCTCCTGTCGCTAGATTAGAATCAATTCGTCTACTGCTTACTGTTGCTTGTTTCTTTGATTTCAAGTTGTAAAAAGTGCATTTCTAAATGGGATACTTCAAGAGGAAGTTTATGTGGAACAATCGAAAGGTTTTGAGGATCCACATTATCCAGAGTATGTCTACAAACTAAAGAAAGCCTTATACGGATTGAAGCAAGCACCACGTACTTGGTATGAAAGACTTACAAACTTCCTAATTTAGAACGGCTACAAAAGAGGGGGAGTTGATAAAACCTTGTTTATTCATGATTCTGATGGTATTTTGCTAGTTGTGCAGATTTATGTTGATGACATTGTGTTTGGTTCTAAATTGTAGGAGAAAGTAAACTGGTTTGTACAGACTATGAAACGGGAGTTCGAAATGAGTATGTTTGGAGAACTTAGTTACTTTATCGGTTTAGAGGTGAAACAGTTCGACGATGGAATATTCATTTCTCAGAGTAAATATGCAAAAAATCTAGTGAAAAGATTTGAATTAGACCATAGTAAGTCAGCGAGTACTCCCATGTCAACAACAACAAAGCTGACAAAAGACTCAGATGGTGAAGATGTTGAAGTTAAACTTTATAGGAGCATGATTGGAAGTCTTCTTTATCTCACCACAAGTAGACCTGATTTGTGTCTAAGTGTAGGGATTTGCGCCAGATATCAAGCAAAACCGAAAAAATCCCATTTGCTGGCTGTGAAACGAATAATAAAATATGTCAAAGGTACAACAGAGTATGGCATTCTATATTCCAAAGATACTAACTGTGAACTTGCCGGTTTCAGTGACGCTGATTGGGGAGGTAATGCGGATGATCGAAAAGACACGTCTGGTGGTTGTTTCTTTCTTGAAAACAATTTAGTATCCTGGCATAGTAAAAAGCAAAATTCCACGTCTTTATCTAGTGTTGAAGCTGAATACATTTGCCTTGGGAAGTTGTTGTACTCAACTTCTATGGATGAATCAAATGTTTATGGACTACGGTATGAAATCCAGAAATTTTACTGCATGGTGTGATAATACAAGTGCTATAGATATATCGAAAAATCCTGTTCAGCATTCTAGAACAAAGCATATTGAAATAAGACATCATTTTTTGAGGGAGAAAGTTGAACAAAAACAAATGAAAGTTGAGTATGTGCCTACGGAACGTCAGCTTGCGGATATCTTCACAAAACCCATGGATTTAAATCGGTTTATTTCTCTGAGAAAATCACTTTGTGTCTGTGAGCTTTTATTGATTATGCATATTACATTGATAGATTTTTTCAGAGTATTTGATGATCTTACGTAGAAAAAGGGAAATTACTCAGATGTCTACTTAATTTAAGTACACTTAATTACTCAATGCTCAACGTTTTGAACACTGTTATAGTTTTGCCAGTTATAAGTTCTCTATCTGGTGACCCATGTGCACATAATCTTCTCACTTACTCCTTTGACAACTTTTATGCTTATTTCTATCCAAAGATAAGAATAGTTTATATGAGTATATGCTCGGGTCTAAGTTGGGAGATGTTCAGTTTCAGTTATAATGTCCTATGATACAAAGCTAAAATTGAGCTTACATACTCCTCTATGCTTGCATAAGAGTATACCTAAAAAGGGTAATCAAGGAGCTTGTTATATGAACAAAAGGATATCTACACAACGTCTTCGAAGCTGTGAATGAGTGTTTAAAAATAAAAAAAGGGAAAAAGAAGAAAATAAAAAATAATAAGAAGTAATACAGTGCTGCAATTTGTTTTAAGTGGAGAACAATATTCAGTAAGTGTACTTAAACAATCAGTCATTTCCAGTTTTTGACTAATTCTTAACGGTCTGATTTTGCTTTGTTTGTTTTTATCATGTTTTATAGCTCGGTTTTATACATTGATTTGACGAGTGATATCAGTACTTGAGTGTTTTTCAGAGAAACTTGGCAGTTTTTTAAAAAACTTTTATGTGATGGGATAGTTTGTGGGCTGACGTGACTAGTGCAGTTATTTCCAATTTTTTTTTCCAAAATCCCTATTTTTTTGCTACTTCTGCAACTGCACTTAACCCTCTCAACTGTTGTCTTTTATTTGTTGCTTGAAATTTTGAAACCCTAACCCTTACTTTCGAGAGAACGAGAAGCACATTTCTTCATTGCAGATACTATCTTCAACACGATGGAAACGCGAAGCACAAAATTTGGTCTAAATGAGAATGATACACTCCTGCTTGACAACCAGGAGGTTCGAATGGGGGATTTGGTGTTCACACGGGACCCCTCTCGCGTAAATGGAAGACGGTACAAAGTTCTGGCTACCAAATACTTTGCTCCAAATAAAAGTGAGAATAGACGTCCGACTGCAACGTCGATGGTGCATATTCAAACATTCCCTGATAGTCAACCAAGGGTCCCCTCGACCTCAACCCCACAACGTGAATCTCAGCAAACTTCGACCCCACAAAGTGAAGCTCAGCAATCTTCGACCCCACCAAGCCAAACTTAGCACACCTCGACCCCACCACCGAGTGATGGTCATCCCGCTGTTCAGACAACGCCTGTAAATGCTCGACAACCGGTCTCTGCTACAAACAAAGAAACCTCTGCATACTCCTCTCTCTCCATCCAAATCTTATTCACACAAACTATATAAGAGTCATATGTCTCTCGGCTTAAGACGCTTAAGGAACGCGAAATATTTTCTGAATGTGGTCTAAGCGTTAATCAGTTCAAGCATCTCCCCATTTGGCAACTCTTAGTGAACCGCAAGCTCACGCACACAGTCACTACTGTGATTCCTGTGTGTAAGGAACTTATCTATAAATTTTATGCGAATTTGGTTTCGGAGATTGAAGATTCTGGGTCAGTTTTGTTTGGTACCACGTATGTTCGTGGGCATGTCTTCAAATTTAGTGCTGAAGTTATCAATGATTTCCTTGGCATCCCACATGTGTATGTGACACGCACTAAGGAACTTCAAATAGATTTGGATCTGGACTTCATCACTAAGGAGCTGACGGACTATACAATGATTACGTGGACTGGTCAGATTCCTAATTTAAGACTTTAGTGGGAGTACGCCCTGCTTAACAAGATCTCTCGCACTAACTGGGTGCAAACAAAAAGTCTTATGGGCTTAGGCAAGATACAACAATCTTTCTGTATTTCCTGAAGAATGATATCCAAATTAATTTTGGAAAGGTGTTCCTGGACTCCATCGTAGGACTCGGTTTATCCAACTCTACAAAGTTCATTCTTCCGTTCCCGTGTTTGATTCAGAATATCCTGAGTCAACAAGTTCCAGAAATCGTTGGCAAAGATGAGATTAGAGAGAACATTCCCCCATGGATTATTTTGGAGAAGAGGTATATGGCAAAGATGCCTTCTTCAGATGTGGAGGGAACTTCAGGAAACATTGTTATTTAGGAGCTCACTGAGTTGAAACAGACTATGGAGACTATGCAGTCCACTCTGGATCCAGCCCTGAAGTCTGTTACAGGGCAACTGAAACGATTTCAAAGTAATCAAGTGCACTTATCTTGTCTTGTGCATTGGTTATTATAATTGTTTATCTGACTTTATTTGAACTCTTATCACATAAACAGGGGGAGAGGTGCAGGATGAGGACGAGGAGGTTCATGAGGAACCGGTCACAGGAAAGGCAGAGGGAAGAGATAGAGGAACTAATATGTTCCTACGCATTCATCGTTTTTTTAAGTGCACTTAAGGACAATGTTTATTTTAAGTGTACTTAATCCTTTCCTTACTTGAACTTATTATGCACTGAACATATTTACTTGAATCTATTTGTGTTGCTTGATCTTATGTGGTGTTTGTTCTGTGCTTGAATTATTTATTGCATCGTTTTGAATTCTATATGATTGATTGAAGTATGTTTCTGTGATAAGAATTCAAAGGGGGAGATTGTTAATGCAATAAAAATAGCATCGTAGGATATATTTGTTAATTCATGTGGTTGAGACATTCAAGGAGCAGAAATTCAAATGAGGAGATATTGAAGGAAGTCAATGAGAAGATCAAGAAGAAGAAGATGGAGTCAAGGTTGGATCCAGTGGAGTCAATGCTGAAGAGAGATCAGCAAGATGGTGCGGCTGGAAAACCGGAAGGTTGGCTAAGCCTTGTGGAAAATAGATAAGTTAACCTGATGAGAAAAAAGAAGGTTAACGTATCTGGGAGATATCTGAGAATTATGCAAAAACAGAGAGAAAAAGTTTCTGAGGTTTTAAGTGTACTTAGATAGATATTGTACTGAGTGGAGAAAAACAATAGAGGATTTATTTACGTCTAACTTAGGGGGAGTTATCCGTGGAGATCTTTGGTACATTGTAAATGCTAACAAGTGTACTTAAAAGATTGACGAGTAAATAAACGAGTACTGTTTTATATATTCGGTCTTTAAGATTTGATTATTTGCAAAGTTGATTTTACTAGTCTTTCAATAATTACTTATAATTAATATTTTTCTAGACATATTAAAATGATTAAATTTATTTGTGCATGAACCTAAATAAATATTTATAGTTTAATATCAAAATCGGGACATAACTTGTTAAGATTCTCTCACTTCTCACCATCTATAGGATGGCATACACTACTAAACATTTAAACAATCTAAACGAATTTACAGACGGAGCAATCCGTCTGAAATTTTACGGACGGATTCATGACGAAATAGGGACGGGAAGATAAATTTGTTCGTAAATTTTGGGATGGAAAAAAAATCCATGTCGTCCGTATTTGCGGAGGATTGGAGACAGATTTGATGGATGTTGCGGATTAGGGACATCGTTTAAGACCGTCGCAAATTTGCGGACGGCAACAGTGTCTGTTCGCATATTTGCGGACGGTCTTAGATGTCGTCCCTAATCCGCAATGTCTACCAAATTCGTTTTCAGGATGACTCGTCGGTAAATATTTTTCGTAGTCTATAGTCCATCCTTAATCAGCCCAACAATTATCTATTTAACCCCTCCTACATACGTAATTCTCATATATTTCACTACATATTTTCTTATTATTTCTGATTATAATGGCATCATCGTCGAGATCGAATATTTTCGTTTCTAGACAATTATGTACAGAAGAATTGATCCAGAAACTCAAGGTGTATCGAAGGAGTTTATAGAAGGTGTTACATAGTTTATGACGATGGCAACAAATCAACAAGTTTATAAAGAAACCGGTAAATTGGTTTGTCCATGCGTCAAATGAAAAAATGAAAAATTTGTTAATGAGAGAACCATTTGGAATCATCTTTATTTAAGAGGTTTTACTCCGAATTATTTCATGTGGTTATCTCATGGAGAGAAATTTGCACCATGACCTAGTAATGTTGTGGAAAAGATTAGTTTTATTTGACAAGGGATGAAAAATTGGTTCTGTATCGTTGTATGTGGTATTTACCAGTTACAAATACAATAAAAATATTGTATCAATATCAGAAGACCGTAAACGACATGAGATGGCATGATGAACATTCAAGTCTTGAAGGAGAGTTGTGTCATCCCTCAAATGGAGAGGCGTGGAAAATTTTTAACAAGATATATCCTAATTTTGCAGCCAAGAGTCGAAATGTTTATTTAAGCCATTGTACAATGATGGTTTTAATCCATTTGGGATGTCCAAGAAGAATTGTTCGTTGTGATAAGTTATTATGACACGGTATAATTTACCAGATGTGCATGAAAAGGGAGTTTTTTTGTTTATAACAATATTGATGCCCGGGCTAATCATCTGAAAAGAAGTTTGAATATATGTCTTTAACCACTTATTGAAGAATTGAAAGAATTATGAAAGGAAGTTCAAGTGTACGACGTCTCGAGGCAACAAAATTTTATATTACGAGGTGCGCTTATGTGGACAATAAGTGATTTTTCAGCTTATGGTATGTTATTTGGATGGACAATGCATGGTCGATTAGCTTGTCCATATTGCATAGGTGAAACATATGATTTTTCAGTTGAAATATGGACGAAAAACAAGCTGGTTTGATTGTCATCGTTGTTTTCTTCCTGCTAATGATACATTACAGCGCAATAAGAGAACTTTTAAAAGGAATATAGTTGTGTGAAAATCTCCTCCTAAAGTTTTGATCGGCGAAGAGATTTTGTATGAACGACTTCTTACTTTGGATGTTCCTAGGAATATAGATTTCAGAGGAAACAATCATCCGAGTATTGATGGTTATGGAATTACTCATAATTGGTACAAGAAGAGTATATTTTGGGATCTATCGTATTAGAAAAATCTAAAGCTTTGATATAATCTTGATGTCATGCACATAGAGATATATTTTTTGATAATATCATCAACACAGTACTAATATCACGGGAAAGACGAAAGATAACATTAAATCATGCAAGGATCTAGAAGAGTATTGCTCACGAAAGGACATATAAGTGATGATGGTAAAGCTCTAGTTCCGATATTCAGATTGTCGAATGATAAGAAATATAAATTATTGAAATGGTTGAAGAAAGACGTGAAATTTCCTGATAGTTATACGTCTAACATCGGAAGGTGCATCGACATTCATTGAGGAAGTTATCAGGGATGAAAAGTCACAATTGTCATTTATTCATGCAAAGACTACTTTACATATGTTTGTCTGAATAGAAGGATAAACATGCACACGAAGCAATTGGAGGTACATGATTGATTTTTATTAATAGTATGAATATTGAGTGTTAAATATACTAATACTTTCATGTTTTAGGTATTGGTATATTTTTCTAAGATTTATGTGCGAAAAATTTGAGTATAGATGTGGTTCGTAGACTGGAAAATAACATAGTAACTATACTATGTAACTTGAAGAAGATTTTTCCACCATCATTCTTCGATGTAATGGAGCATCTGACAGTTTATCTACCGCACGAAGCCGCATTAGGAGGTCCGATTCAATTTCGTTGGATGTATCCATATTCATTGGAGAGATTTATGTGTCATCAAAGTCGGATGTTCTTCATGTCTTCATATGTCGTATGTTATCTTCACAAATTGATACAATCTTTTGATTAAGTCTGTAATTTGTAATATCAAATACGGGAATATGGAATAAATGTTCTTTTTCTTGTCAAATTAAAGAGATCTTTTCAAAAAATTCGACATTTATTGAAATCCATTCCCACCTTCTAGAAAATCATGTAATTATCTTGATATACATGAGTCTTTTGATATGGCAGTAAACTGAAAGATCACCCCTACATCATTGCAATCTTCGGATAAATAATCCATTTCGAGCTAAGATATAGGATTCAAAAAAATTTCCAAAATATTATTATAAGTCTTCAAATTCATTAGTTATGTAGACAAATAAAAAGTGTGAAAAATCTATTAACCATCATAATGTGGATATTTATCAAACATTTAAGAAAATTCTTCTACATCATCATTCAGATTTTTTTTCAATATTTTCTTGATTGCTTTCACTAACTATATTTCGTATCATTTCAACATAACGATTCATTTCAACATCTTGACTCATCCCTATAGTCTCACTATGTTCAATACCTTTATTATTCTTCAGCAATATTATTACTTTGTGGTGTAAATTTTTCTCGTGAGATAACCATATAAAATGATTATAGGTACAATCTCTCAAATAAAGATGATTTAACACAGTTCTCTCACTTAAAAACTTTTCATTATTACATTTATAAAATAGATAAACCAACTGATTGATTTATTTTGTTGAGTTGTTGCCAACATCATAAAATATGTAACAACATCTACATTACTTTGAGCTAGTATTAATTATTTATCGATTCTATGTGCATACATCATCTAAAACGAATATGTCAAAGATGATGCCATAATAATATTTGAAATACAAAGTTGATATTAAGCAAAAGAAATTTAAAGACGGCTCAGAGATAGATACAGACAAATTCGGGACCAATTGCATAGTATCGCTATTTTGTCAATAATGGCGGATGAGTGGCTTTTTCCCGTCCATAATTCGTCAGAAATTAAGGACATATTTTATATGAACAATTCGTCTTTAAGTTTATAAATCGTAAAAGACAATTATCCAAATCGTGAGCGATTAATGTTATGAACGAATTATCCATTTAGAATATCTGTCTGAAAATCGTAAATTTCTAATAGTGATTTATGCATAGAAATATATGATTACATTTTGCTCATTTTATTTATTTTTTAAAAAGGTTTATAAATATATATAAGTGATATAGTTTTGGCGCTCTTTCAAGTAAGAAACACTACCATAATAATGAATCAACGAAATAGTGAACTAAAAACACTCCAAAAAAATATATCGATTAAGATCCAAATTTTGAAAAAAAAAAGGTTGGTGGCTTCTAGAGACACCAGCTACCAAAAGCCTCTCAAATTGCTCATTAAAATTCTTTCTGCTTTCTCCATGAGAAGCTACTCTAATATAAGCTAATAACAATCCATAAATACTATAAACAAAGTTGGAAAACATGGTTGGAACGCATGCAAGGGGAATAATCCTTTAGTTTTGTTCTGAGCAACACAAGGGGACTTCTTAAGGTTAAGGTTCCTTGATGTGTTTTGAATAACTCAATTGGGAATAATTGACGTTTTAAACATCCTTTGAGAAATTAGGGTTTGTAACATCTCCCACGGTGATTGCATTCTTCAAACCTTGAGCATCATCTATCATTTGCTCAAGAGTTGTTGGTTTGAAGAGAATCACTACGGCATGAACCTCTAGATGCATTTTGACCATAAATATCATTTCATAAACATCGCCAGAGAGCCCCTACTAATATGAGATGAGAGTTATGAAGCCGTGACATAAGTCTTGTATCACTATTGTGTTAATCTGGCAAACACAAATGCAATACTTAGCATTTATTAACGATATCCTAGCCAACACTTGATTGGAATTAGAACTACGTTTAAAACCTTTATTTCCAATGCAAATGGATTGTTGCCAATGCGTTATTGTGTTATTAGCTTGTTTTTTTAATGGTTAGTTATGGGATGGAAAGTCATCGATCTTACAATTTTTTGGGTAAAGAAAAATCTTGGTGCAGCGGGCCAATTGCTCCATGAGATGCTTCAGGGCTATTATTTCCAACTCTGGCTCGTAAGACGAGTTATCGTAGTTTGATTGCCCTCCATCCTCTTCTACAATGAAGTTTGGACTAGTTAGAATCGATTTTCTAGAGCTTTGAATTTCTTAGTTGTCGTCATTGTTGTTGAGGTGGTTCAATAGTGCTTTATCAAGTAACAAATGCTAGCAAAATAATGAAAAAATAAAACATTGAAAAAAAACTTCAAAGAAGAATGTCGTCTAATATAGAAATCCGAAAATAGGATTGTAGTTTTTGGATACACCAAGTCCTAAAAGTGTCAAATTCCTCAATGAAATTTTTCATATCTTTTTCATGCGAAGCTACCCATATATAAGCCAATAACAATCATAAACTATCCAAAATGATCCAACAAATCCATAACAAATCTATTGGTTTGCTACAACATAATTTAGAATTAGTGAAAACAATAGTGAATTTTATTAGGTTAAAGGTGATATTTATACATAAACTCAAGGAAAACTAACCCTAACAATATAAAATCACAAAAGTATCGCTTGACATTGTCTTATATACCCCTGAAGATGGTTCATCATCGATAAGTCCAATCTTGATACATGAAGAGGGAAACGTCGTGCGAGGAAGAGGCTTCGCGAGTACATCTGCTGCTTGATTAGTGGATGAAATATGTAAAACACGAAGAGAGTCCATACTTGGCTTCTAAAAATGTGATAATATAGGGCGAGATGTTTCACGTGTAGAGGGAAATAAGATTGACAATTAAGTACATTGCCCCCACATTATCACAATATATGGCTAGTTTCTGAGGTGTTGATATGCCAATTGGCCATTGCACTTCGATGGATGTTGCAATAGTTGATCTATACTCAACTTCTATGGAACATCTTTTTCTTAGTCATTTTTCTTTATTTGATTATCGTGAGATTTGGTTTTTACCAAGGTACACAATATAGGTGCTTGTGGAGGTAAAGTTGCATGTGTCATCTCCCCAATCTGCATCACTAAAAGCATGAAATAATACATGATTTTTTATGAGTAAAATATCACGGTTTCTCATGTCCCATATAAGTATCATAAGACACACATTGTTGTTTGCCAGTGAGTCGAGGTAGATACATGTATGAACTCTGAGAGGCGATTGACATCAAAGATGATATCTAGTCTTGTCAGCGAAAGATATTGTAGACTATCAACTATTGTACGATATTCCATGGGATCTCGTAGATCCTCAATTTCATTCAAACTAGTCTAGTAGCAGATGCAATGGGGGTAGAGAATGGTTTATAATCAATTATGTGAGTTCGCTAAACTAGATCGTCAAGGTACTTTGGTTGAGTAAATAGAATACCCATTTTTTGTGTGTTGCTTCAACTCCATGAAAGAATATAAGATCTCCTAGGTCTTTTTGTGAAATAAGTTTTTCACGGAGTCAATGAAATTGTGGACAAAACTACATAATTGTCAGTGATAATAAAGTCATCAACATAGATGAAAACATAAAATCGGATATCACTTGATTGTCGTATGAAAAGTGACTCATCCACCAAGGAATTAAAAATGCCTTAAGATATCAAATAATTTCCTAGTTATGAATACCATGCCCTCAAATCTTGTTTAAAATCATATATTCCTTTCTCAAACTTGTAAACAACAATCAATAAACCCAAAGGGTTGAGAAATATACACTTTCTTATTTAGTTCTTATTAAAGAGATATATCGTTGAAGTCAAGTTGCTTAAGTGATCATTCGGGACAATGATCCAATCTCTTGCAACTAGTTGTGCCTTGTATATGTTAACCGTACCATTATGTTTTCGTTCGATAACAAAAATCCATTTCCAACCAACAACACTTTGTGCTTCATTAAATGGAGCTAAATCTCATTTTTTTCCAAGGGAAAAGAGCATCAGACTCGGAACTCATAGCATTCTCCGTTTTTAATGACTGAGTGACTCCATGATTGTAGATAGATCTTTTTTCCTACGATACACAAAAAGCAACGTAAGAAAATCTCTTAGATGGTTTTGATATGTTGTTTTTCACCCTCGTGACCATGTGATGACAAATTGGGTCGCAGCGAATCGTACCTACTCTAGTGTCTCCATGGTCACAGATGATGATGGTTTTTTATCGCCGTCAGGAACATCATTATGTAGAGGTACCAATGGAGCTATGTTTTGAGGTGGTGCTCGAGTGATATGTATTGGACTTACGAATGGTTGAGTGGTATCAAAAGTTGGTGGCTCTTGATCAATGTTGTGGTTGGGTAGGTAGTTGATAGGTTCATGATCGAAAGAACTTGCTCATGGAAAGTAACATATTGTGATATATATATATATATATGAGATTGGTGATTGGATCAAGACCCAAATAGGTGCTTTGGGTGGATGAATAATCAAGGAAGACAAATGGTTTGGAATGAATCTTAAGTTTATGAGATATATATAGTGTAGGGGTGTCATTCGGGCCGGCCCGGCCCGAGCCCGGTTAGAGCCCGTGTTGGCCCGGTGAAAACGGACAGGTTTCGGGTCGCCCAATGATAGGCAGCGAATGCAAGAGACGAAGGGAGCCGACCGACTGTAAGGATTAGGGGAGGGAGGGGAGGAGAGCCGCCGACGGTAACATGTGGGAGAGGAGGGAACCAACGGCCGACTGTAAGGGTTAGGGGAGGGAGGGATAGTCGAACGAGAAAGGGAGGCCGACTGTAAGGGTTAGGGGAGGGAGGGATAGTCGAACGAGAGAAAGGGAGGGAGGGAGAGTCAAACGAGAGAAGGAGGGAGGGAGAGTCGAACGAGAGAAAGGGAGGGAAGGGGAGGGGAGCCGCCGACGGTAACACGAGGGAGAGGAGGGAACCGACGGTAACATGGGGGAAACAACGGGAAGATGCGGGGAGGGAGAAGGAGGGAGCCGGCGTCTATAAGGGACTCGAACGTAAGATGAGGAAGGAGGGAGGCAATTTCGAGCGAAAGAAGGAAGGGAGACAGTGTCGAGCTCGAGCGAAAGAAGGAAGGGAGTCGAAAAACCCCAAGGGCCTAAGTGAATTCGGGCGGCTCGAAGCCCGACGGACTGGGCTGTAAGATTACGGGCTTTTCAATAGACCCAAGCCCAAAGGTCCAGTTTCATTCGGGCTTTAGATTTATCGGCCTGAGCCCGCTTTTTTTCGGGCGGGCTTCAGATGGGCCCTCGGGCCGTGCTCATTTTTGACATTCCTAATATAATGTAAGCCAAGAATAAAATAAACATCAGAACTTTTAAAGTTTGATATAGTTTGGTGGTTTCAGGAATAGGAGTTTTTAGAGGGATTGGTTGGATAGGATTGGGTTTGGAATTATATCGATTAAATAGCATGTCATAGTGAAGGAAAAATATCAAAAATTTTGAGGCATGGACACATGGGAAAAGTTCGACGAATCGATTTAAACAATGTGACGGCGATGAAGTTTGGATGAGCTATTATGTTGGGGAGTGTGGGTTGGTGTGATGAGATAAAAAATATTATAAGTAACAAAAAATGAAGCTAAGGCATTATTTTCTCCTCCATGTTGAAAATAGAGTGTCCAAAATTTATTTAGTTTTGTTTCATCAAGGGTTTTGAAACGTGTAAAAGTGGGTTAAACGTCAGATTTGTATTTGACTGGAAAAACTCAAGTATATTGGGTGAAATGATTCACATTTATGACATAATATTTGAAGTTATCTAGTGATAGAATAGAAGATGTCTAGACATTGGAAAAGATAACGTGTAATGGGTAAAACGATGTTATGACATGAAACGAAAGCAAGCATTAAAAGGTACCAATAAAAGATTTTGGCAATAAGGTAAATTAAATTTTATAATTATGTCTTTGAGAATTGGAATAGTGGATGACCTTTACATTTAGACCAAGTAGGCTTACAAAAAAAAAAATCGAAATCAGGTGGGGTTTGGGTATGGGGTCAACTAGCAATTCATAGACACCATCCTTAGCAACAATCATTGTTAATTGCACACAGTGCGATAAATTCTTCCATTGAAATGCATGACCAGAAAATAAAATGGAGATATCATTAATAGCACAATGCTTTTAATGGATACAAGTTTCTTCTTAATATTTAGCACACATAACACATCGATAAAAGTAATATCTCGATAGGTAGAGTTTGAGAAAAAGAACTGATATGTTTTATAAGAAGATTGGTATTGCTCCAATTATCGTCGTTTTTCACCAATATAGGGATTATAAAACCAGAGTTTTTTCCAATCAGATGTAATGTGGTACAATGCATCACAATCAAGCAGCCACATATCCGTCTCGAATGAAGAAATCATAGTGTTATTCGTTTGAGATGGAGGGGGCATGAGCTAGAAGAGAAAGAATTGGCGGCAGAGCCATAGAGGACCCACAACTGAAGGCTGGGACCAGGGGGAGTCATGGTTGAGGCTTGTCTCAAACTTTGTGTGGTGATAAGTTGAAATGAGGACAATGTTTCCTAATATATCCCAAAACTTTATAAGCTTGACACATGCCTTGGTATCCCGAGATTGTTGGTTGCTCTTGTTCCAACCTTGAGATCAACAACCTCGAGAGGATTCATAGCATAATTAACATTGAAGAGATGATCGGAAACGGAGAGACCGGTGGAATTGTGGTGGCAAGTTTCACCTCATGATTTAATAACTTTTTAGGAATTTCCTCAATGGGATCATCGAATCCCTTGTATTCACTATATCAATGATTGGAGTTTTAGTCTTTACGGAGTCCATCAAGAATATGGTTAGGAGAGAAATCTGCGTAAATGGATTTACCAAGCAAGGCCAACTTATCGGACTTTATGGTTATGAAACACATATATTCATTGATTTTTTGTGTACCTTAAGTACAAATATTCAATTGATACTTTAGTTGTTGAATATGACCTTGAGATTCTTTGCCATATGTGTTGGTAGGAGTCTTCCACGCCTCATGAACTGAACAAATCCTCGAGATGTGTTGTTAGAGTGCACCAAGTATGACGAAGAACAATAAATGATCTTAAAATTTGAATGGAGCAAATGCAGGATTCATAGAAGATAGACCATCAGTGAGGAAGGTGACATTCGGATTAAACAAACTTTTTTTGGATGAAAAAATCTAGGCCATAGCCTTCTAGGAGAGAAAACATTTGAATGTTCAATGTGAGATAATTTAATGATGTAAATTTTATAATATTGTTCAAGTGGTGGTGAGCAATACACGAAATGTTTGAACAATAAGCCATGTTTGGTGTTTGTTAGGTGGGTGCTATTGGCTTATGCTTGGTGACCCATAGAAGTGGTTTGTTGAAAAAGAAATGCAGTTTGATCAAGCCGAAATAAAGGATGTTCAGTAACCAAGTGATATCGTTTGGCCTAAAGAATGGGTTGGTCGAGAATGGTTTCTGGCCAATTGAGGTCCTAACCATCGGGAGGACGAGATGCCATGTTTAGGCTAGGATGAAAATTTAGATGTAGATTATGGTTTAAAGTAGCCAAGTGAATTCTTGAACATGAATAAAATAGGAGGCCCATCATTTCATGGTGTAGGCTGTCGACGACAGCAGAAGCTAAGTATATTTTCTCTACTTTGACTGTAGAATTTGTAAAATAAAGATGAATCAGCGGAAGCAAGATAAAAGGGTTAAGAGTGAGCTAAAAATCGACAGAATTAGAGAGAATAAGAATAAATATTCTCTTATGTATTTCATAAGAACTAAAGGTACCTATTTATACAAGTAGAAAGGGTGAAAAACAAAAAAAATACAAGTACAAATGAAAGGCACAAGTTTAGATGTAACATGCATGATCTGGAGCGGTAAACAAGGCATAGGAGACCGTGGAGGTGATAAATAGGCTTGACCAGGTCGCAGGTCGCGGAACGTGGGACACATGACGCGGAGAAGGGAGAGGGACGCGACTCGAGACATGGAGAAGGGAGCAGGACACGGCTCAGGATGCGGAGAAGAGCGGGTCGCGGCTCAGGACGCGGCCTTTCTTCTTAACATTGACATCGTATTGAATTTGTGAAAACGATATTAAATTTTAATGTTCAAAATTAAAGACTGATAATTCTTAGAATATAAAATTATAAAAACATCATTTGATTTTGTCTTACATTTGATGGAAACCTAATTGTGGTTCCATCATGGGTCATACAAGGGCCGATCACGAGAGTTACATCGAAGGATCTGAGGAATGTGCACACCTAAATGGACGTGGAAGGATAACAATGGATACACCTGGACGTCAAAAGGAGTTGAGTAAAGACTACAAGGTTCACCTAAAAGTAATAAAGACTGAGAAGAGCAAGGAACTGGAGGAGCTAAAGGCGCTCGACATGAGCAGCCCAACGAACCTACTTGAACAAAAGCATGTCGGTGCACTCAGATTGAAAAAAGATTCACTCGATCTGAGCAAAACCTCTAGACCAATGGAGCATACAGAAGACGTGACTGCTCGACCCGAGCATTACGAGACTCGACCGAGCATGAGAACTCGACTGAGCAGTTCTATCATTCGGCAAAAGACTTCCATCGCTCGAACGAGAATTTGTGAGGTATTTAATTAAATTTTTTTTGCTCAGTTTCTATTATTATTTGGTCCCTATAACTAGAGAATCTAATGTATGACATTATTACCTATGTTTCATCAATAAAGATTGTCTTTTTCTTGCTAATCCTAGAGATTTAGCTACAATAATCTTGGATATTTTTCGGGTTGTTCACCGACTTATGAAAACTAGAACACAAATGTTATGGTATCGTTCGTTGAGTATGAGGTTCCTTAATTGATTTGTAGTTGGGGATTACGATGTAATTTCTTCGGAAAGAGAAGTTCTAGGTTCTGCTATCGGGTTGTTAGCGGGTTTGACTCCGATTTCACCCATCTAATATAGGAACGTTGGTCTAGGATCATATCAAGTGGTATAAGAGTCTCGTTCTTGTGTTAGTGTATCCCATTTAATTCTTTGTTTTTTTTTCATTTTATTCAATATTAGTTTAATTTAGTTAGTTTTTCTCGTTTTACAAAAGACTGAAGAAAAGAAAAACAAAAAAAAGAAAAAAAAGAAAAACCACCAAAAAGAATGAAAAGAAAAATGAAAAACCAAAAAAATGAAAAAGGAAAAAGAAAAAAAGGAAAAAGCAAAAAAAAAAAAGAATTGAAAATGAAAAAAAAAACAAAAAAAATAAAGGAAATAATAGAAAGAAAAATAAAAAGAGTTTTTATGATAGAAATCGAAAAGTCCTTAGTTAGAAATATCAGTTCATTAATTTACCTCAAGTCTTTCTTAAGATCGAACATAAATCGAAGAACATAAGTCAAACAAAATACAAGCGAATGAGTGAGAGAAATTGGGAGAAACACTTTTCTGAGAGATTATGAGCATTTCATATTTTTTGCTTTAAGGAACCATGTGAGAGAGTCGCGGTGAGAGAGTCGTTGATCACACCACTTTATCTCTATAATTTTTTGCATGTTACAATCACATTTTGGAGTTTTTTATTTCGTTTTATGCATTCTTTGGGTTATTTTGTGATCTTACAGGTAATAGTGTTTGAGGAGCATAATTTGGAACAACATGAAAACATTTAACATAAAACAAACACCAAAGGCACAAACAGTGGAAACCGCTCGACCCAAGCACCAAAATTGGTCAGTCGAGCATGTTTGATTTCAATGCTTAAAAGAAACTCATGTAGGTTTGCTCGACCAGAGCGTTTGTTGACTCGATAGTCAAGGTGTGATCTAAACATATTAATTTATATATTTATACCAAGACAAGATATTCTGCAAGGATACGGATCGTGTAGGACCAAAATCAAACACATGGACTAAGAGGAGTTTAAACTATAGATTTCGAGTAAACTATGGTCATGAACAAGAAAAAGGTGTAGGTATATCTAATATAAACTAATGAAAAAAATTACAATTAGAAGTATATACATGTAAGACAATGCGTATCGATATGAGAAAATTTTTTCACGTAAATGAAATCATAAAAGATTTGAAAAATATTACTTTGTTCTTATTAAGGAGTTCAATCATCTTGAATGGATCTACATGGTCTCACAGTGTAGATCTAGTCCTAACATATAAATCATTGACATCTCCATCTAGTAATTCATATACCAAACATGCTATTGATAAATATTCTTATTCTCATAGTGAAAATTCTTATTCAACATTTAAATCATTCACGTCTATTACTTACATGTGAATTCATTCTCATCCAATATCAACAATTTTAAACCAACTAATCTGCCTCTGGATATGATAATTCAGTTTATCTAATGCATACGATCTAATATAAACCTATGTCGCCATCTAAATTATACCATGTGACATCAATTCATGGGTATCATTAAGAATTGAAAGAATAAAAGATACATCAAACCCTAAAAGCAAAGAGCAACGAATTAATTCATGAAATATAATGAGTTCAAATACACAAAAATTTAACCTAAATCACACATCAAATCTATGGTTCTATATCTTAATAAAAAATAAACTAAGAAACAAATAATGAGAAAGGTCTAGAGAAGCTCAATTGATCTCTTAATTAGTCGCCACCGTGACCTCCCCTTTGACCATCGACATTTGTAATTCTATCCTTCAATAAAGTTGAATAACTTTTTTACTCTTTGCATGTCCAAAACGTCTCTGCTCTATCTTATTTTTTGTCCTCCCTTGTGATGTGTCAACCCCCTACTTATAGAAAGTTTCTCCATCCTTTAAATAATTTATAAGTTGAATTATTAAGTAAAATAGGCAAAACACTTGGATATTACGTGTTTCTCCCATGAAAGTTACAGCCAACTTTGACAAAGTCTCATACATCGCTTGACTGAGTCCACAAATGGATAGGTCGAATGATCCTAGGGAGTATATTTTAAGCATCAAAATTAAATATGCTCGACCGAGCGATTTTTGTTGTTAGATCAAGTGTTTCCACTTTTTTACCTTTGGTACTCGTTTTGTGCT
The DNA here is from genome assembly GCA_036759665.1 of Gynandropsis gynandra. Lineage (NCBI taxonomy): Eukaryota > Viridiplantae > Streptophyta > Magnoliopsida > Brassicales > Cleomaceae > Gynandropsis > Gynandropsis gynandra. Next base: position 25,461,460 of record CM071862.1, on the reverse strand, counting down.
AAATGTTGTCATATTTCTCCATAATGTATTCCATGATCCCTATTACCTGCAAGATCACAAAATAACTCCAATATTACTTAAAAATGAACTTAAAAAATCCCAAATATGATAGAAATATGCAATAATTCATAGAGCAGAAATGGTGTGATCAACTCCCATAGACTTGGCTCTTTGCTCGTTTTCAAGCAAAAATAATCGATGACTAATTCTGAAAAAGGAGCGCAATGCAAACCGAGATTCACAAGGATTTGAAGAATATTCATGCTCGCTTAAACTACGTTAATCATGAACAAAATCGAGCTAGCTTTCTTTAGAGTCTTCTAACTACATAAAGATTCTAAGTCGTGGGATTTACACTACAATTAGAAATCTTTAGAGAACAAACTAAAAATCTTACTAATCATATTTCTCATGTCTATTGATCAATGTCCTAAGTAGTAATTCGGTCGAAATGGTTAAGGTAAGGCCCGATGAAAGTGATAAAATGACTTTCCATAAATTTTCTTCTTGACCTTTTCATTCCATTTTCTTAATTTGTTTTATATGCGGAAATTTGGACTTTCGACCTTTTTGTCTCTTTTCTTGTCTTTTTGCAAGTATGGAAAAACGAGTAGCTAGAGCTAACACTCATACGTGATTATTACCATCACTTCTAGGCAAGATGTTTGACTCTTGTTTTTGTAAAAAAAAATTACAGTAAACACGAACAAGATGAAAAGGGCCTAATAGTCTAAAGGATGAGGAACAGATCTTAGGAAAATATATAAGCTTTAAACTAAGATTCTAGGATGATCTTAAGATGACTAAATATTAATCTACCCTACAGAACAATAAATTTCACCTAAGTTCATATTCTTTAAGTCAACTATGTACGACAATTAATTCAAAATATTTATTTGATACTAAGATTTGTATATGTAGCTATTTGGGAAAAATATATTCTATAATCTCCTATATATAATTGATTATCTTGTAACTAAGTTAAGTGTACGTGTGTTCACATTTATTGGATTCTAAACAATATTATTCTCTTAAAATGAACCTAATTGAACATAAGATGCAACCTAAGTGATCCTAAGTAATGGCTATGATGTCAATCTATTCCTTCGTGCAAATGAAATATTTGTTGGACGAATTCATGCACATGAGGTAAGAGTTCACTACGGTCGACCAACGACTTGGTCGAATGGAAGAGGTAGCACGTGGGGTTCGCCTTGAACAACCATAAAGGGAACCAGCGCAACTCGTAAGTCATATCCCATAAGTATGGATGATGATGAGTATGTCGAGATCCTATAGGACGATTATTATCGTCCATAGAGGCCTAACCAACTAGCACGGTAAAAAATTGATGATGAAATTAGTAGCATCAAAATGGAAATTCCTACGTATGTTGGTTGAAGTGATGTAGAAGCATACTTAGAGTTGGAATGGAAGACGAAGATGGTTTTCTATTGTCATCACTACTCCAAGTTGAAGAAGGTGAGATTGGCATTCACACGATTCAGTGGCTATGCACCGGCGTGGTAGGACCAACTCAAATTTTCTAGAAGGCGTAATGAAGATCATGCTATTAGCACTAGGGACGAGATGCGTACCATCATGATATGTAGATTTATACCTAAACACTATCATTGAGAGGTTAATCAATGTTTATGGCGATGGATTTCCTCATGATACACACCAATATAGATGAGGATTGTGAGGCCACCATGGATCATTTTATTGGCGGTCTTAATCCTGATATTCAAGATCGTGTAAAGCTCATCACTACGTGATTTTGGAGAATCTTCTTCACTAGCCAATAAGATTGAGAAGCAACCAAAACAGAGAAAAGGCGACCCATGAGCACGAGATGTTATACACTAGCAGCAAGATTGAGCGAACCCCGATATGCCAAAACAAAAAACACAAGGTATCCATGAAGCCTCTATGCATAACCGTGACATTACATGTTTTAATCGCTACGGTTGTGGGAATTATGCCAAATATTGTTCGAACAAGATGATTATAGTAGTACGCGAATACGGGGGTTATAAGGCCTCGGATGAAGACATAGAACCTAGGGTTGGTGGATTCGGATGAAAGTGGTGAGGAGTATGAGGCCGCAATGGGTGAATTTTTGGTCGTGCAATTAGTCCTTAACCTACATGCTGTAGAGGATGTGACAGAGCAGCATGAAAATATCTTCTACACATGAGGACTCATCAAAGACAAGGTTTATAACATCATCATAGATTCTGGGAGTTGCACGAATGTGGCAAGCCCTACGCTTGTTGAAAAGTTATGGCTCATAACCATAAAGCAACCAAACCCTACAAGCTTCACTGGCTAAACGATAATGGAGAAACCAAGGTACATCGTCAAGTAAACATTTCATTTAGTATTGGTAAGTACAAAGATGATGTTCTCTGTGACGTTGTACCGATGCAAGTTGAGAATCTATTTTTGGGAAATTCGTGATAATTTGATACAAAAGCTCAACAACAAATACACGTTCAAGTTCAAGGAGAAGAAAATACAGTTAGCACCCCTCACACTGAAGAAAGCCTACGAAAACCATTTGTGTCTACAGAAGCATGGGCGATGTGAGAGAATGGATGACCTTGAGGTAGATCACCAAATTATTAAGGTCTTGAGAAAAACCAAAGAAAACACATGTGAGAATACACATGTGAGCAAGAATTTTCTTTCCATGAGAGCGAAAGAAAAGGCAACAACATTTTTGTTATGTCAGCCAATGAATGTGCGCGCACAAACAAGGTTCTAAAGATGGATTTCCAAGGAAACAACCACCATGGGTGGACGAGTACGTCAAGAGAAGTTCAGTCAGAATATACGGTTCACCTAGAAAGAGGAAATACTAAGATGAGAAAGTAGATAGATGATCTAAAGTCGCCCAACTAGAGCAGGGATTCGCTCGACCCGAGAGAACTCGTTGGAAAAAAGAAAGTCGATGCACTTGGCCCGAGGAGAGGCTTACTCCGCTCGAGCTAATCATTTGGACACATGGAGAATGCTAAAGACGTAACTGTTCAACCTGAGTATGACAAGACTCGGCCGAGCATGGGAGGACTCGATCGAGTATAGGTGTTGCTCGGCCGAAAGTACTTAAGGTTTTTGGAATCAGAGTTGAAGACTTAACGACGCTCGATATAGTAATTCCATACTGAGCATTTGTACCAAGTTTAATTAATTTGTTTTATTTAATTCAGTTTTCATTATTATTTAGTCCATATAAATAGAAGACTCGTTCTATGATAATATTACCTAAGTTTTTCAATAAATTTTATTTTTTTGGTTAATCTTAGAGATACCCAATTCTTTGAGAGAAGTTGGGTTGTTCACTGATTAATCAACACTAGATGACGAGTGTTGTAGAGCCGTTCACTGAACTCGAGGTTTTTTAATCGAGTTGTAGAGTTGTAGTTGGGGTTTCGGATGCCCTCTTTTCGAAAAGATAAGTTTTAGGTTCTAATGTCGTATTGTTAAAAAATTTCAATTCAGATTCCAGCCATCTAAAAAAAAACAACAAAAAAAATGTATTTCTTACCTCTACATATCATAACAATTACATACTCATTTTATTTGACTTTATTTGATTTGAATATCATTTATTGAATAACGATTCAAATGTAAAAAACGCAAGTTCGACATCGTGCGTTCAACAATTATACCCATAGAATATAGAAAATGAAATGTCAAATCATACATCTTTCACTAAAACTTTTCAAAGTAGAAAAGTAATGCTAACACAGAATTATACGAACGCCAAATGTCGAAGTAGAGATAATGCCAATCTAAGTGAATTGGTATCATGACACCTAATTTGTCTTTACCTTTTTTAATTTAACCAATTAATATAAGTTTTTTAATTATAAAAAACCGCTAACACAATTAAAAAAACAATGAGACCATTATTAAAGCTCTTTTACAAAAACTAAAAGCATAAAAACTGTTAAAAACGTATTTTAGGTTATAAAATATTTTGTTTTAAAAATTAAGAAATAATAAATAAATCAAAAATAATTTCCAATTAAAATAAAAGTCTGTAAACCATTTGAAAATATTATAAAATATTTTTAAATCTTCTACAAATTTATTTTCTCTATAAATACATGAACATTAATAGTGTTATAAATAATTAGTAGCTCAAACCACAATATTCATAAATGGAAGCTCGTATTGGAATTTTCTACATATATTCTATTTTATTCACAGTTCCACAATTGCATAATACATATATATATATATATATATGCATTTGTGACAATAATTTTTTTTCCAAATGGAACTCTTCACATTCTTATTAATTGTTCATCTTCTTACACTACCAAACATTGCTTAGTTAAACTTAAATAATATCTCACATTTAACAAGGATATGTTAATTAAATTTTCAAGAATTTGTTTGTGTTATATGCGTCTTTTGGATACTGCTTATTTACCGGATTCATTTTATAGCGAATCAATGTTTTCAACTATTCACAACTTGAACTACTCACGTTTTATAGTAAATCGAGACGACAAGTATTATACATACTAAATCAACACTTTTTTATTATTATAGGTGCCTTCATTTTGGTCTTGAACATATGATTCGTTTATGAGATTTTTAGACAATTTAGTCATCTTAATTGTCGTATATGCGACATGTTATCAATCTTATATAGATAATGCTAACTAGAGATAATATGTCTATATCTCACTTTTCAAGGATATCAGTATTATTAATAATCTGAATATGCATTCCTTAAACATCAATGGATACACTTAAACTTTAGCATGGAAATAAGTTGTGTTTATTATCTTGAGTCTTATTCAGCTAGTTTTTCTATTGATCCTAAACCATGTGGTATCCAATGTTGCCATATCAGGCTTCCGTTAAGTAATGGCTCATTCAATTTGCTTTAAATATACTCCTCTCGTTGATCACAACACTTGCTCTCTAGGAATGCCTTTATCAATGTATCAACTATATCATTCGTTGATTTTACGCATGCAATGGATATTATTCCATTTTTCAGTCAGTCTAATATTGTATTATGACGTCGTCTTATATGCATTGATTTGTGATTGGATATTGGATCTTAGGTCGTGTAAGAGCATATTACTATCATAATGTTGGCAAATTGAAGTAAAAGATTTTTTCCACAACGATATTCTTCTAGAAAGTTCATGACCCATTTCGCTTATATTTAGCAATTGTATCTAATGTTGTAAATTCTTCTTCCATGATTAAAAGAGTCGTTACGATTTTTTCTGATGATTTCCAAGACATGACTGCACCGCAATTGTAAACAAATACCCACCTATGGACTTAATCCATGATATTTAAAATTCAATTTGCATCAAAACATCCTTTCTAGCACATGAGGATATGTAGTATAATTCAATATGTAACTCATTTTAAGTTTTAGATATATCAACACTTCTATGAGTGCAACCCGATGTTCCTAAGAATACATGCTAAGTGGCTTTTATATAATATTTCAAATTTAGTCTTCATGATGTTCATCGAGTTTTCTTTAAGTTGTGTGTATTATAATTGAGATAAAATATCCAACTGATTGTTCTTAATTTGAAATAATGTATCATAAAGAGTTAGTACCGATTTATCATCAAAATGTCCAAATTCTTTAAAGACCTTTTCAATGAATTTACATATGCATATCTCTCATAGCAAAATTCGATTTATCACGTCTTTCTTTTTTCCTAAAGAACAACATTGACATCGAGACATAAAATGATATATGTGTCTTTATATATTCTATTATTACATAATATTGTATTGATCCATATAAAATTCATTTTTTTATCGCTTGTTTATGTCCATAAACATAATATTGTGTTGATCCATATAAAATTCTTCATCTAACACCATTCGAAAACATCATTTACATATCCCTTTGGTGAATCTAAGAAATATGAAAGATTGATATAGATATTAACGCTCTTATAGAACTATTTGAGACACTAATGAATTGATGTAAAAAAACTACTCATTATTTTTAAGCGATCGTCTTTGGCTACTAACTAAGCTTTTTTAATTTTCTATAGTACCAGAAGATTTCAATTTTCTCTTGTATATCCATTTATGTCCAATAATTTTACTAACCTGGAGGCAAATCAACAAATTTCCACTTGTTGTTATGCATAATGGAATCCATTTCAATTTTATGACCTCTTTATAATAAGACACATGTTGATTCTATTCCTATCACAACCTTTATTTGAGGTTATCCTTCTAACACAAAAGTTTAAAAGTCATGCCTAACATCTTTAGCAATTCTACCAAATTTACATCCTCAAATGTCTATATTTCTTTATTATCACGTTTAAAAACTAGCAACATCAAGATACGGGTCTCCACATATTCTTTAGATAGAGGTATTTTCTTTGAGAAGAAAAATATACCAAAAAGATCTCCGTCAATGGATTCAATCACCGAATTATTGGTTGTCTTCACTCTCGGAATTATGAACTAAAAACCTATACGCAACAGTATTCCTCACAAGACCAATATATACACAATATATTTTCATTGATGTAAGTTAATTCTCTTAAGTAAGGGAATTTGCAAGACAACCCCACACTTTCATACTTTTGTACGTAGATACTCGTCAGTTCCACAATTTGTAAAAAGATTTATTACTCAAATTGTATTGAATGTAATTTAGAACATCAATTTTGGTAAGTTATGCTACACCCATAAACTAATTGGTGCTCTGAATTAATCAACATCGGATTTAGCATATTCTTTTGTGTTTTGTTCTTTCGGTCGAATCCTATTCTTTTGTGGAGTATATGGTGAAACCATTTGATGCACTATCCTTTGACACAAAAAAAATATATAAAAATTCATTAGATATATATTCTCCACATGTATCTAAATTGAGATATTTTTTCCCCGTCTCTACTTGAAATTGTTTGGATATCACGTAAATTAGAATGCATTAAACCAAGAACTTAATTTGTCTTTACATAAATATATGTGGATGGCTTGTATATTTAGATTTTATGCAAACCATGCATTTTATTTTTATGTTCAATGAAAATTTTGACAACAGATCTAAATCCATCAATCTTTGTAAATAAAAAAAATATGCATGTGATAACCGATAATTTCATGAAATAAATGACTCGGCCATGTACATAGAAGCAACAATAGTGTCTATATTTTTACTAATATCAACACTTGAAATATATAAGTTTGAAGAGTTATTTTGTATGATAATCATTCCTCCCTTGGAATTTATAAATGTGCTAGACTCAAAAAATAATATAAAACCCTTGTTACTCAGTATACGACCATAAAATTGGATTTTTTTTCTAATTGGAATGCTTAACCAAGGTGAGAACCCTCATCATTTCATCAGTTCAAAACCTCGTGAACATTAATTTCTAATATGTTATCTCGAGGATTCTGGTTAGGGATGTTACATTTTAAACCACATTGGTTTGGTTATTAAAACCATTGCCTTCAATATGAGTTTTCTTGTGGTAGCAATCTTTTGCTTTGTGTCTACCTTTTACAGCACACCCAAATTATATAGAGTTGCACTGATCCGTAAATTTTTCTGAACTCTTGTTTCTTTGGTGCAAGAATATTGATATGTGCATTTTTTTTCTCTTCTTTCTCTTCTTTGACTTCACTTCAAAAACATTGGTATTTGCCTCCATGACTTCAGCCTTGTCACCAAGCGTACGGTTATCTTTAACACGATGTTTCAGGACCAACTCCCCAACATTCGTATCTATGGTTATATTCTTTAGGCAAATCTTAAAATCCTTTAAAAAATGAGGTAACATTTCAATGAAGACACTGACAATAAAATTTGGTGGAAGACACATACCATCCTCATCTAAATCATGGATTATGATTCAAAATTCTTCCACTTACTTAAAAACTGATTTACCATCAATATTCGTGGAGTTCAAAAACTTTTCAGTCGTAAACCTCTTTGAAAAGGTCATTTGTCTTGCATGGCTTTTCCAATGCCATCCACAACCATGTGCACTACTACACTTAGCGAAGATATCATATAAAGTGTCCTCGAAAAAGTTCAAATATATTTTTTGGAATTAAACTCATCCTATATTCTATATTTATGGATTTTTCTCTTTAAATCTTTTCCTCAAATATAATTGGGCCATTTTCATCGCCTTTTGTTAAGGTTTCAATAGCTTATGTGTTCCTTGCCTTCAACTTTTCCTATCAACAATATCTTTTGAAATTCCTTGCCTTCAACTTCTCAAGCCTTTCAACATCTTTGTTTTTCACATTCGAAACAAATTGATCCATCAATCTAACGACAAGTCAATTTTTGTCTTGGATTGTTATAAACAATCAGTTTGGAAAGATGGAACAAAGCCAACAAACATAGTAAATATAATCTATAATTGAAAGTTTGCTATAAAATCTACAAAGTAATTTTATCCTAACTTCGCTAGGAGAAGAAAAGCAAGATTGGTTTTTTTTAATGTCATCATTAATAGGCATTAAATGGAGCCAAAGATTGTGTTTATTTTTTATCAAAAGACACAACTCTAAAACCTAATCCATTTGGAAAAAAAAATTCGAAAGAAAACACATTAAAGCTCAAGAACCTAGGGTTGGGCAAAATATTCGAAGTTTTCATATCCGATTCGTATTCGAACCGAAAATTTCAATATCTGTTGACACAAATACAAATATTAAAAATCAGATATTTTCGACAAATACAAATACAAATACAAATACAAATAGTAGACTCAATTATCCGAACTATTCGTATCCGTAAGTACTAAATAAAAAATTTAGTTAATATATAGATACATATATAACAAAATTGATTTTAGTGATCAAATTGGAAATAAAAAACCATTACTAACATTTATTATATAAATATATAGACAAATATGCAATATATTTATGATTGGATGACTAAAATATCAGATACTTTAAAATAACAATATTATTGAAGATTTAATTTACACTTAACATTGGTTCTAATCCAAATGAGTTGGATAATATTATAGAGATATTACACTATATAAAAAAACAGAATTCACTAAATATATTACTTTTTTGCGAGTTTTATTTTAGTGTATAATCTAACAATTTGTTTCATTGTTTTAGGTGAATTGATGTTATCTGTAGAATCGACGAAACTAAATTTAAATGACTGATGTGGAGATGATTGTGAAGATTTGATACTTTGTTTTATTTCTATTATATACCTTTGCATCTTTGTTTGATTTGAATTTTAGTCTTAGATTATATTTGATGATTATTGGTTTTTTTTATTAAAATTATTTTTATATATATTTTACGTTAAAAAAATTTAGTTTCGTATACGGATATCCGTATATCCGACGTATATCCGTATATCTAACATCCGTATATCCGACGGATATCCGTATATCTGACATCCATATTTACAAATATTCAAATTTACAAATACAAATAGAAATAACAAATCTGGATATTTGCCGAATACAAATACTAATACAAATAGTCGGATATTCACAAATATTCATTATTTTGCACAACCCTACAAAAACCCAAATCCAAACCCACTCTACCCATATTTTTATTTTACTCATTTTTTATAATTACATATTTAACATATAAACTTTTATTACGATCACTCTTTCTGGATTTTTATATTCTTACTAACTCTTCAATTTTTACCAAATCGTTTTGTATCGTTGACGTGATAAAAAAAATATTTCACATAAAAACTAAATTTGTTTACTTTATTGATAAAAATATTAATTTCTATATTAAATTATAATTTTTAAAATACGGGGTTTTAAAACAGTTTCCCTTATAATCATTATATTCTAAACTTATATATGGAGAGAGATAGATATGGACAGGTACATGAGCCGGCTCTTAGAGGTCGTCTTCTCCAACAAAGACAAAGACGACTGCGTCTAGTTGTTTACAATCTTTTTCTTTTCCATTCATTGTTTTTGTTGGGTTACTAATCGGATGCGGAAGCGTGTTTTAACAATCCAAATTGAAGATCTAGTCAAGTTCGGATTAGTTTTTTCGGGGTTTCAATGAACTACGTAATTAGAAACAATTTCGATTATACTTGTTACATTGAATGTTGTGATTGTCGGGTGTAAGACTTGATAGCGCAAGTCCTCTACTCGTATCCACGCCGAGATCGGATCTGCAATCAACAATTGGTGTGGAATTTCTTGATGAACGAAAACTGTTTTTCGTTCTTCGTTTTTCTCTTTGGTTTTTAGGGTTAGGGTTGTAGGGTTGATTTGATTATGCGGAAACGTGTTTTAATCAACCCGAATAACGATCTAGTCATGTTTACGATTAATTGTTCGGTTCAACGATAAAATACTCAAGAACAGTTTCTGAGATACCTGTAGCGTTGAATTGAGGATCGGATGTGAGACTTGATGATGCAAGTCCTCTACGATTATCCACGCCGAGATCGGGATCGCTTTGATGTGGAAATCAGAAGAACGAAAAAACTATTTTTCGTTCTTCGTTCTATTTCTTTTCTGACGGCTAGGTTTTAGGTTTTTAGAATAGTGTGTTTACGAAACCTCGTAAAGCGCTTATTTATAATTATTAACTCTTTAATAATTACAAATTAAACCCAAAACTATTCAAATATTACATAATTGGCATAGGACTTTCAATCTCCCACTTGCCTTTACGTAACATTTCAAATAGTCGAAATACATGTATCTCCATACACATATTTGCCTGTACATCTTATGTACTAACCCAAAAGAAAAACAAATACAATTATATTCTTCGGTGCTAGCGGATGAATATAACTGTATCCCACACTGATTGTCTAACAATCATAAGCAGATACCGAGACACTCGTATGCGTGTGACCTCGTAGGTTCATCACTAAGCTGGTAGTCAATTAGTCTCACTAATTAACTAATCGAGGTTGGCGTCTAGCAACACTCCTCAACGACCAGATAGTGTGAAGTAACATCCTTACTCTGTAGAACCATGGTAGAAGGATAATATTATTATTTCCCTCCGTCTTTACAGCTCCGGATAATCCTAGGACATGGTCTGACTGTCAAGTCCTAATAGATTATCAACTATGTTTCATGCCTAACATAACTGACTGGTGAATGATCGCAAGAAACTCCTTTCTTCTCTCATTCAAATGCCCTGGCCAAGGTCTTTTCAGTCATTATGTTGCTGACAACATAGAGCTCAAACTCTTTACCTAGAGTTGACGGATTCCATCTTGATCAATCACTAACTGCACAAGCATCTAATCATTCCCAATATCCTTTCAACTTACATCCCAAGGCATAAGGTGTCCAGTATCAAAGAATGGTAGATAACTTGTCAGTTACTATGTTGATCTCAGGTCTAAGGAAATTATAATATTCCAATCCTTCTAGAGAAATTCCTATTGACAGTTCAATGGTAATGTAACCATTAGGAATTCTCCCTTTGGGTCTGTTCAATGATCACATCTCTATGTGCATCATCCATACATGTGATTTAGTAAAAGAGATCTACTAATTTCTATCAAATAGAAACCATCACATCCATGTTGATCTATCCGGATTACTAACGTCCAATTAGTTATCCTATGATCAAGAACGATTTAGATTAAGTTTTACCAAAACTTGACTCTCTTTATCATGATCTCTATCATGATGACAAGTTTCTAAACTTAATCATGGACTCTATCATACTAGCTATGAAAATATATACACATATATATTATGCAAATATCATCAAAATGATAAAAGAATGCCATTTTTTTATTCACAAGTGTTCAAAAATATATGACATAAAATTAGCTCTTAAATAGTTACAACAATTGTACTATTCCTAGAACTAATTCCAGCAAGCCAGCCTTTGTGAGTGGATCTGTTGCATTCTCTTTTCCTTCTACTTTCTGGATTTGAACGTCCCCACGCTCAATGATTTCCCTTATCAGATGGAACTTCCGCAGCACATGCTTTGATCTTTTATGAGATCTTGGCTCGTTCGCCTGGGCTATTGCCCCGGTATTATCACATAATAAAGGAACTGGTTCCTTTATCGAAGGCACCACACCAAGTTCAGTTATGAACTTTCTCATCCAGACCGCTTCCTTAGCAGCTTCGCAAGCCGCTATGTATTCTGCTTCAGTAACCGAATCAGCTACAGTAGCTTGTTTTGAACTTTTCCAACACACTGCACCCCCATTGAGACAAAAGACATACCCCGATGTCGATCTGCTATCATCTTTATCAGACATAAAGCTGGCATCCGTGAACCCTTCTAACTCTAAGTTAGAATCTCCATAAATGAGGAATTGGTCTCTAGTCCTTCTCAAGTACTTGAGAATGGTTTTCACCAATTTCCAATGTTCCTCACCGGGATCTGCCTGATACCGACTCGCTACACTTAGTGCGAAGGCTACATGAGGCCTCGTACATGTCATGGAATACATGATGGCTCCCACTGCGCTAGCATATGGGATCCTATTCATGCGTTCTCTCTCTTCTTGTGTCTGAGGACAATCCTCTTTGGAGAGAGTAATTCCAGTGCCTATCGGTAGATAGCCTCTCTTGGAATTTTCCATGTTATACCTCTTCATGATGGTATCAATGTACTGGGACTGCGATAGTCCAAGCAACCTCCTTGATCTATCTCTATAGATCTTTATTCCCAGAATATAGGTTGCTTCTCCCAGATCTTTCATGGAGAATTGTTCGGATAACCAGAACTTTGTCTCTTGCATACCATATGACTTTGAGTTGTCCCAGTTGAAGACAACCCTTCTCGTTGACTATACCCCTTGGCAACTAGACGAGCTTTATAGGTCTCTACCTGCCCATC
>CM071862.1:25424693-25442492 GCA_036759665.1 Gynandropsis gynandra | reverse complement strand
CACCCATTTCAAATCAATAAACCATTTTGTGACTCGAAAGCTTGCAAAACCCTAGAAATCGAACTACTTACACTTATTGACGCCATTGAAGATTGACTCGTGCTCTCTTCGCCAGTGATGCTGCTGATTCTAGCCATTTTCCTTCTCGCCAACTTCAAATCGATCCCTCTCAAGTTCGACATCACTTCTTTCTTCTTGCTATAAACTTTTAAACAGGTTTCACGGCAAAAAATTGTTCGGCTTTCTCGTTTTCGGCAGTTTTTCACGTCGAAAAACTGCCGAACTTCCATTTTTCCACGTTCGAACATTAAGGGCAAGTTTGTCTTTTCTTCAGTTTTTGTTTCGGATTTAATAATTATTTTGGGGAAGGGTATTTTTGAAGTGGTTTAGCCCTATAGGGGTATTTCTGATATTCCGCCCATTAAACCCATATAGTTTTGTACCCATTTATTAAGAACCCATATATATTTTAAATGGGTTGGGTTAACCCAATAAACTCAACCCAAATTAATATCCCTATTCGTAAATGTTAAGGACGACCACGACGTGTTCGTAATTTTTTGACGACTCTTTCGCCTGTATATTGGTCGCCTTTCCCATTGATTCGCAGACGACCCTATGGTCTGGAGTTGTAGACGGTTTACGAACTGAGTTATCCACCCGTATTTGCGGACGATATTGATTTGACGATGCTCGTTTATAGACTACTACTTTTCGTCCCTAAACTTTGATTTTCTAGTACCTAAACGACCAGACGTTATGATACCACTGTAGGGTTGTAGTTTGAGCAGCGAAAACGGTTTTTATAACCCAATTATTGGTCGTCCATTTTTTATGAATTCCGGTTTGATCGATGTTTTCATTAAAACTACATAATTATAAAAGAAGATTGAATCTCTAACCTTTTAGTAACGAGTCGTGTAAGATGTAACGATGATGTGAAGCCTCCCTGAAAGGTCCATACTGAGATCTGCTTCACTGTCAACCTTTGTCATGGTCAAAATTTGTTAATGATTAATCTATTAATAGTGGTTAATTAGACATATTTATATGTCAAAATTCTAAAGATCATTATGCCATTAATTAACTATTAATTAATTATCTAAATTACCTTATCGTTAATTACATTTTGGGACATAAACTTTCAACCATTTCATCTTCCATAATTTCCCAAGCTTCTGATAGATAAGGCATCGAGATCTATGACTCATTTGTACGATTCATGTCCATGTTCTCTTCTCTTTTACTACTTAAGTTCATTCTCCAAAAACTTCTCCTTTTGTATATCCAACCATGGAAACGACGCCTCTCAAAAGTCGTTCATTAGAAGAGGAGATGAGCTAAAGAGAGGAATTTGGTGGATGAAACGTATATTTGAAACCTTTCCAAGAGATGAAGAAAATAATGATGGTAGAAGGATGGAGGTGGAAGAAATCGATCCTTCTATGGGTCTAGGCAACGAAAGAAGTGATGGACAGATGAGACAACGACGTCGACAAGCTAGAAAAAAAAAAGAATATGAGAAAGGGTTTGTTTTAAAATAATTTATTTAAATGTTAATTATTATATTTATTAGTTATTAAATAATTTCTTTTTAATTTTTTATATCTAATAATATGATTATATAATACATTTTAAATATAAATAGTTAAAATCAGTGTTCTAAAAATCCCTCTAGGCGTCCGCCTGCCTAGGCGCTGGGCGCTTCCTGACCGCCCGCCTAATCTCTAGGCGGTCTTTTTTTTTTTGAAAAAAAAGTAACGTCAAAACGACGTCGTTTTGGTATTTAAAGAAAAAAACTAACAATGATATATATCCATGCGTTTATCTTTTATCGACTTTAACATCATCATTTCATTTGTCTTTTTATATGTATTCCATCGTTTATTGTCTTTATCTAAGTCTCTTGTCCTTGCATTTGTATCTAATCCTCGTCTTTGCATTCATCCTCTCGTATGTTGTCATCATCTTCATCTTTTGTCATCGCCTTCATTTCTCATCTTCATCTTTGTTTCGTCTCCACCCTTGGCTTCATCTCTCGCATTCGTCATCGCCTCTCGCCTTTGCCCTTATCTTGGTCTAACATCGTCCTTACTCGACGTCTATTTTTTATGTTTTGTTTATTTTATGTTATTTGTCGTCATATGTTTGATAGAATTTAATACTTATAAATATTTTTTATAAATACTAAACTTTATTTATTTATATATGTTTTTATAAAATTAAGTATTTTATAATTATATTAAATAAAATAAAATATACATATATCCGCCTAGCCCGCCTAGATACCGCCTAGGCTCCGCCTAGGCGCTCTGGGCGCTAGGCGTTGGGTGTCCGCCCGCCTAGCGCCTAGCGCTTTCTTGAACCTTGGTTAAAATATTTCGTCTTATTTGTATTTTTATTTGATAAATATTAGATTCAATTATTTGTATCTATATTTGATCATTTATATATCCAAAATTTCAATTCGATTGTAAATATTTCACATATTTCGTCTACTACTTAACAAAACCATTTCCTTGCAGATTTAATAAATATAATAAAAGATTATCAGCATTTTTTGTGGTTTAAAGAACAAAGTTTTGCCCTGAAATGTGAAAAAAATGAAATCATCGTTGAGACCATTATACAGACTAAAGGCAAAATGTCACAGTTATTCAGGTAATATTGGTGGACCTTGAAATATCATATCTTTAAAAGCAATAACAGTAACTGAGTGTTACTGTTATGAATTTTGGTAGAAATTGTGTTTTATGATTCTGCTGCATTTAAAGATGTTAACTTGCTATCGCTTATGTTCTTGCACATTATCTTCGTTGTAAGCTCATGGAACCGATCCTTTTAATTTTAAATGCACATTATGATCATTAACTTAGCTGTCCTCGATCTGGTGATTGCGGTTCATACGTAGGTTAGTTTTGTAGTTCGTTAATTATTATCAAAAGAATTCCAAGAGAAAAAATTGAAATTCATTTCCTTTTAAAAGTGAAATTAATTCATTTAACAAAAATATTAATAGATAGGATTCGAAATAAGTAGTGATACCAATCATTGTGTGTTTATTTAGTTCTCTGGAATAATTACAATTTGAATTTAAATCCGATTTTAAACATTATTTAAGATCCATGTGCAAAATACTTATTTTCGATCATTGAAAAGATTATACCACAAAAATTCTAAAAGTTGTTTCCAATGGATTCTTTCAGAATTTTCCAAAATCATTTACACAAATCAAACAATGGTGTAAAATAAACAACACATTTCTTTGTAAAATGTTTGTGCAATACAAATCAATATTTTTATACTCTTTAGATATCTTATTTCATAGCATACATTATTAATTTACCACACTTCTTTGTAAATTTGAACTTCCATTAAAATACTAATATTAACATATTTCTTTGCAATTATAATCTAGTTTTATACATAAATCATTTTACTTTTTCGAATATTTTCAATTATCTCAATGATTTCGCATATGATATTAAATTATAATAATAAGAATATTATTATTTGTCTTTTGTAATTGATGTATTTTGTAATAATCTTCACAAAACAAGTGTTTCTACAAGCGTCAGGGCGTAAAATATGCCCAAGAATATTAAGATACCAACAAAACTCAAAATTAACGAGATAAGCGACCAAGAGCATGAATGGATCAGATCACAACGGTCGGTTCGGGTTATTGATACGAGTACGAATAGACTGACCAAAGTTGAGCCAATGAGCTTGCAAAGCCCGAGTTATTGATACGAGTAACTATTAAAAAATGTAATCATATTTTGGAAGAACCATGTGAGATAAAAGTTTGATCTGAGTATTATGTAATAATTTTTTTTATGTTTTTGTAAAAATATTTTATCCTAAAGATGATTAATCCAAATGAATGTATAAAGAATTTGGAAAATCTGAATCCAATTTACATTTAAGAATTTGGGAAATTTAAAACCAATAACTAATATTCTTCTACCCATTACATTCTAACAGTTCCAACCTCATTAACTAAGACAAAATTTCTAATTTCTAAACTTTAAATGTTCTTTTTTTTCCCTTATCCTTGGGCTTTAGGAATCCATTCTTATGAAAATAGAGAAATACTAATGGAAATATGAAGGTCGAGCAATAATACGGCATAAAAGGGGTTTTTAATCATGCATTTGCCTAACTTAACATCTTTATATAAGGGACTTCGTATTACAAAATGATTCAATAGTGACACAGAAAAAGTGAAATAAAACCATCCACTGCCATTAAACAGCTCGCATATCTACCAACAAAAGGCTAGGGATAATTTTGATTTTCATCAGAAGAGGAATGCTTAAAGCCATACCTTAGATGAACAAGTGCTTGAACTCTCCGTTCGCAAGCTTACATAGCTCGTTGTAGTTGTTCATATCTGCAATAAATTGAGGATAATAAAGGATGAGAAGAACTCAAGGACAAGCCTAGCTCGGTAATCAGAATGTTCCAATACCATATAACAATACATAGTTTTCCACTACAAGATGTATGAGCAATCAAGTTCTAGCATGGACATGTCAGACAGATACATTATATACATCTTATGCCACAAGGACGCACACAGAAGGATGTAATAGAGACTTAATAACAGCACAATCAGATTTTCAATGAGATGTCAATGAATTTTTTGCGTCTCGAGCGGCAAAAATCAAGACAATGCAGGTTCTAACATTGACTGGATCCACCAGATGACCTTAGAATATGATCTTATATTTTGGTATGGTAATGGTTTATTCAAACAATCAGTTTAGGGAAGGGGTCAAAGATGCAAACCGAAATTATCGCCAAAGTTGGTCCATATTTCAGCTCGAATGGCATTATCACTCTCTGCGATTCCAATGACCTCGAGGTAGGTAGTAAGAGGCGCAGGAGGTGAACCCCTAACAACTATCTGCTGATCATCAGTCGATTTCCCAACCACAGATCCCATGTCTGACCTTATGACCTGAACCACTGCTCGCACCTTCTGACCTATGTAACGCCTCAGCAGGACTCCGTTCACAAAAACCGCAGGGCTTGAAGTATCCATATCTGTATCAAGGATCATGCAGTATTTCTTGAGTAAGAGTTAACAACTCTGACAAACTCGAGAAACTTCTAGCCGATCATTACACATCAATTTCCTATTTAATTCATTTCCTACAAAATGTTATAGAACATCAAATTTCCTCACCATTCCATCAAAGGTAATGAAATTTTCACTTAGAGTTCTGATTAATCCGGAAAATTTGAGGCAAATCTGATCAATCACTACTCATAAGTTCCTATTCAAGTCAAAATAAAATATTTCATTTCCTTTAAAATTTCAAAGATCATAAACCTTAACCGCCACTCTATTAAAGATCACGAAAATCAAGTCGAGAAGGAAAAGAAAAATCAATCCGCATATCAAAACATTCTCACAGAATCATTCAAACCGAAAGCAAGATCATACGATGAAACATTTCGGAGAGAGAGAACTTTACGGTCACATATAACAGAAACTGTAATTTTGAAAGTTCAGGCTTTCTCCAGAAAATTTTCCGAGGGAAAAAAACAGAAAAATAAAAGGAGGAAAAGTAATACCTGATAGTAGAAGATGAATCGGTGAACTGATATCTGAATTTAGGGTTTCGAGGAGGGAAATAGTCGGCGATGACTGATGAGAGATGAGAGCGGGAAAGTAAGATTCAGTTTCGCGCCGGGCTTTTATAAGCTCTTCTTATTAGGACCGAATGGGCCTGCACTCTTCTGAAGCTTCCAAGTTAGAAGTTCTAACCACCCGAACTTTTTATTTATTTATTACAAAGACAAATTTATGAAATGGACTGAAATTGATTTCAATATTCGAAAAATTTATTGTGTTAAAAAATTACAATAATATATATATATATATTATTAATATAACTATTATGTTACATAAGTATGTATATATTATATGCTATACATAATATAATTATCAATGCGCACATATATAAAAGAGTACTCGTACTTATCATATACATATATAATATAATAAAATATGTGTAATATAATCATAATATATAAAATATGAATAAAATTAAAGATAAAATGAATATTATCCCATAGATTAAGAGGGATAATCTTTGAGTTTTTGTGATGTGTCCTAATATTTTGAATGTTATAATAGAGAGAGTTTTTGTAAATAAATCGATTATATTTTCGTTTGATCATATATAATGAATATCAATTCATTTTTTCTCGAGTTGTTGGATATATGAGAAAATTTTTTATGTATCTTTCATTTGTTTGAACAACACATGCAATATTATATTCATATAATATCGTTGGATGAAAATAAGTCGACAATCCACATATATTTTGTATGTGTTAAGTTATAGACCTGAACCACACATATTCACGGTATGTTTCATGAAGTGCAATGACTTGAACATGATTTCAAAATGTCAAACCAATGATTGTTTTTTAGAATGCCACGATATCGTTGTGCCTCCTATTGTGAAAACATATCATGTTTATGATCGAATTTTATAGGGATCAGATAAATAATCTACATATGCAAGACCAATTATATCATTTAGAATCACTAGGTTAAAATAATCATAAATCAATCGTCCATTTTAAGTAATGAAAGATATTTTTAATCCTCTTCCAATGACAATGTGTAAGAGAAGAACTATATCGTGCCAATAGATTAGTAGCAAACGTTATATCAAGATGAGTACAATTTTCAGGTACATAAGGATCTTTATCGTACTCATATATAGTACTTTTGGTCCGAGTATCTTTTAATTATCTTCACAAGGAAAAAATGAGTCTTTTTCAACATTTAGAGATCTACAGACCATTGAAGTGTTTAATGGATTCGTTTTTATCCACGTTAAAACGCTTCAAGACCCTATTTGTATAGTTTTACTGATGCATAAAAATTCCACTCTTTAGATCCTCTATTAGTAAACCAAGACAAAATTTGGTATGTCTAAGGTCTTTCATTTCAAATTATTATTTAAGATAATTTAGAGCTTTTTCAATCTCGAGGTATCAATTATATTCAAATCATTCACTTAAATAGGTGTAATCACAAATCCATTTTCTAGTTTCTAGTTAAATACACAAGGACAAATAAAGTTATTCACAAGTCCCTTTAAGCAAATATTCGCTTAAATATTGTACCACATACGTCCAAATTGTTTCAAATCATATAGAGATCATTGCAATTTGATCGCACACACTTTTTTAAGCTACGTGTTTGATATTTTCAGCATTCTTAATCCTTCAATAATTTTCATGTATATATCATTATCCAATAATCCATATAAATATGCTACAACCACATCCATAAGATACATTTCTAAATTCTTGGATGTCGTTAAACTCATCAAGTATCTGAACGTGATTACATCCAGAACAAGGGAATATGTTTTTTCATAATCAATTCTTAGTCTCTGAGAAAAACTTTGTGCTACAAAATATGTCATATATCTTATGAAGTCATTATTTTCATTTTTCTTTCATATAAAAATCCATTTGAATCCAACTTGTTTAACACCATTAGGAATTTGAACAATGGGTCCAAATTTTTTTATATTTAATGAGTCTAATTTTATTTGTATAGTCTCTTTCATTTTATCCAATCATGTCACTTTTGACATTCTGATATTGATACTAGATCTCGATGCTCATTTTCAATTTATTTGGATATAGAGTAAAATAATATTTCATTATTATCATTTATTTCTTCTCTTATAAAACCTTTTCATTATGTTGAAGATCTTCTTACTTGTTTGCTTCTCTTTGGATATTCTTAATCATTTAATAATTAACATAATTTTTAAATTTCTTTCTTTTTTTAGGGTTTTTATTTTAAAAACAAGTGCTCCTCCACGCTTCAAAAATCTTGTAGACTCATTTGAAATTATTTTCTTCACATGTCTTTTTTGTGTTTCTATATGAACGGGTACTTTTGCAGCCGATATATATGATTTGTCATCCAAGTCGTATCATTGAATCCATATAACATTCGATTTGCAATATTTTGTAGGAGGATCAAGATATAACAATGATTATACTTTCTATTTCAAATATTATGAGGTTTGTTTTATTGCCCCTCCTAACGTTGGGAATTCACACTCATTAAAATGATAATCAACAAAATGAGTTGTGAACACGTCTCTCGTTTGTGGTTCGAGATATCTAAGGATAGATGATAAATTTTATCCAACATAAATTTTAAATCTTCTTTGTGGGTCCATTTTTGTCTATTGCGACTTAGCAATCATAAAATATATTGTACAACAAAATAGTCAAAGATGAGATATATTTGGTTTTTTGCCAGTTGGTAATTGCATTATACAATATTTATGGTAAGCACTTGACAACCAAAACTAGGAGTTTTGTTCTCATTAGCAATTGTCTAGAAATAAGTTGGAGACGTTTAATCAATGATATACCATACCATTTTGTGTACGAACATGTGGAACGTGATGTTTAATCTCAATGTTGAGCGATATACAATAGTCATTAAAAACTTGAGAAGTGAATTCACCAGTATTATCAAGTCAAACCTCACTATCTTAATAGGGCAATGGAAGAATTGAGCTCATAATTTTGTTATTTGAGCAAGAAACCTCACAAATACAACATTACGGGTTGATAATAGGCAAACATGTGACCATCTATTTGAAGCATCGATTAATACCATAAAGTATCGAAATGATCCACTTGGTGGATTATTAGGTCCATATATATGTCTATGTATTCGTTCAAAACATGATAGTGATTCATGCCTAAATTTGACCAATGATGGTATTATTAATTTCCCTTAAGAACAACCAATATATGTGTTCTCATGCGATTTAAATATCTTCTCATTTTTTAACGAATAACCATTATAATTTTCAACAAATCTCTGTGTCCTTATGGTGACCCAATCAATCATGTCAAATCTTAAACATGTTTTTATACTTGGGTTATAGGTGGAATATAATTCAACTATATTATTTTTATGAAATATAATCTAAAGGACAAAGTCGGTAATTGTTGCACAATATGTTTCTTTCCAAAAATTATTGCCATGATATAGAAAT
The DNA here is from genome assembly GCA_036759665.1 of Gynandropsis gynandra. NCBI lineage: Eukaryota > Viridiplantae > Streptophyta > Magnoliopsida > Brassicales > Cleomaceae > Gynandropsis > Gynandropsis gynandra. The sequence continues at coordinate 25,433,424 of CM071862.1, read as the reverse complement.
ATTCATGATTTTCATCCTTTATTGTTTCAACATGATAATTGTTTTGAGAAATATCTTTGCACCTCAGTAAAATTGTTTGGGATTGTAGAGAGAATATAAAATGTTTCAATCTAGACAATGTGAAGTTTTTTTTTGCCACACTCCTTAATTATTTTTGCACTTCCAGATATTGTATTGAAATTGGATTCATGATTCTCAGCTTCGAGAAATATTTTTTATGTTTCAATATTGTGTGCGTCGTAGCACCATCCGCTAGACATATATCTGCATCAATGATATTTGACCGAAACATATTCTATATATATTACTTTGATTTTATAAAAATATTGATGAACTTGATAATATAAAACAAAAGATTTCATATAATATTTAAGGTTTAATATAAAAAACTTGAAAACAAATATCAAAAGAAAAATACATTAAAAAAATAAGATAACATTTGGACATCGCAGTTCAAATGGTAAAATAATAGTTCAAAATTCATTTGAACATCTTTGCATTTATCCGTTTGTGACTTCTAGTAAAAATCAACAAAATGTCTTGGTGTATGACACAATTCAGACTAATATCCATTCATACCGCATCGATAACATATGATATCTTTTAGCTATTTTGTCATATTTTCCTGTTAAATATCTCGAAAATCATTCATTTTATCACCTTCGTGATGGAAATTATTTGGTTGATTGCTTGGGCCTCACCCTCTATTTGACCATGACCACGACCATGACCATATCCATGATCTCACCAGCGATCGTGCATATCCATGTCCACGACCATGGCAATGGTTATAATTTGATGAAAACGTGTTCGTTTTTTGAATAGTGCAATCTCTGGTAAATATTTATTTTGTAAAAATAACATTATCAAAATGGAATGATGATAAGTTTTCTCCAACTTATCAGAGTCACTTATATTTTCTCTACATAGTTCCCTTCTAGAAATTATTTCAAACATCAGATAATTATATTCGTCCACCGACTTACAATCTTGGAATTTCACATTCAACCAGTCATTCTTTTCCTTTGGGAGAATCATATATTTTTTATGGTCAAAATCATTGAGATACTTTCATAAATATGCAAAATATTTTTTTCGTACGATATTCATTTTTTAGCACATCGGCAATATGATGACATACAAACCTCATGTCTTTTGTTTTTCCTCTTCTGAAAAAATATGTCTTTTATCAATTGTACCAATATTCTTTTGCATTTGAGATATATTTTAGTATCAAACATCCATATCATATTTTTTTTAGACATTAAGTTATGTGATTCTAAAATTCACTAGGTTCAACATGAAAATCTGTTATCACTGAAGAAAAATAGAAAAAATATATGTTATGACATAGAAAACAAAGTAAAAGAAATTATTATATTATAGTTCAAATGGTAAAATAATATATATTTATAAATAATTTATTTGGAATGATTTAATCATTTAAGATTAAATAGTAAAGATCTAATGTAAATAAACAATGAGATGATTTATATATTCCTCACAATAATAAAACATGTAATGAAAATAAAATAAATATAACAAAAAAGTTAAGTAGTATATCCATCCTCGGAACAATAATAAACAAAAGATACAAATTTATACATATTACCATTATTGATCGTTGGTTGAACCCACAAAATCATATAATATAATATACATATTATGATTGATACGATCCTAGATTGACGTTCTATTATTAAGAGGATGGATTTGGAATGAAACATATTAGTTACCCGAAGAAAGGAAAGAGATAAGTCTAAAACAAATCAAGTGTTGGTAGCTGAATCTCTAGAATTTACAAGGAAAAAGATAATTTTATTAATAAAACTGGGGTTAAATGTTATACAATGAGTTCTCTATTTATAGAGACCAAACAATAATGGAAACAAAACAAAATAAGCTAACTTAACAAAACTCGGTAAAATCACTCAATCTAGTGGTCGGATCGTTCGGCCGAGCACCGCCTAAGTCTTGTCCGAAAAATAAAAAAAAACCTAAAGATAAATAGACTAGAGAAAATGTTCATATTGAGCGTTTCTTGCTCTTACCAAACATCTTGGCCGAGCGAAAATCTACACTGTCCGAAAATTGTCTGATGCTCCTGTTTCTTGCTCCTTTCGACCTCTTCTCCTTATACGACCTTCTTGTAATCTTACCTAAGTGTTTTTGGGTGTTCTCGTATGGTTATTATCCATCCTTTCATGTCTAATTGTGTGAACACATCTAGAAACTTCTTTGCCGTGCTCCTCATTATGTGTCCCCGTGAGAACATCTCTTGAAGCTCCTTTGTCTTGTCTCTCGTTGTTTGTCCTCGTGAAACTTATGGAGGATCCAAGATCTCATTCACATAATTCTCCCATTCTTTAAAAGGATTTTTCCTCAAATACAACCTTTCAATTTAGGAAACGTTAGGATTGGTGCGTTTGTGAACTCGAAAAGGTTCATCTCCTTGCATCAGAAATTGTGATTTGTGCATCTGTATGAACTTTTCTTTGCAAACATGCACCAAAACCTCATATTTCAGCCACACCAAATGTAGTTCCTTCACTTTATCTGGTGGTTCTCTCTTCCAGAAACCATCTCGAGAACCCTGCAAGAAATAAGGATCAAAACTAGACACCTCTTTGTGTGAGTACATTCATCAGTTGAGATATAAAGATCACGTTCTCTCTTACACTCAAGGAAAGAAATATTATCTCCACGGGTGTGCTCTCGCATGCCTTTGTCTGGATTTCTCTTAAGATCTCATGGCCACTCAAATCCCCACACAGTGTAATTCCAAGACTTGCCTAATTATAGGTGATTCAACCTTTGTTGTCTCATGTTCCTCACAACTTTCATCCGTATTGTAAAGCCCATGGTCATCCTCTTGTATCCCAGCATCGTCTGATTCTATCACATGTTCACCATCCCCCTGTGGCAACATTAAACGCGGGTTTGGACACTCTTTGGTGTAATGATCTTGATCTTGACAATATCAAATAGATATGGACGTCCAAGTGAATAAGCTAAATTTTCTAACCTACTATACTTCTATTTTTAATTGAAGAGTCTTTCTATTTCTCATCCACTCTTTTCTTTTTGTTTTTAATTGTTAGTTTCTATTCTTCTTCTTCTTTTGTTCTTTTTTCTTTTCCTTTACTTCCTTTTTTGTGGTTTTGTTTTTGGTGTTTTTCTTTTTTGTTTCTTTCTTTTTGTGGGTTTCCTTTTTTTTGCGTGTTTCCTTTTTTTCATGTTTCCTTTTTATTTTCGTAAAATAAAAGAAACAAAACTAAAACAATCTCTACTGAATCAAACTAAAGAAGAAAAAATATAACTAGAACCAGACTCTGATACCACTTGAGTTGATCCCAGATCGATGTTTTATTGTTAGGAGGATCAATTTGGAATGAAATCCACTAGTAACCCAATAGTTGAACCTAGAGATTTTCTTTCCAAAGAAATAACATCCTAAACCCAGATTACAACTCGACTATAGAACCTTAAAAGCAGCGAACGACGCCAAATCACTTGTGATACAATGTTGATAAGTCGAAAACAACCCGAAATATCTCGAAGAGTTGGTAGCTAAATCTCTAGGATTCGCAAGGAAAAAGAAAACTTTATTGAAAAAAATTAAATGTCATATAAATTTATAGAGACCAAACAATACTAGAAAACGAAATGAGTTAAGCTAACTTAACAAAACTCGGTAAAATATTCGATTGAGCGGTCAGATCGTTCGGTTGAGCGTCACATAAGTCTTAACCCTAAAAATAGAGAAACCCTAAAAAAACGTGGACTAGAGAAAACACTTGGATTGAGCGTTTCTTGCTCTGGCCAAGCGTCTGGACCGAGATAAAATCTGCATTGCCGAACATTGTTTGATGCTCATATTTTTTGCTCCTTTCGGTCTTCTCTCCTTGTATGGACTTCTTGTAGTCTTTTCTAAGTGTTCTTGGGTGTTTTACTATGGTCTTTAGGTATCCTTTCATGCCCAATTGTACAAACACATCTCAAAACTCCTTTGTCTTTCTTCATTGTGTGTTCCCGAGCAAATATGTCTCGAAACTCTTTTACCTTATCCTTCGTTGTTTGTTAATTTGTGGAGAACCCATCATCTCATTCACATCAATATATCACTATATGTTATATATATATATGGTATACATAATATAATTATTAATATGCATATATATATAAAGTATACGATATATATATACATATATATAATATAAAGTACACGTACATATGATTTACATATATAAATATGTATAAAATATATAAAAATGTTAATAAAAATAAAATAAAATGAATACTATCTAATAGAAGAAGTATAAGAGAATTTCTCGTTGAAAAATTTCTTCAATTTTTGTGTATTTCAATACATATACATTAGTCGATTTATAGACAAATGATATTTCTTCTTTATGAAGAAAGGTTTATGAGTTAAATACAATGAACATTTACAAATAATTTCATATATTGTTTAGTATTATTGTATTAATCTTATATATAGAGGATAATATAAATTTATATAAATTTTTGAATGTTTTATTTCAATGCAATTACATTAATAGTGCTTTATTATATTCAATTGAATTTTAATGTCCGTGTTAGAAGATAAAATAACGAGGGGCAAGAAAAAGAGAGAATATATAATTCTTTTATTCAAGCAAATTTTTTTTTCTTAAAAAGTGTGTAATATACAAATATATATGATTTTTAGGTTTTACAAGATTGATATAAAGATACATAATTTATAATTACATAGAATTAATATAGATAATATGAATGAGTAAAGATAGAAAAAGAGTGGAGAGTTAGAAGATCAAAAGATAATGACAAATTATATTATTTTCATAATACTCTCAATATATTAGAATATGTCTCGTTAAAAGTTTTATTAGGAAAAATTGAAGAAAAAAATCCTAAAAAAAGAAAAAGAATGCATAGTCTATGAGAAATTATCTCATTAATACTTTTACCACGAAAACCAATGAAAAAAACTCATTGAACGAAAAAATGCAATATATATATATATATATTTATATCATCTTTCTCCTCAATAAAATTGTTATTGGAAGTTGTCACTTGATAAGTATTACTATAGAAATATTTGTCTTTCAATTATTTCAAATGAATACTTTCAAATAAAAGATTATATAATCTTTAAATGTAACACCACTCCTAAAAATATTTAGGAGGTTTATAATAAATATAAAATATTATGATGTTAAATATCAAATATTTGATAAGTATGATACATTATTTTGATATCTCTTTCTATTCTTGAATTAGATCATTGTATCATTTACATTTTTATCATCATAATTCATATTATTATTTAATTTTATAGACAATCTTTTCGAAAATTTTGTAATTATGGTACAAAACATATAATAATATTTTGTGACCATATTTAAGAGACATAAATTAATTATTGTCATTGTTTAAATCTACCATAATATAATATGATGTACAATTTTTGTACAACATGTCGTGTTTTATATACCATGAATCATCATTACACCCATTTTTCTCACAAACAAATCACCAACCTAAAATATTTTGATGACTAAGTAACAAATTCATAACCTTATTATATTTCATCTGGATGAATTTTGTTTTCACGAGTAAATATTTGACAATAATTTAACAAGCAACTGAATTATCATTTGAACTTCAAGCTCAACTTTGATTATTTGAGAATCAAACTTTTGATGATCATTCATTTTTCATTATATTTTTTCAGATTTATATTTTTTTCCCTCACGTTGGCACATAAATTCACAAAAGTGAATATCTACAAATTTTACAAAAAATACATCTCTTTATACTAAAACAATATGATAAATATAGAGATTCAATCCAACATATAATCATCAACATTTGAGGTTTTACTTATAGTGCTAAATATAAAATTTAGATATAAAATGGTTCATCAGCATGAACCAATTATAAGAGAAAATTAAATAACATATTCATGATTGACATATTACATATAAATTTTGATGCAATCAAAACGATATATGCACAAACCTCATAAGATTAATTTTAGTATGACCATACACTACTAGAAATTTTAAATTTAGGGACGGAATTTCCGGACGGATTTTGATCCGTCCCTAAATTACGGACGGAAATTTTGGTTCGTCCTTAAATTCCGGACGGATTTTAATCCGTCCGTAATTTATGAACGTAATTCTTTCTGTCCCTATTTCCGGACGGATTAGGGACTACCTCTAATCAGTCCCTAGACACATTAATACTATAAAATAAATAATGATATAATAAAAAAATTGATTATTGTAAAGTTTACCCATGATCTTGAATGTTCGAAAAAATAAGTCTAGTGAAAATGTAATAAATTGGTTCACAAAAACACGACCTACTAAAATATTTGAAAAGGTAGTCCACACCATTGGTATATGTCATTTAAAAGGTATAAAATGATGCTATATTGAAAGGAGATAGATATATGTTATACCTTTTTTCCGTTAATCCAAAATTTATCTCACTAAATTTATAGTTTTTTCCATTAACCAAAATTTATCCCACTAGATTTTTTGTGTAATATTTTTAGCAAGATAACATCGTTATTTCATATCATCGATGAATATTATATACTCTTTTATATTCACTAAAAGTTTTCCAATAAATTTTGCTTGTAAAATTTTAACGAAATATATTCTTATCAATACATAATAGACAATTAAAAAATAATGTTGAAAAATAAATATCCATAATAAATGTCTATATAACTTAAATATTTATATTTTGTAACTATTTTATAACGGTAATATATTTTCTATTGCAAATTCAAGCGATTGAAAAAAAATGATTAAAAAATAATTATTTCTTCTATTAATTTTGTTTGATTAATTCTTTTTCATATTTATTTTTTTAATTTGTATGATTTATTTAATTAATTTATTCTTTCTATTTGTTTGATTTATAATTATATTAGTATAAAATTTTAAGCATATTTTTTTTTGGAGAATTAATTCTTTGGGATGAAACTTAATTAATATACGTGAAATAGCATTTTTCCAACACTTACTAGAACCCAAAATTTTTCAAATAGCCTTAAAAACTGAACCCTAATGGTAAAGGTAATGTATAAGCCCTAATTATAAAAAAATAACTTTTAAAAGTAGAATATTTATATTTATAAAAATAAAATTATTTTATTAATTAGAATTAAAAAACATGTTTTTTGAAGGGTAAAATATCAAGGATGTCTTCCTAAGGCTTCTTTGCTTCACATATACCCTAGAAAACTTAAGGATTAAAAAGAAAAAAATAGATAAAAGACAAATGAATCTTTATTTTTTTGTATGTGAAAATACACACGGTTTGGTATTTTTTCGAAACAAACCTATTTTAAAGTTGAGAGCAAGGAGCGAGAGGCGATTTCGAAGTTGAGAATAAAGATCCAGTTCAAAGTAAGGAAGAAGGAAATTTCAATGTTCAGACCAAGGAAATTTTGAAGTGAGAAAGAAAAAAAGAATTACAAGGATCAGTAATAAAGAAGAGAGCACGAATCAATCTTCAATGGTGTCTGTGAGTGGATTGATTTCTAGGGTTTTACGTTGCAGATGAAACACATTAGAGGTTAGGCTGTTGAAAATGAAATTGTTTGTTGATTTCAAATGGGTGTGAGTCTCCATGAGTCGTGTGGGTTGAAGAGGGTCATGAGTCTCAGTGAGTGCTTGAATCTCAGTGAGTCGCTTGAGTCGAAGAGGGTCAAGAGTCTCAATGAGTCGAAAGGGTTAATTGAGTCTCATTGAATCGCTTGAGTCGTTAGGTTCGAGTCGCAAGGGTCGCTTGAATCGCTAGGGTTGCTTGAATTGCAAGCGTCGCTTGAGTCAGTAGAAGTCTAATGTATTCTTAATTGGTCGTTTTGTAGGTGCCGCCAAAGCCAAAGTTTCTCTATGAATTCAAACACATGGACAAAATGCCAAAGAGTTTCACCAAGTGTCATCCTTACAAAATAATAAAGAAGTTGAGAGGAATTTTAGATGACAATAAGTTGCATTACTTCAACAAGAAGTCACAATTTAGGCATATATTTCATTTCCAATGTGACTCCATCTTGAATAAGGTTCAAATGTCTGTCCCATTAAATCACTCTGTGATTGTACGAGATAATAAGGAGTTGTGGTTTGTAGTAAACTATGTTCTCAACCGGTAATCTATAGTGGAACATGCACTAATTACCGGACTGAACTATGGACCCTATCTCGGAGGATGAGAGTTCAAAAGGTATGATACATTCAGGCTGAAGAATTTCGATCGTGGAAAGGTGACCGTCGCACAAGTGAGTGAAAAACATGTGAAGGCAAAGAATTCCGCCGATCGAAAAAAGTTGGAAACTTTGATGGTGTTTGATGCGTTCTCAAAGTTAAATAAATAACCTAAACTACCCGCAAGTGCACGGCACGTGTGTAGTACTTCAGGTGTCGATCCCACAGAGACTATGCAACGCAACTTAAACTCAAACTACGAATCAAACTTGCTAACGAACGAAATATGGTTTAAGGGATGAAATACTAAAAGCAAATAAACAAACTAGTTCTTAACGATGAGACAAACGTTCTAGAAAACCGGTTTCACCACAAGACTACCGAAACCAACAATCAACCTATCTATCATGCAATCCCAATCAAGTTACTAAGGCAGACGATCCTAATATGATATCTACCCTCTCTCGAGGCATAGACACGTGATCTAGTCAAGTTTCCCC
>CM071862.1:25409237-25424521 GCA_036759665.1 Gynandropsis gynandra | reverse complement strand
GAAGATGCATTCAAAGATAAATCAAAAGTGGTTCCGGGATAGCCAAGGGCTAATCCCTTCTCCTAGAACAAACAAACTACTCGCTCATGCGTCTGTAAACAATCATAAACGAAATAGAAAGTCTAAGGAACATGAAAACCAAACGAAACCGAAGGGTGAAGTTGATCTCCAATGCTCCTCGTAAGTCTCCTTCGCAAGAACCTTCCTCCTCTCTCCCTCGATAAAGAACTGAATAAAGAATGCCTCGATCTCGACCTCTGGCCTCTTTTTATCCCTTTAAAGTCGTTTTCCTTATTGTATGAGTCCCCCACAAACTTCCATTTGTTTTAAGTCAAATTAACTTATTTTAAGTTGCAAGTGACGGTCGCTACCCGCTCGGGGCGGAGCACGCGATGCGAATGGAGTGCCTGCTCGAGCTGGAGGTGTGCCCGCTCGGGTATGAGGCCCCGCTCGTGTATTTTCTTACCCGAGTCGTGTATGAATTGCTGCCCAAAATCACCGTAACTTTTGCCCGCTCGGGTGTGAGTTGTGCCCGATTGGGTGGTGGCTTTTTCTTGCTAATTCTCGTCCCGTTTGTCCCGTGATGATCCTCGATGTAGGTACTTAGCCTCGTGCATGTCTTTTAGCTCCGAAATGAACCGAATACGCATAAAAACCTGTATGAACATGAAAACACGAAAATAAGTAAAACGGATACGGAATCATACGTAAAGCATCACATATATATCATAAACATCTCTAAAATCGTGCAAAAAATACGTATGAAAACGAGATGATCAGTGTTGTGGCAAGTTCTAGATCACAAGCCTTCATCAGACAATTCTATAAGCCATGATCTGATTGACATGGTTGATGACTTGGAATTTTGTGAAGGCTTTCCATGGGTACTTTACACATTTGAGAAGCTTGTAGATACTTGTCACAAACACGTTAGTGAGGAATCACCGAAACCAAAATGGTATTGTGGCGGTTTCATGATCTCACTCATGGTAAGTTGTATATATTATTATAATAACATGAATATTTTCGTACTTTCTGTGTTCTTATCATTTTGATTTAATGTTTCAGTTATTTCCATTCGAAACCATCTTTAGTTTGCGCAAAAACGAATGATACATTGATATTATGGATGCTTATCCATCATGCCCAAGGATGTGCAAGAAGCGAGTTAAATCCAATTTTAACCGAAACTATGTAGACGTGATCAAGCAGAGGGGAGATTCTAAGGTAACAATTACACAAAAGTCACAATGCTCACATGGGTCACAAAGGTCACAAGGGTCATAATGGTTATTTATTGTTTTCGCAGGATATTCGAAGTCTTTTTCGTGCTGAATACTACGATGAAGCTTTAATTTTTGATTTGCAGGATTACGAGGGATGCAATGACCTAGATGTTCAGATATAGACGGAACATCTACAAATAAATCTAAAGGACATTTTTTGGGAGGACATCCGTAAGCTCAAACTGCTTACGTGAAAAGTAGCTCTTGGTGAGAAACAAAAAGGGGAAAAAATGGGAGTAAGAGGAAGAAGAGCAAGGGTGAAAAAGAAATAGAGGTTGTAGATGTTCCACCAATATCTGGAGGTGATGAAGATGAAGGATTTTTAGAGGGTGAAGCTGATGATGAAGAAGAAGGTGATGCTAAAGCTAAAGCAATAAGAGGCTGGAACTAAAGGAGAAGAAGCTGCATTCGCTCTAACATTGGAGCAGAAATTACTGAAGGAAATAAAAAAGTCGGAGAAAAGAATTATCAATGTCATAGGAGACCTTCTAAGGGACGTCGGATTTGATTTATCTAATCCAAAATCAAAGGCAGAAAATCCCAAAGGTGCTGATAAGATAGAAAAGACTAAAGGCCGAAAGGCGGTAAAATCAAAGGCTGCCTAGAAAGATGTGAGCACCGGACATGAATCTTACGACACTCTAAGAGATGATAATTTTGAATTCCTTCAACTTCCATATCTAGTGTCAAGAGAAGAGCCAAGAGAAGAGTCGGTCGAGTCAGAGGCTGGAATGACTCTCGAGATTGCTTGGAAGAGGAGGTGACAAACATTTAAACATTAATTGAAAATATTACATCTTCCGTTAATCCTTCAAGTAGGCTTCAACCCAACATTCCTCTAATTGAATACATTTATGAAGAGGTTTCTCCAGTGGTAAGAGGGTGATGTTAGTGTTGAGGAAATTCTTGATGTTACTGTCAAAGTTCCACCAAGTAAATAATATTGAGTCATAAAGGTAACTTGAGTCAAAAGGTCGCGTTGGTCGTATATGTCGCAAGGGTCGCATATGTTCTATAGGTCACATATGTCGCAAGGGTCGCATTGGTCGGATGGGTCGCATGGGTCACATATGTCGCATGGGTTGCAAGGGTCGCATTGGTCATACAGTTCATCAATGTCACAAAGGATGAGTTTAATGAATGAAGTAGGTTTATACAGATGCTGGCGTTGGTGTTTTCTGATGAGATTCCAACAGAGGATATTCAAGTGGTTCATATCGAAGAGGTTGCCTCTGATGTTGGTGCTGAGGAAACTCCAGAAGTTCCAGTCAAAGAGGTTGATGCAGATGTTCCTATTGAAGTTCTACCAAGTATGTAATATTGAGTCACAAATGTCATTTGAATCAAAAGGTCGCATGGGTCACAAAGGTTACATGGGTCGCATGAGTCACAAAGTTCGCATGGTTCACAAAGATTGCATGGGCCGCGAAGGTCGCATATGTCACATATGTCTCATGGATCGCATATGTTGCAAGGGTCGCATCGATCACAAAGGTCATCAATATCACGAAGGTTGAATCTAATGAATGAAGTATTTTTTATGCATATACTGGAGCTTCATGAGATGAGTATGATGGTCCCATGATAATTAAATGAAACTTTAAACCATCAAAGGCAAGACAAGATCCATATGTTGAACCTTCGTCGACTAAGCCGACAACGAAAAGACCTAAAACACTTGGAGAACAAAACCCACAAGGTGGACCAACAACAAGGGCAACGAGAGGAAAGTGGAGAGGGTGAAGGAGAGGCCGAAAGAGAGGTGTAGATAAAGTTGTTGCTATACAAGAACCCGTAGAAAAAGTAGTTTAAGAACCTGCAGAAAAGGTGGTTTAAGAACCTGAAGGGAGTAGGAATTTTGTGTGGAAGCCTAAGGTATTGGTGGTATTGGTACATGGCAAGATAACCCGAACTCTTTCATTCATGGATGCTATTAGTTCCCAGTTGACTAGTCTATATAAATTTATGATGAAACATCACCAATAGCATTGGTAAAAATCTAAAATAGACTGTCCATGGGGCTAGAGATTTGGAAGATCATACTAAAGGATGGCGTATGGCTTGAAGATGATGTAAGTTTTTTTAACCCTTAGTCACAAAAGTCACAGAGGTCATTTTGGGTCATATGTATTCATGTGTGAACTTTTTTTTACAACAATTGGATGAGGTGTTGTTCGAGTTGCATAGTCGCATCCGGAAATATTCATTTCAATATGGGCAAAGAGTTATTCCATTTGTGATCTTGCTTTTATGCAGTCGCTCACGATGTGGATGGACAAGGGCATGGAAGAATTCCCAAATGTTCTTAATGATTATTTAGAGGGTACATATCCATTGAAAAAGACATAAAAATAGTGGTAGAGTCATTGGGTAGCGATGAAAGTGGATTTGGAAAGCCGATTCATCATGGTATACGACTGCGAGAAAAGGTTGAAGGAGTCGCATATTAATCCGGTGATGGAGATGATAAGAAGAGCTTTTCGAGAGATGTTGCAAGTTGGCGGGTTTCATTCATTGACTTCCGGAGAAGATAAATGGACGTATGAGTATTATGAAGGCCTGTCACAGAACGAAACATCGAATGACTGTGGTGTTTTTGCCTTCAAATAATTAGAAGCCATTCTATCGGAAAGGGATGAGAAGATCCTTGAAATTTCTAACACCCAAATTGTTTCCATGCGTGAGAAGATTACTACTTAAGTATTTGCGAATGGAGTAATTATCGATGTATCCCAAGACCAACTCTCCCATCATCTCATCCTTGAACCTGATTCATATATTTTTTGAACTTGATTCATATTATCTGTAACTAACTTGATTCATATATTTTTTTAATTTGATTCATATTTTTGTAACTTGATTAATATGTTTGTTTAATGTTGATTCACATTTTTAATGGGTCGCAAGGGTCGCATATGTCGAAAGGGTCACGTGGGTCGCAAGGGTCAAGGGTTGCATGGGTCAGAAGGATCGCATATGTCGCATGTGTTGCATATGTCGAAAGAGTCATATAGATCAAATGGGTCGCAAGGGTTGCATATGTCGGAAGGATCGCATGGTTTGAATAGGTCACATGGATCGCGTGGATTGCAAGGATCACATATGTCGCAAGGGTCACTAGGGTCAAAAGGGTCATAAAGGTCACTAGGTTCACAAGGGAATGAAATACTTAACCACAAACCGATAATAAAGGTCACCATGACACACGGTCACTAGAGTCACAAAGGGCAGAAAGGTCACAAAGGTCGCATGGGTCACAAATCAATGAATACCGAAATACCTACAGATAATAAATCCATAATAATAATAATAAATGCAAAATAATAATAAAAATAATAATAAATTCACAATAATAATAAATCCACAATCCAGTAACTACATCAAGTTCAAGGGAATGAATATCAAAAGGGTTACATATGTCGCAAGGATCATAAAAGTCAAAAAGGTTACTAGGGTCACAAGGGTCACAAAGGTAACTAGGATCACAAGGGTCACAAAGATCACTAGGATCACAAGGGTCACAAGGGTCGCATGGGTCATAAATTAATGAATACCGAAACACATGTCGATAACAAATCCATAATAATAATAACAGTAATAGTAAATCGACAATAATAATAATAACAATATCAAGTTCAAGTTCAAGGGAATGAATACCGAACAATAATTTCTTGAAATCAAATATTGTTATTGGTAGACCCTGTCAGGGGACATACCGAACCACATGTGTTGCTCCATTAGAGACAAGTTTGAATGTGAGGGAACATCCCTCAGTTTTTCCATTTTCATGACAAAACTTTCTCCAACCTCCCGATGCAAGCTCCACCACGACTCAAAGGCCTCAAATCTAACAACCCCGCCATTCCTTGATTGTTCATCAACATTATCTTACATAATCTATCGATAAGACCACTCGACCTCGCAAACCGTATTGGAAGGTTCTGCACCATCACCTAACTTACATCAGTAAAAATGATTAAAGAACCAAAGTGATATATGATGACTCGGTTTGAGGTCACTTACCGATGCATCTAAGACCAGATTTGAATGTGTGGTGGTTGCCGTAAAATATGTTTGAGCAGAAAAAGATGACCCTGCTTTTGCGTGATGATGATGCATATTGAAAATTACACAAATCGCCTCTAAAACCAATGGCGTGAAAAACATGTCATCTTCGTGACGAAAAACTACGAAATCCAATTAAAAAAATCATGGTCCTTCGAGAAATCTTTCCATCAATCCGTGAATCAAGAGCCATCCAACTTGAATTCCCACGTTTGTAAGACATTCCGATATAAGAATTGTCGTGTTGTTGTTCCTTGTTAGTTCTTCGATATGCTCATCGAAGAACTTCCTCGGAATGGCTTGCAACAAAAAAGTAAAAAAATATATCTCTACATTTTCTACATGTAACAGAAAAACAAAGAGACAAATGAAGGAGATTACAAGGTAGCCAGGAAGAATTACTTAGACAAAATGTGTGAAATGTTGAGACATTTTCGATAGATAATTTTGAAAGATTTTTACAAACGGAGAGGAAGACGAGAGATGATGAGAGTTACACTGATAGATTGATGGAAGATGATGAGAGTTAGAGAGAGTGTGTGTAGTTATCTAAAAAAAGGGAAAAGCTAGAATTCGAAAAGACAAGACTCTAACATTGAAATGATAGAATGGTACAAGGTGTTGTACTATACAACTTGTGATCAACTTTGACCACACTTTTATGTTTTTTGAAATGTTGGTGAAAAGTTTGTTGTGGCGGGTCACACATGGTCCCTAAAAATGGTCACAAGGTCACAAAGGTCACAAGGGTAACAAAAATCACAAATTATTTTGGACTTTTAAATTGTACTTTCGATACATTTAGGAATGTAAATCATGTTAATTCAGATCTTTACAACGTCAAACAATGGTTAAATGGATTTTTACCCATGTGTCACAAGAAGTGTAGAACGAATAAATGCGTTTCAAAAGTGATAGCAGTGTTTTATGAACTCGTTGGATGAATTTAAAAAAATTCAAAACAATATATTTAAAATTTCTTCAAATTTCGAAATTATTGATATTATTGTATATCGATTCTTAATTAAATATCTACAATTCAAAAATTTGAAAATGACATTTCTAAAGGGACACATATGGGTTGAACATTCACAAAAGTCATAGTAGTCTTTTTTACATAATTAGGAACAATAGATGCGAACTCGATGAAATTATGGATTTATAAGGATGAAAGGACATAAACCATGCAAAATAAGATATTTTCAACGTTTAAATATGCATCATTCTAAATTATGCAATTGAGGGTCGCACAAGGGTCATATTGGGTCGCATGAATCAGATGGGTTCCCGTTTAAATATACATCATTCTAATTTATATCGATCGAGGGTCGCACAAGGGTCATATTCGGTCGCATGAGTCGGATGGGTTCCCGTTTAAACTTGATCCATTTTTCTTTATGCCGATTGAGGGTCAAAAAATTTATGGATTTATAAGGATAAAAAGACAAGAGAGATATGAGTCTGACATAAAAAAAACGAGTCACAAGGGTCACATGGGTCCCATGGATTGGAAGGGTCACATGGGTCCCATGGTTCGGAAGGGTCACATGGGTTCATGAGTCCCACAGATCACAAGGGTCACATGGGTCCCATGGGTCGCATATGTCGCAAGGGTCGCATGGATTAAAAGGGTCACATGGGTCGAAAAGGTCACATATATCGAAGGGTCGCATATGTCGCATGGGTCGCATGGATCGTAAGGGTCACATGGGTCCCATGGATCGCAAGGGTCACATGGTTTCCATCGGTTGGATGGGTCGCATATATCACATATCTCGCAAGGGTCGCATGGGTCGCAAAGGTCACAAAGTCACAAAGGTCACAATAGTCCTTAAATGTCAATGAGGAAAAATAGATGCGACCTTGAAAAATTTATCGATTTATAATGTTGAAAGGACGTAAATCAAGGTTTAGTCCAAATAATAAAAATAATATAATATTACAAACTACCATACCTTTCTTTTTTAGAAGTTGGCGTTGTCCGGGTTGTCACGTTCCAAACATTGTCAGTGATACTGACATTTGAACCTATTTGTCTTGATGAAGATGGGGTTTTTTTCGAGTCTCACCGGGTTCAGATAACGATTCTCTTTAGGCCTCCCATTTTTCTTTTTCTCAGCCAACATAGGAGGTAGGACCGTAACTTCAGAATATTGAGAAAGAATGTTTGAATCACTGCAATCAGGAACCGGATACACGGTTTCTTGGTAAGCTAAACGCCATGTATCTCGGAGGTAGTATGTTGAACATAGTTCTGGTATCTTGTGGCATTTTTCAACTTATGTGCAACCGTAATTGAGTGACTGCATGGATACTTATCCACATCAAACATTTTGTAGTCGTACATTCTTTTTTGAAGACTCACTACAAATCTTCTACCATTCTCATTTTTGACCTCATATTCATCACTCATCCTTTTCAATTCAATAACCTCATACTTGGATGCTTGTCCAGACCGTTCATGAACGTTTTCTCAACATAAGTTGTTAGCTTTTGAGAATCATCATCAGTAGCTACTTCCAACCTATATCTATTGAACAATTCCACTGTATTTGCAAAACAAATATCTAAAATAGTTAGGACCGAAAACTTTTTTGACGTCTTTATTGACTCGAACGCGTTAGTGGTTAATAAGTTGTACCTTTCACCCTTAAAATTTGCATCTTACCCACTTACGGGATCAAGTTCCTCTTTCTCCAAATACTTTGCAATATTCAGATACTCGTACAAAGGTCACAAAGTTCACAAAGGTCACAAAGGTCATAGAGGTCACAATGGTAAAAAGGTCATAATGGTCATATTTGTACATGGCCTTCAAATCATTAAATAGCTCTTCAAATTCATTCACCGTCTATGCTGCTCTACATTCGAAGAATATTTCCGCCATAATATCACCCTTTGAACTCTTTCTATCTTGGCCTTTATTAACACAACTCTTTATATTTTGTGACATATGACGCGCACAAAAACTACAATCAACTTCTTTGTACACTTGTTTGACTGCTTTTACCAAGCTTTCATGGCGATCAGATATCACAACGCCATCACATCCATCTGGTATCACCTCTTTCAACCTTGACATAAACCACGTCCATGGCTCGACTTACTCTCTATGAACTATCATCCAAATAAGAGGATATTGGTGATGTTCACCATCTTGCGTGGTTGCCACTATCAATGCTCCCTTGTACACTCCTGTAAGAAATTTTGCATCAACAACAACCACTTTATGCATGTATTTCTATCATCTTATAGCCGCTCCCACGACCATAAAAAGGTATTTTAAGCTTTTCTTATCCCGTCCAACTGAAGATTTCAGACAGATCCGAGATTTCTTTCTAAAAACATGTGTAACCACCCTGGAAGCCTCCTATAATATTCAAAGTCATCACCACGAATCTCCTTTTGATCATTGCATTTTCCTCTTAGTGTCATCAAATATGATATGTTGGCACCGTACTTTGCTTTTACACGAGCTATCAATTCTTTTGCTCGAGGTGTTACATATTTCCCGGTACATTCTTCATTTAAATAATCTTTAACCAATTGGGTTGTACCCTTTGTAGCTTCTGTAGACTTAGATACATGTGAATACTTATGAATGGGATAGTGTATTCTCACACTAAACCGTTTGGAATTCAGGATTGTTGCCACGCATAATTTCTACTTATAACCACTTTTGGCAAACTTGCATCGTACTTCCCATATCTTCAAATCAGAACTCAATGTTGTATATCTAAAAGAAGCTTCATGTGAACCATTCCTTGCAAATGCATGTACATTCTTCTTGCTATCAAACTCTTGCCCAATTTTAAGTTGCAATCCATCTCCGAACACGAAGACTGAATTTCGAGAGTGTTTTTCTTCTTGCAAACTACCATTTCCAAATTATTTTGACCATCACAATCACCATCTTTATGCTCTTTTTGCATGTCAGTATCAACTTCATTACTGCCATAAAAAACTTCATCAACGATCATATTCATGACACAACCACCGTATTCTTTTAATCCGCTGATATATTCACTATCAGAATTATCCGAATAAAAAATATTTATTGTTTTCATCGGATTACTCTCAACTCTACTTTTGTTTTTTGAATCAACAATAACACAGTCATCATAATCTACAACACTTCCATTCTCACATTCTCTAGCAATGCTTTCAAAATTAGGAATTAGAGGTTCAATTTTCCTTTTAATTTCCATTTCACACTTCAAACTTGCCGATTCTATGTCCACATACATTAGTGCCGAATTCCTCTTATATGATCTAACAAATAACAAATAAGATGCTTGTCATTATTATATATTTCGGCTTCATATTTTCTGAAATATTGGGCAAATAACTTAACTTAAACTTAGTTATATTATATTCCACCATTATATCTCCGCATAACTCATCAATAAGTTACTGGTATGTCAGACTAATTGGAGGACAATAAAAAATACACTTTGGTTTTCCTGAACTATGCCAACCCATTCTAATTCTCCAATTTATGTTTTTTCCATTTACCTTCATAAAAAATAAATCAGTGTGATTTTCTCATCCATCCGATCCATTACACCTACATGTAAACAAAAACATAAAAAGGGGTAAAATATGTTACCCACTGCGACCATGTGTTTCAATTTCAATATGACCCTGTGACACAGTGCGACTGTGCGACTCGATGAGAATTTGTGACCCAATGCAATTTTGTGACTATCTACAAACATGTATTTCAATATGACTGTGATCTAGTGCGACCGTGCGACTCGATGAGACTTTGTGACCCAATGCGACTCTGTGACCCACTGCGACCATGTGTTTCAATATGACATTGTGACCCAGTGCGACCGTGCGACTCGATGAGACTTTGTGACCCATTGCGACCATATGTTTCAATATGATACTGTGACCCTGTGCGGTCGTGCGACTCGATGAGACTTTAAGACCCACTGCGACCATGTGATTCAATATGACTCTATGATGCAGTGCGACTGTGCTACTCGAAGAGACTCTACCACTCACTGTGATCATTTGACTCACTTTATTTCACTCGATGACTCGTTTTGACTACATCAATGTAAGACTCATTATGAAAAAGGAAGAATCAAATCTATACATATTACTCATTACTCACTTGGGTTATCTAGATCATAAAAGAACACGAAATATTCACTATATATACCAGGTTTTTCTGCGGAACGTACTTAATTCCAAGCTGCTTTGTTGACAAAAACGATTTTAACCGATTCACGATGAATTTGATGTCGATTTAAAGTTACTCGCGGTGAATCTGATTTGGAGGAGAGAGAAAACTGTCGATTAAAGGATAAATGCAATATGGAGTTAGAGATATTATAAGGATAGAGTTAAAATTGATAATTTTTGTTGGGAAAAATGTAGAATTTAAGTCCTAATAGCATATCAAATGTATTTTTTATTTTACCCTCTTTAAAAAGTTCCTAGTTTTTGGATCAATTATATTTAGAATACGTGATCCATCCCCGTTAATTTTAAATTTTTTATATAAAAAATATTTCTCAATTTATATATATAAGTCTATTGTACTATTAGGGTTAATTATGTATAAGGGTGTTTTTGTAATTAAGCATAGTCGTATTAGGGTTTGTAACTCTATTTAAACACAGGCTTTAGACCTAATAATACACACGAATTCACTTTTATTTTGGCATGGACTTCGGCAAGAGTTCAACAAAATCCATTAAGGAATGAAGAATTGGTTAATGATTTCACCATGAGGGTTATAAACATTAGAACCAAGGTTAAAGTGCTCGGCGAGCCAGTGAGCAATGTTGAGGTGGTGAAGAAAATTCTATCGGTGGTGCCGAGTCGACTCCAACAGGTGACTATCTCTATTGAAACTCTTCTGAACCTAACGGTCTTAGAAGAGGAAGTGGTCGTTTCACGCTATGGAAGGGAGATACAAATAGGGCTCTTCAAATGATGGTGGAGGACAACAATCTTTTTTAACTGAAGAATGGGCGGCACGTCGGAGAAATGATGAAGAAAAAAAATGGTTGCTCTTTTGGTTCGTATGGTCGACGGTAGGGAAAATGAGGCAAAGGTGCAGCCGACACTCGGACGTCCGGTGCTGCCGCTGTCCAGCCAGCTGTCGCTCAGCTGCCGCACGTCGCCCCGACCGTCCGTGCGACTTGCACTTTCGGATCTCCATATTATTTGCATCCGTCGGAGGGGCCGGGAACTGTGATCACATCGGTTCAACTTTGTGGTGATTCTAGCTACGAGGAATGGGCCAAACACATCAGACATGCCCTTTGTACAAAAAGGAAACTAGGGTTTCTCGACGGTACAATTGTTGCGCCGTTGCCTGATTCTCCTGATCGTGAAGAATGAGATCTTGTCAACTCGATGTTGATCGAGTGGTTGTTCAATACTATTGATCCGCAATTGAGGACCAATATTTCATTGTTGATGACGTGCGGACGCTTTGGGAGGATCTTCGACAACAATTCTCCACCGGGAATGCCGCACGAGTACATCAGATTCGTGCGGAGCTTGCTCGTTGCTCACAGCAGAATCAGAGTGTTCAAGTTTTCTTTGGTAAGTTGAAGAAACTGTGGGAGGAATTGGATACATATCAGCCTACCCGCACTTGTGGATGTGGAACGTCACATGCTGCCGTTCTCAATGCCGAGCTCATGCGTGATCGTGAAGAGGAGAAGATTCATTAATTTCTCATGGGACTTGATGATGGTGTCTTCGGAACAGTTAGGTCTTAAGTTATTGGATCTGATCCACTTCCAAGCCTCAATCAAGTTCATTACAAAGTTGTGCATGAAGAACGTCATCGATTGATTGCCCGCGGCCGCGATGATCATGGATCGGTTGTAGGGTTCTCTGCAATGTCCTCTTTGCCGGTTCCCTCTCCCGCTCCTTCGGTTGCAGTGCATGACAAGACCATCGTTTGTTCTCATTGCCACAAACCCGGTCATGATGTCTCCACTTGCTATCTCATCATCGGATTTCCAGATCGCACTAGGAGGACTGCTCGATCCCGGCAGCCCGAGCGTTCTCACCGTGGTAGACGTCCTCCTCCTATACGCGCGAATGCGGCTCGTGTTGTGGATACAACCCCGTATTCGAACTCCAATCATGATCTTGATCGCGGTGCTATGCCAGGTTTCAATGATGAGCAGTGGTCTACCTTGCTGTCATTGCTCAAGCTGAAACCACATGGGACTGATGACACTCAATCTGGTAAGACAGATTACATTGAATATATTTTGGATTCATGCGCATCTCATCATTTGACGGGAAATTTACATTCCTTAGTCAATGTTTCACCGATTACTTCGTGTCCTATTGGTTTGCCTAATGGTGATTGCACTATGGCTGCGCATACGGGTGATTTATTGCTTGGAAGCTCGTTTTATCTTCATCATGTGCTTTATGTGCCTTCGCTTACATGCAACTTGATCTCCATATCGCGTTTGTTACAAAGTAATGATTGCATTGTGGCGTTTACAAATCGCTTTTGTGTGATTCAGGACTGTATCGCGAGGACCCTGATTGGAGCGGGTGAAGAATGCGATGGGGTTTACAAGCTTCGAGGAACAATTAGACCTACTGCCTTCCATGCTAGCTCAGTGGTTTCTCGAGATTTGTGGCATCATCGGCTTGGACATCCGTCTGATAAGGTTTTAGATGTTTTGCCTACAGTTTTTGGCGAGCCAAACAAACTCGTGCTGTGTTTTCTTCTAGTGAGTCCAATGCTACACTTTGTTTTGATTTGATTCATTCCGATATTTGGGGACCGTATAATGTGCATGCTACAACTGGTGCTGTTTATTTTCTTACATTAGTGGATGATCATTCTCGAGCTGTTTGGGTTTATTTGATGAGTTCTAAATCCGAAGTCAAGGATCTTATTCCTAATTTTTGTGAAATGGTGAAACGACAATTTGATAGTTGTGTTAAGGTTGTACGGATAGACAATGGGACCGAATTCATTGGTCTTCGACGGTACTTCCAAACGCATGAGATACTTCACCAAACTTCGTGCGTGTACACTCCTCAGCAGAATGGTCGGGTTGAGCGCAAACATCGCCATATTCTTAATGTTGCACGCGCCATTATGTTTCAAGCTCATCTACCTGCAACTTTTTGGGGTGAGTGTATTTTAGCCGCATCATATTTGATAAATCGAACACCGTCTACGTTGCTTCATGGGAAGACTCCGTATGAGGTTTTGTGTGGATCTCCACCATCTTATGATCGTCTTCGCACCTTTGGATGTCTCTGTTATGCACATAGAGGAAAGAAAGAGACGGATAAGTTTGCTTCTCGTGGTCACAAGTGTATCTTGATTGGGTTTCCGTTTGGACAGAAAGGATGGAAGGTGTTTGACCTTGAGACTCGTGAGTTTTTTATCTCTCGTGACGTGGTGTTTTTTGAGCATATTTTTCCATTTGTGGAAGGTTCTGCAGGCTCATCTTCACGAGTATTATCTTCCACACATCCGACTCTCCATCCTTCAGTTTTTGATGATTCATCGGATATGTTTCATATACCACAGATTTCCGGTTCTTCTGACAGGGGGCGGTCTGATTTTGCCACTGATTATTTACCCCATGGTGATCCTCCACCTGAGGAATCATCGCCTGCGCCGTCTTCACCTCATGATGATTCTACATCCGGTTCTCCTCCAGATGATGGTTCAGGGTTATCTGCTGTTGAGGTACTTGGTCGTGGTCATCGTACCAAGGTTTCTTCAGTTAAGCTTCGGGATTATGTCACTTACTCTGCTCGCTGTCTTGAAGACCCCATTCACATTTCTTCTCCGCCCTCTTCATTGTCCTTAGGTACTGTCTCGTATCCCATAGCGAATTACGTTACTAATGCTAACTTTACTTCGAGACATCGAGCTTTCCTTGCAGCTATTGACACTGGCACCGAGCCTCGTTTTTACTCCGAGGCTGATGCAACTCCTCATTAGACCGAGGCTATGCAACAGGAACTTCGTGCTTTGGCAGACAATGACACTTGGAGTTTGACTACTCTGCCACCAGGGAAGAAAGCCATTGGATGCCGATGGGTTTACAAGATCAAGTACAAGTCCGATGGGAGTATCGAACGCTACAAAGCTCGACTAGTTGTTCTTGGCAATCGGCAAACTGAAGGCATTGATTTCGAGGAGAATTTTGCTCCCGTTGTGAAGATGACTACCGTTCGCACATTCTTGGCCATTGCTTCCGCAAAACAATGGGTGGTTCATCAGATGGACGTTCACAACACTTTCTTACATGGTGATCTACATGAAGATATCTACATGAAGGTTCCTCCTGGTCTATCATGTGACGACCCGACTCTTGTTTGCAAACTGAAGAAGTCTCTCTATGGTTTGCGACAAGCTCCTCGTTGTTGGTTTGACAAACTTGCTACCGCACTTCTTGCATATGGTTTTCTTCAATCACGGTCAGACTCATCCTTGTTTACTTCGGTTCGAGGTACCCGACATCTTCATGTCCTTGTTTATGTTGATGATCTTTTGATCGGTGAGAATGATGTTGACATGATGGAGGTCTTCAAGACATATCTTCGGCACTGTTTTCGTATGAAGGATCTTGGGGTTCTCAAGCATTTTTTGGGAATTGAGGTTGTCAGGACTTCTGATGGGATCTACTTGTCGCAGCGTAAGTATGCCACTGACATTGTTTCCGAGTGCGGTCTTCTCGCATGTCGTCCTGTCACCTTCCCTCTCAAGAAGAGGTTTTCATGACTCAACCTGAGGGTTTCACGTCGCCAACTCAAGGTCATATGGTATGCAAGCTTCAGAGGTCCATTTATGGACTCAAGCAAGCTTCTCGATCCTGGAACATTCAAAATTTAACAAGGCAGTTGAAGAGTTCAACTTTGTTATGCGATGAAGAGCCTTGTGTGTACAAGAAGTTTAGTGGGAGCACG
>CM071862.1:25377621-25397034 GCA_036759665.1 Gynandropsis gynandra | reverse complement strand
TGACTAGATCTAAACAATTCGGGTTGATAAAACACGCTTCCGCACCCAAATCAACCCAACACTGAAATCTTAAAACATATTTATAAATAAATTCAAATAAAATTTATATGATTATACTATGGTATAGGTTACGATTTACCCAATGAATATAAAAAGGTAGTGAGCTGAATTATCTTAAAAAAAGTTCAGTATTTAATTGTGTGATTTAATGATACAAAATTTTTCTATATAAAAATATATAGATTAAAAGATAACATTAGTAATATAAAATTGACAACATGATTTTATTTGCATATTATAGAGATAATTTTACTTAGATAAAATAGTTAGATGAATATGTAATGTTTAATTTATACATTATTTTTGTTTATTACTACTTCAAATTTTTTATACGATATTAAATTTAGTTCTAAATTTATGATATATCTTTTAGTTCTTTCCTATTTTATTATTATTTTTTAATTTCTTGCAGTGAAATTTCAACTTCCTAAAAAACTATTATATTAATATTTTTATAAAGTTTTTACGTGTGTAACAATACGAAAATCTTGAAATTAATATGTCTCTTATGTAATATTTTTATAATCGCGTGTTTAAATGTAATTATTAAAAGGTTAATAATTATATAAAAAACGAAAAACAGGTTTTCGTTATTAGATTTCAATTAGCAAAATCAAAACTCTAATACCCGCCAAAAGAAAAAAAAACGAAGAACAAAAAACAGTTTCGTTCTTCCCGAATTCCGCACCAACGGTTGGAAGGCAGATCCGATCTCGGCATGGATACGCGTAGAGGACTTGCGCTATCAAGTCTACCACATCCGACAATCACACGTTCAACGCGAAAGGTATTACGAAATCGTTTCTATATTTGTTCGTCGTTGAAACCCCGAAAAACCAATCCGAACATGACTAGATCTAAATATTCGAGATGATAAAAACACGTTTCCGCATCCCAAATTGCGCGCACACAAGAACGGAACGCTTGCGGATCAAGGGATCGCCGCACAGCCGAAACCCTAGCCGGCCGACGCGTCCTAGAGTGACCGGCGCGGCATAGGAGAGGCCGAAAACAAGTCGTCGCGAAGGTTGAACGCCAGAGCCGCGATTGGCGATTTGGTCGCGACGTCTGGAGCGAACCGCGGCGAATGTCGAAGCGGGCGTGAGCCAGGGTTGCGACGGTTCGATGAATCGACGCAAGGGGGCAAATCGATGGCTCACGGAGCGGGCGAGGGCGGGTTTAGGCGGCGAAGATCGGGGAAGAAGGGGTGATCGGCGCGAAGGGGGTTTATGAAACCCTCACCGCTTCGGCGCGCGACGAATCGCGTCAGGTGAACGGCCATTCCGGAGGCACCCTAGCCCAACCGGTGAAAGGGGGCGGTGACAGCGGGTAGGGTTTTGCTAACCCTAACCCTAACCCCTTTACCCCTAACCCTAACCCTTAAAAAATTAAAAAAAAATAATTAAAATTAAAGAATTTTAATTTAAAATTAATAATTGAGTTTTTAAATGATAAATTTAGCGTTAGGCTTTTCCTTCATCGTAGACGTTTGAATAGGTTCTCGTTTACATGGTACGACCTGACTACCAGGAGGCATGTAGTTCAAGAATTCGATTCGTACGTCTACGACATCAGATGTCCAGTGGGAGAGATCAATTAGTTTTTGTAAATGCCTGGACTATCCGGGGGACATAAACTTATTTGTTATCCGACCATGAGCTGACGGATGAACTCAACTATATCGATAGGAACGATCTGACTACCAGGTGACTATGTGATATAGAGCCGAAGTTAATTCATTGTAAATTTTATGGGGATACAATTTATAAAGAATCTATTTTATATGTTTGGAAAACGTCTTGACTACCAAAGGGCTCATATATATAGTTATAGATTGACGCTAATTGGAAATAAGATTTCTAATATTATCGTAACATTGATTAGCGAATATATCATTTAGATGAAGTCCATGTCTTAATGATATATATACGATGTCTAACTCTCTGCTGCAAATTTTTCCTTTCGTTTTCAGATCTCCTGAGAATGTCTCAGTTCAATTTGCGTCTAATTCTCGAGACCAACAAGCTGGTTAGTGAGAACTTCGACGAATGGCAACGTAATTTGCGTCTCGTGCTTACACATGAGAAGGTGATCGATGTGGTCGACAAACCGGCTCCTCAAGTGCCAGACCCAGCGAATGACGATGCTTTCAGTGAATACACCAAGTACGAGGAAAAGTGTATCACTGTGAAGTGTCTCATCTTGGCGTCAATGAGTGGCGAACTCCAAAAGCAACACGAGTATATGGATGCTAAGCAGATCATGGAGCATCTTAAGAAGTTGTTCGGTGAGCAGAGTCGGACGACAAGGTCCAAGCTGTCAGAGAGTTTGTTCAAGTCCGCTCTGAGTGAGGGATCTCTTGTGGGACCCCATGTTCTTCAGATAATTAGTCTGATAGAACAGCTTGAGAAGCTGGGGTGTACCTTCTGTAAGGAGATGCAGCAGGAGATGATCTTGCACTCACTTCCGGAGTCCTTCTCCCCGTTCGTAGTCAACTACTACATGAACAAGCTAGACGTTGAGTTGCATGAGATGCACAACATGCTTACAGAGTATGAGAAACAGATGTCCATAGGGAAGAAGGGATCGAGATCTGTGCTGATGGTTGGACAATCCTCTTATCAGAAGAGGAGGGGCAAGAAGAGGCCCAGGACCAGGCAGTGCGCGCCTAAGACTGGTGTGACCAGGGCAAAGGGCGGCGCCACCAAGGCCAACCAATCAGAAGCCGAATGATTCTTCTGCAAAAGGAAAGAACATTGAAAGAGGAACTGCAAGGAATACCTGCAGTCTCTCAAGGGCAAGAAACAAGGTAAGACAGTCATGGAAAATGTTTTCATGATTTCCTTAACCACTATTGATTCATCTAGATGGCTATTGGATACCGGTAGCAGTTTTAACGTCTGCAATATATTGCAGGGACTGAAGATCAGTAGGAGGTTCAGGAAGAGAGAATTCAATCTGAAGGTTGGAAACGACGCAAGTGTTGCTGCTCTAGCTGTAGGATCGATTTCTCATGTAATGCCTACATGCAAGACTTTGTTGCTAGACGACTGTTATTATGTTACGAAGTTTGTTTCGAACATAATTTCTATTTCTATGCTTGATAGACGTGGATTTCGAACAGTTTTTAGTAGTAACATTTGCTCTATATATCATGGTGATGATTTATGTGTGAATGGTTACTTGCAACAAGGAATTTATGTCTTACCTTATGTCAATGTAGAACCAATTTAATGCATGTTTCGGGCCAAAAGAGAAAGGTAGATGATCGTCAAAGACAGACGTACCTTTGGCATTGTAGACTTGGTCACATCAGTGAGAAGAGGATAAACATGTTGCATAAAGATGGTCTTCTGGGCCATTTCGATTATGAATCTTATGCAACTTGTGAGTCCAGACTCACTAGCAAAATGACCAAATCTCCGTTTAGTGGAATCGGAGAGAGAGCTACAGAACTTCTAGGACTCATACATACTGATGTATGCGGACCGATGAGAGTTCAGGCTAGGGGTGGATATTCATATCATCATATTCACTGATGATATGTCGAGATATGGATTTTTGTTCTTGATGAGACATAAATCCGAGTCTTTTGAAATGTTCAAGAGATTTCGCAGTGAAGATGAGAAACAAACCGGAAAGAGTATCAAGGTGTTGAGATCTGACCGTGGCGGTGAATATCTTAGTCTGAGACCGAGGCAAAGGGCGGCGCCACCAAGGCCAGCCAATCAGAAGCCGAGTGTTTCTTCTCCAAGAAGAAAGGACATTGGAAGAGGAACTGCAAGGAATACCTGCAGTCTCCATAATGGTGTGTCCGAAAGGAGAAATCGGACTTTATTAGATATGGTTCGATCCATGATGGGGTTCACAGATCTTCCAATAAACCTGTAGGGTTATGCTTTAGAAGCAGGTTCTTACATCTTAAACAAGGTTCCCACTAAAACGGTCTCTAAGACTCCATATGAGATATGGAAGGGACGAAAACCAAACCTGAGACACATCAAGGTTTGGGGTTGTTCGGCCTTCGTTAAGAGACTTCAGCCAGACAAGCTTGATGCTAGGTCTGACAAGTGTAGGTTCATAGGATATCCCAAGGAAACTATGGGATATTATTTCTACCACCCGTCTGAGCACAAAGTTTTTATGGCTAGAACGGCAACCTTTCTTGAGAGGGAATTCCTTGAGGAAGGAATTCATGGTGGAGAAGTAGTTCTTGACGAGATTCAAGAACCCGATGAACTAACACAAGCTCATGGACATGAGATGTCAAATGAGCGTTCTTGGATGGGTGATACGTTGTTAGGCTCCAGCGCTTCATCTTCAAATGGTGAAGTGACAATGCCCGTTCAAGAAAAAGTTCAGGAACCTCTTCAAGAACAAGTCCAACAAGATATCCCAGTGCAGGTTGAACGTGCTACACAGGCTTTCTTGAGAAGGTCAACACGTTCTCGACGTGCACCTAAAAGGCTTAATCTGATGGTGCAAGAGGACGTGGTCGGTCATAGAGATGACGACCCGTTGACTTTCCAAGAGGCTATACAAGGCCCAGATTCTGAGAAATTGTGGAAAGCCATAGAATCCGAAATGGAATCGAAGATCAACAAAGTATGGACTTTGGTTGATTCTTCACAGGCTTCCAGACCGATTGGTTGTAAATGGGTTTACAAGAAGAATATTGGAGCAGACGGGCAGGTAGAGACCTATAAAGCTCGTCTAGTTGCCAAAGGATATAGTCAACGAGAAGGGATTGACTATGAAGAAACATTCTCCCCTGTGGCAATGCTAAAATCTATTCGGATTCTGCTTGCGATAGCGGCGTACTATGACTATGAGATTTGGCAGATGGACGTGAAAACAGCTTCCTTAACGGAGAGCTCCGGGAAGAGGTTTTCATGACTCAACCTGAGGGTTTCACGTCACCAACTCAAGGTCATAAGGTATGCAAGCTTCAGAGGTCCATTTATGGCTCAAGCAAGCTTCTCAAACCTCGAACATTCAAAATTTAACAAGGCAGTTGAAGAGTTCAACTTTGTTATGCGATGAAGAGCCTTGTGTGTACAATAAGTTTAGTGGGAGCACTGTTGTCTTCCTTATGCTTTATGTGGATGACATATTGCTCATGGGGAATTATATTCCGGCGTTGCATGAGACGAACTCATGGTTGTCTGATCAGTTCTCCATGAAGGATCTAGGAGAAGCAGCCTATATTCTAGGAATAAAGATCTATAGGGATAGATCGAAGAGGTTGCTTGGATTGTCACAATCCCAGTACATCGATAGTATCGTGAGACGATACAACATGGAAAGTTCCAAGAAAGGCTATCTACCGATAGGCACTGGAATTTCTCTTTCTAGGGAGGATTGTCCTAAGACCCCGGAAGAAAGAGAACGCATGAGTCGGCTTCCCTACGCTAGTGCAGTGGGAGCCATCATGTACTCCATGATGTGTACTAGGCCTGACGTAGCCTACGCACTAAGTGTAGTGAGTAGATATCAGGCAGATCCCGGTGAGGAACACTGGAGAGTTGTTAAGAATATCCTTAAGTACTTAAGAAGGACTAAGGACCAGTTCCTCATTTATGGTGGTTCTAACTTGGAGTTAGAAGGATTCACTGATGCGAGTTTCTCGACGGACAAGGATGACAATCGATCCATTTCAGGCTATGTGTTTTGTCTGAATGGAGGCGCAGTAAGTTGGAAGAGTTCCAAGCAGGCTACTATAGCCGATTCGGTGACTGAAGCAGAATATATAGCGGCTTGCGAAGCAGCTAAAGAGGCGGTTTGGATGAGAAAGTTCATAGATGAACTTGGTGTGGTACCTTTGATAAAGGAAGCCGTTCCTTTATTGTGTGATAACACCGGAGCTATTGCTCAGGCGAATGAACAAAGGTCTCATCATAAATCGAAACATGTTCTGCGGAAGTTTCACCTGATACGACAGATCATAACTCGTGGGGACGTGCAAATCCAAAAGGTGGATGGAAAGGACAATGCAGCAGATCCGTTCACGAAGGCGCTTGGGTCAAAGGAGTTTAACAAACATAAGTTGAGGATCTGATTGAGAGAGATGACTAGCTGGCATTAGTTTATAGACATGTAGCGAGTTGTAATTTAGACATCGATTTCATTTTTAATAATATATGGCATTATTTTCATTTGATGAACTTTCATAAGTGTATGATAGAGTCCAAGTTTAAATCTGAAATTTGACATTATGATAGAGATCATAATAAAGAGAGTTAAGTTTTTAGTATTATTTGATCTGAATTGTTCTTGTTCGTAGGATCACTACTCGGACTACAGTAATCCGTAAAGAACAACATATATGTGATAAGTTTCTATGGTGATAGAAATCAATAGATCTCTTTTACTGAATCACATATATGGGTGATACACATACATATATGGGTGGTACACATAATGATGTGATCACTGAATTGACCTAAAGGGAGAAATGCTTAATGGTTAAATAACCAATGAACTATCATAAGATTTCTCCAGATAGTTAGATAATTATATTTTCCTTAGACATGAGATCAGCATAGTAACTAGCATCTCATCTATTATTCTTTGATTCTAGACACCTAGTATCTGAGAGTACTAGTTGAATAGATAATCACAATGACTGTACGAATCTCTGGCCAGAGTACATTGAATGAATGAAGAAAGGTGTTTCTTATGTTCATTCATCAGTCAGTTGTGATTGACATGAGACATAGTCGATGATCTGTAAGGTTGATAGTTATGAGCATGCCTAGGATGCATCCGAAGCTCTAAAGATGGAAGGAAATACTAACGTCAACTTCATCCTGGTTCGTTTTGGGTAAGGTTATTACTCAAATGAGTAAGGATGTTACTTCACACTATCCGGTCGTTGGAGAATGTTGCTAGACGCCAACCTCGATTAGTTAATTAGTGCAGACTAATTGGCGACCGGTTTAGTGATGAACCTACGAGGTCACACGCATATGAGTGTCTCGGTATCTGCTTGTGATTGTTAGGCAATCAGTGTGGAATACAATTATATTTTTCCGCTAGCACCGAAGAATATAATGGTACTTTATTTTCTTTTGGGCTTAGTACATAAGATGTACGGGCAAGTATGTGTATGTAGATACATGTACTTCGACTATTTGAGATATTACGTAAAGGCAAGTGGGAGATTGAAATTAATATGCCTCTTATGTAATATTCCTATAGTCGCGGGTTTAAGTGTAATTATTAAAAGGTTAATAATTATATAAGAAACGAAAAACAGGTTTTCGTTATTAGATTTCAATAGCAAAATCAAAACCCTAATAGCCGTCAAAAGAAAAAAACGAAGAACGAAAAACAGTTTCATTCTTCCCGAATTCCGCTTCAAGGATTGGAAGGCAGATCCGATCTCGGCATGGATACGCGTAGAGGACTTGCGCTATCAAGTCTACCACATCCGACAATCACACGTTCAACGCGAAAGATATTACGAAATCGTTTCTATATTTGTTCGTCGTTGAAACCCCGAAAAACCAATCCGAACATGATTAGATCTAAATATTCGGGTTGATAAAAACATGTTTCCGCACCCCAAATCAACCCAACAAATCTAACTATTATATAAGAGATAAATCGTTGTAAATAATATCCGACATGATGTGTTATGTGTCTTTAGATTGGAAGAACCAAGAACCCGATATGTTAAATATTTGGATCTAAAAAATATAATTTTATTATAATAAAAGAACAATTACAATAATTATAAATAACTTTGAAAAAAATAAATATTAAAGAGCTAAAAATTAATAAAAATTGTATTTAAAAAATATATCCAAAGATTTTAAACGGTTCATAATTCGCGAAAAAAATTAAAACGATCGAATGTTTGAAAAAATGCACGTAGATTTTGATAAAAGTTCAATAATTTAACCGCTACCACGTAACCTATATATATATATATATATAGTTTATGAGAATATCAATTATGTTAGAAATTATTTGAAGAGTAATTAGTATTCTCGATAAAGTTGTTGAAATTGGTGAAATTTATTTATGTATATATACACTTAAACACCTAATACTAAACACATAAAAATATTTCTCATATTATACTATTTATCTCCTATTCCTTAAGTTCTTTTCAAACTTGCTTCTATTTCTCTAATTATTTTTCGTTTTAAGCCTTATGCCTTTGCTGTGTTAATATGATACCATAACAAATATCGCTTCTTGATTTCTTTTTTATCGTTGTTTTCTTCACAATTTGTTTCTTTTTTCTTCTTGGTATCAATCTTGTTCGTGGATTTATTGTGTTCTCGGCAGTAATGGCTTCAGCGTCTGCAACTTCCTCTGTCACTCTCGACTCATCTGATAATCTTTACTATCTTATAAATACTGATCATTCGAATCTTTATTTAATACCTGGCAAATTAATAGGGTTTGTAGACTTCGGTTCTTAGCATCGTTCCGTCACAATGGTTCTCGATAAGAGAAACAAATTATGATCCATTGATGGTATTCTTCCTCAACCTTCTACTGAAGATCCAATTTTTTTTATATTTTTTGAGAAACAATGTTATCGTCATTTCTTGGATTCTAAACTTTGTTTCAAAAGTAATATCTCAAAGCTTACTTTATATGAAATCAACACGAGAAATGTGATTTGATCTAATGACTTGTTTTCATAACATAATGTTCTGTGACTTTTTGGTATCAAACACAAGATAAGGAATTTACGACAAGGTTCTTTGAATGTAACTTCTTTTCATATGAAGTTCAAACAAATTGACGAAAATAAAAGCTGTACAACTCACACCATATTGCATTTGTGATATTTGTACAGGCAAGATGAATCAACATTAGAAAGAACTTCTTGAGAAGGAATTTGTCTTCCAATGTTTTGGTTTTAATGATTATTTTAGCAAATTGTTTAAATCCTGAAGATGAACCCTTTTCTGAACCTTCAAAGAGCGTTCAACATCACTAGTCGACAAGAACACAAGAGACATATATAACCTTCTCCTTCTTCATGTGATTCAGTTGTTTTCAATACATCTTATGAAACGTGACCTTTAAAAATCTTATTTCTACGGTCTCTAATTCTAGTTACAACAGAACAAGCTTTCATTGTGTAGTCATTGTGGCCTTAATGGTTATACTATTAACCATTGTCACGGAACATATGGTTATCCTCCGAGATACAAATTTCCAACACTATATTGTGTGCATTCATCCAAATTTTAAAAAAATGCTTATCACACAATCTTACATCATCCTTCTATTAGAAAACAACAATTTTTTTCTTCTATAGTCACAATTGTCTTTGTTGAGGTTGATTATGCTACAATGATTTCTTTATATTCTAATTCTTTCTTGATTCATCACCATCTCTTTATCAACTTTTATTGACATTGGATTCTGGTGCATCAAGTCATGTACGTTCTAATCTTAATTTCTTTTTTAATATAATTCATGCCTACAACAAAGGTAACCTTGCCATAAATTCTTTGTTATTTCAGTTGTTGGCACTATTGTTTAATCTTATAAATTTTGATTCTTTAATCCTTTTTTTAATTCACTCTATTTCAATATTATTAGTATTAGTGTATTGCTTAAATATAATCCATTTCGTATTACTTCTTGTTAAATCTGAGCTTCACCACATTCTTTACTTTCTTATATTTTTGTCAATATGCTTCATGTTGATTCTTTGCATGGCATAAATGCCTTGGTCATACCAATTTACTATGCATTATATCAATTTTTAGAACTCTCAACTTAGATTCTTATTATGTCTTTCCTCATTGTGACATTTTGTCATCTTGCAAACAAAACATTTTTCTTTTTATTCGGATAATCATATTTGATATACTTTTTTGTTTTGATTCATCTTGATGTCGGGAGTCCTTTCTTAGCGACCTCAACAAATGCGTTTCAATATTTTTAATAATAACTAATGATTTTTTTCAGAGTTATATGGGTTTATATGTTAAAACATAATTCAAATGTCCTCACAAGATCTAAACGTTTTGTCTCTTGTTGAAAAATAATATGGCATGATAGTTAAATCAACACGTTTGGATAATGCTCAAAAACTTGCCTTCAAGAATCTATGTAATTCTAAAGGTGTTCATCAATATTTTTCTTGTGTTAATATTCCTCACCAAAACTCTATTGTTAAGAGAAAATGTCAACATATATTAAATATTTCCAAAACTCTATTATTTTAGTGTCATTTATCTTTTTAGTATTGGATAGATTATGTTTGAATCGTTGTATTTTTCATTAATAGAACACCAAGAAAACACCTTTAAAACAAGTCATCTTATAAAATTCTTCTCAATAAAATTCCAGATTATTCTCAACTCAAAGTTTTTGACTGTCATTGTTATAACTCAACCCTATCATACAAAGACACCAATTCTTTACTAGATAACGTGCAACTATATTTATGGACTATCCTAGTGGGTATAAAGGACACAACCTTCAGGTTCTTGAAACGAATCAGGTTTTGATTTCTCAACATGTAGAATTCTATGAAGATATTTTTCTCATTTTTTATTCTCATATTTCTTCTCATTATCTTGTTGACATATTTTCAAACTCCATTTTATTTTTTCTTTACCTTACTATGTTTTTTCCATCTTCTCTATTACTCTTCTCTCTCTTCCAAGGGCAAGGAGGAGTACTAGACCATCGTCCTACCTATCAAATTATTATTGTTACTTGGCACAAACTGATTCTTATTCAAATTCAATTATCCTTTATCTTATTTCTTCTGTTTTTTTTATCACATATTGTATACTGCTTACAAAAATTTTAATTTTTTTATATAACTTCATCATCATTACCAAATTTTTTTAATAGGCAATACTCACGAATTTGGTCATTGTAAAATTGTTTCTTACTCTTGTTTTCACCAAGAATGGTCTCTTTTCTCAGCTAGATGTTAAAATGCATTCTTTCATGGTTCTCTTGATGAATAAATATAAATATATATATATATATATATATATATATACCACATTATAGTTTGCGCCAAGTTTCTCAACAATGGTTTATCAAGTTTCTGATGTTTTGATAGTTGCAAAATTTAAACAATGTTCTTCAGATAATTCCCTATTTGTTAAATAAACTTCAATAGTTTTCTTGTTGTTTTAGTTTACTTTGATGATATTTTTATTGCTAGTAGAAATGATTTAGTTGTATCAACCTTCAAGAATCTGTTAGGAACTTATTTCACAATAAAGGATCTTGAATCTATTAGGCACTTCTTAATTTCTGAAGTAACATGATCTTAGTCTGGTCTTTGAATTTTACATTGCAAATTTTGCCTCAAATACTTTCAAAAACTGGTTTTCTTGCTTGTAAACCTGGTTCTACTCCTCTTTATCATGGTTCAAATTTGCATAATGATATATGTCTTTTGTTGGACAATCCAACTAGTTACCGTGCTCTCATTGGTAAGCTTCTTTATCTCAAAATAATTAGAGTTGATATTATCTATTATCCGTTTTGAAATTTTGTTCATAAACTTTCAAAAATTATATATGTTCCTACAATACTCATTTACAAGCTGCCAAAAGAATACTTTGTTACTTAAAATTGAATCTCGATCATGAACTTTTAGCTCTACAGACTCTGAAATTCACTTAAACGCCTTTGCATATACTAATTAGGCATCTGATATTGATTCTCGAAAATTAATCTTTGGTTACTTTATGTTATCTTGTTAAATCCTTATTATCCTAGAAGGTTAAAAATAATATATTCTTTCTAGCAATAACACTTAAGGTAAAGTATAGGTGTTTAGCAAATGCTACATATTAATCTTTTTGCTTTATTTTTTTCTTGAAGGATCTTGCTGTTTAGGTTGCAAGTATTGCACACCTCTATTGCATTAACACATCAACATTGTTTCTAGCACTAAATGTAGCTTTTCACGAGCGGACACAATGTATAAATATTGATTGTCATATCGTGAGAAACAAATTCAAGGCAGGTTTTTAAAGATGATTTATCTCTAAACAAAAAACCAAATTGCACATTTGTCAAGACACTTCAACCATCACCATTTTGAATATTGCTCTCCAAAATTTATATCTCAAAACTATGTCATTCCACATAGTTGCATGATATAGAATTGTAAAGGATGTTTTAAATATGTATATTTCAAGTATGTTAGAACTTCGATTTGCTTTCGAAGTTATTTGAAGATTAGTTAATATTCTTGATAAAGTTACTGAATATCTTGGAATTTATTCATATATATATATATATATACACTCTCGCAACACTTCATAACAAACATAGAAGAACATTTTCTCTTATTCTATACTTGATTCTCCTATGCAACTTATCTTCTTCTTAAGCTTTATCAATGTTCTGTTGTTTTTTAATTGAGAGAAACTCTTCTTCATCCTTAATATATCTTCTTTTACGCCAATTCTCCCTTCAAGTTTTGCATCATCCTTTTCCCCTCTCACGTTTAAACTTTAATTTTATTCCTCTCTCACGTTTCTCAATTTCATTTGATTACCTCATCCTTTAAACTATTGTTATTTATGTTGTTTAAATCCGATTAGCTCCCCGATTGTGACCCAATTACCCGACTCGAATTTTGATCCATTTTACATTTTGCCCTGATTTCAATTCGAATTCGAATTTGATCTATTTTCAACTCGAATTCGACCCAATTTCTACCCAAATTTCAACCCACTTCAATAGAAAATCTCAATTTTACTAAATTCAAACTGATTCGACCCAATTCCACCCAATTTCACAACACGAATTCAACCCAATTTAAACCTAAATTCGACCAAATTTCAATCCAATTCAACTCATAATCCAAATTCGAATCACTTTCAATCTGAATTTAAACCCAATTTTACCCCGAAATATGAATTCGACCCAATATCAACCCAAATTTCAACTCAATTAGCAAAGTGAAAACAACTAAGGAAGAGGACAAACGACAAAGTGAAAATGGCAAGATGAAGAGGAAATAACGAAGAAGGAAATGGATGGTGAAGGAAGAGGACATACGAGGAAGGAAAAGGATTGATGATGAAGGAAGAGGAAAAATAGCGAAGGAAGAGGACGACCATGACGGAAGAGGACGGACGTCGAAGGAAGATTGACGACTAAATAAATGGCGAAGGAAAGGCATTATGCATTAATGGGAAAGATGAGGGGAATGAAAGAGAAAGAAAAAAATAGGGTTTATCGGTTTTCTTTTGGTTTGGATGCTTCGTTTAATTTCCTTTGGTTTGGTTTAAATGGTTATGATTCAAAACTGGATCGAATTTGGCTTGAAATTAGGTCAAATTCGAATTCTAAAATTAGATCGGATTTGGTTGAAATTGGATCGAATTCGGATTTAGAGTTGAAATTAAGTCAAAATTAAAATAGATAAAAAGTCGGATTGAGTAATTAGGCTGCAATCAGAACGGATAATAATTTTAAAAAGCAGTTTAAAGGAGAGGATATTCTGATGAAATTGAAAAATCCGAAGGAGAAATAAAATTAAAACTAAAATGTGAGGCAAAAAATAATAAGTCAAAAACTTGAGAAACTTTGAAGTGGCGTAACCCATTTCACGATTCACTAACCATTCTCTTTTATATAGCAATATATAAATAAAACTATCCAATCAAATACATTTTCAAACTGTAAAACTAGCTGTGTGACGTGCAAACACTATACTAATAATTATCTATATATATAATAAAGGCTTGTGCCTATGAACAGTACATTGGCAGTGCCTTGGTGGTGCCAGCATCATCGAATTTCTTCAACCAATGAGTGGACGGTCACGATTACGTGCGTTTTCCTTGGGTTTTGTGATCCGGCCCGATTGGGTAAACCGTTCGATGCAGCGCGTGCTTCCCCTTCGTTTCATTCGCAAATTTCAGCCGTTCGATCAAATGCAGTTTTATTTAATTTTGACAGCTTGATTTTACCACCGACCATCTCCCTTCGCCTTCAGCCGTCCGATATTTTTAGGGTTTTGTCAATTTTGTTTCCTTTTTGGCATAGGGGTATTTTGTTTTCTAACCTCCCTAGACGTGATGGTGGTGGAGGCGAGGCGAGGCAAACTGAGGCAGTGGTGGAGGCGAGGCAAGGGGAGTCGAGGTGGTTGGAGAGGGGAGGCTAGGCGGGTGAGGGAGAGGAGGTGCCAAGAAAAAAACGAAGAAGAAAGAGAAGAAGAGATGAAGAAGGAGAAATGGTGTCATGGGAGAGAGAGGAGGAAGGAGACCGAGGAGAAAGAAGAAGGGAAAAGGAAAAAAATGATTTTTAAGTATTAGGGTTCTAAAGGTATTATGATTCGGATATATTTCAAAGGTATAATGGTCAATTAGGGAAAATTTCAAAAATACCCTTGTAGGGCTAAAACACTTCAAAAATACCCTTCCTAAAAAAAATTTTAACTTCAAAAATACTCTTATAAATATTGATATTCCCAAAAAACCGCTGTGACTATGCGATCCAGTTCGACCCAATGACCTAGTTCGACCCAGCGGCCCGGTCCAATCCTGCGCCATGCGACCCTGCAACCCAATTCGACCATGCGACCCAGTCCGACCCTGCGACCCTGTGACCCTAGGACCCAGTTCGACCCTGCAACCCAGTGCGACCCTGTGACCCTGCCACCCTGCGACCCAATTCGACCCTATCACCCTGCGACCCAGTTCGACCCTGCAACCCAGTGCGACCCTGTGACCCTGCCACCCTACGACCCAGTTCGACCCTATCACCCTGCGACCCAGTTCGACCCTGTGACCTAGTGCGGCCCAAAAATCGTTGGAAATTGCTCGAAATCACTGAAAACGCTGTAAATCACTAAAAATGGCTTAAACATCGTTTGAAATCGCTCAAAAATTGCTGAAAACGCTCAAAATAGAATGAAATCGCTCGAAAATGGAAAGAAATCGCTCGAAAATGCAAGGAAATCGCTCGAAAATGGTAGGAAATCGCTCGAGACTTTGTTTTCTTTCTCTCAAATTTGTCTTTCCCTCCTCTCAAATTTGTTTTTCCCTCCTCCGTATGTGTTTTTCACTAACAAAATATAAAAGTACATATGTCTTTTCTCCAATTCTTTTTCCATTAGATTTACGAGGGTATTTTTGAAGTGTACCCCTACGAGGGTATTCTGATATTCCTCCGGTCAATTATTATTATTGTTGTTGTTGTTGTTATTGTTGTTGTTGTTGTTGTTGTTGTTGTTGTTGTTGTTGTTGTTATTAAATTTAAATTTGTTGGAGGTTGTTAAATTTTTTAAAGAAATTTATTTTACTACCAATTATATTTTTATTAAAGAAATAAATTTGAAAAAATTTCAATAAAAATAATGTCATATTGTATGAAAATTTAAATACATCAAAAATTATTTTTCATTTTTAAAAAACAAAATTTATTTAAAAATGCAAAATGATTTTTTTTTAAATTTCAAAACAAATAGTGTTGTATGAAAAAGAGTGAGAGGACAAAATTAGAATAGCAAAAAATTTAGTTCTTATTTTTGTAAAGTAAAATTTTGAATGTGATTTTAAATAATGTTGATGACGTTGCATAATACGTTTATGGAGTTAAGAGTTATATAAAAAATTCTGTTATACCTAATTGTTATTTTAGTTTCATAATTTAAATATTTGGCTATTTTATCTTTTATTTAATATAAAATGTATTTAATGGATATAAAAAATATTTAAATAAAATTCAAAAATATATAATAGTAGTTAAAAGGTTAAATGGAAGCAATTTTTTAAATATATTTTCTCTTTAATATAAAAATGTTATTATTTTTCATTCAATTGTTATCAACTGGATTTTAGTGTGGTACTTATATAATATTCGATTTCGAGTAAATCAACATTACTCCATTTCAGTGGAAACTACCTAATTTTGATTGTTTCATATTTTGGACAGCACGAAAAATTATTAGGGGTGCATAAATACCGAATATCCGTAAATATTCGACTATTTGTATTCTTATTTGTATTCATCAAATATTCAATTTTACTACTCGTCTTCGTATCCGTAAATTCGAATATCCGTAAATATTTAGATATTTATATCCGTACATTATTTTATTTTTTATGTAAAACAATATATAAAAATTATAATGAAAAACTGATATCCGACGGTAGAAGAAGGTGTGCGGCAGAGGAGGCCATACGATGGATGAGGGCGTGCGGCGGATGAGGGCATGCAAGCTAGAGGTCGTGCGAAGAATTTTTAGTTACTTTATATTACGCATATGTAAATAAATTTTATTTACAATTTTTTAAAATGTTAACAAAAAATAAATTTTCAATTTAGTTACTTTATATTACCCATATGTAAATAAATTTTATTCACAATTTTTTAAAATGTTAACTTTTTGAAGTTGTAAATATAAAGAAATTAAAAAAATTATTATCAATTTTTTAAAAAATTAAAATAATATTTATTTAGATTAGTGAAAGGAAATTGAAAAATATTTATTTAGATTATTCAGTATAAAGATAGATCGAAGAGGTTGCTTGGATTGTCACAATCCCAGTACATCGACAGTATCGTGAGACGATACAACATGGAAAGTTCCAAGAAGAGCTATCTACCGATAGGCACTAGAATTTCTCTTTCTAGGATGATTATCCTAAGACCCCAGAAGAAATAGAACACATGAGTCGACTTCCCTATGTTAGCGCAGTGGGAGCCATCATGTACTCCATGACGTGTACTAGGCCTGACGTAGCCTGCACACTAAGTGTAGTGAGTAGATATCAGGCAGATCCTGGTGAAGAACACTGGAAGGTTGTTAAGAATATCCTTAAGTACTTGCAAAGGACTAAGGACCAGTTCCTCATTTATGGTGGTTCTAATTTGGAGTTAGAAGGATTTACTGATGCGAGTTTCTTGACAGTCAAGGATGACAATCGATCCATTTCAGGCTATGTGTTTTGACTGAATGTAGGCGCAGTAAGTTAGAAGAGTTCCAAACAGGCTACTATAACCGATTCGGTGACTGAAGCAGCTAAAGAAGCGGTTTGGATGAGAAAGTTCATAGATGAACTTGGTGTGGTACATTCGATAAAGGAAA
This sequence comes from Gynandropsis gynandra, assembly GCA_036759665.1. NCBI lineage: Eukaryota > Viridiplantae > Streptophyta > Magnoliopsida > Brassicales > Cleomaceae > Gynandropsis > Gynandropsis gynandra. The sequence goes on along the minus strand of CM071862.1, from coordinate 25,379,915 downwards.
TCGTTCCTTTATTGTGTGATAACACCGGAGCTATTGCTCAGGCAAAGGAACCAAGGTCTCATCAGAAATCGAAATATGTTCTGCGGAAGTTTCACCTGATATGAGAGATCATAACATGTGGGGACGTGCAAATCCAAAAGGTGGATGGAAAGGAAAACGCAACAAATCTGTTTATGAAGGCGTTTGGGTCAAAGGAGTTTGACAAACATAAGCTGAGGATCGGATTGAGAGACATGACCAGCTGGCATTATTTCATAGACATGTCGCGAGTTGTATTTTAGACATCGATTTTATTTTTATAATATATGGCATTATTTTCATTTGATGAGTTTCATAAAGTGTATGATAGAGTCCAAGATTAAATCTGAAACTTGCCATTATGATAGAGATCATAATAAAGAGATTCAAGTTTTGGTATGATTTAATCTGAACTATTCTTGTTCATAGGATCACTACACATACTATAGTGATCCGGAAAGAACAACATGTATGTGATAAGTTTCTATGTTGATAGAAATCAGTATATCTCTTATACTAAATCACATATGTGGGTGATACACATGATGATATGATCACTGAACTGACCTAAAGAGAGAAATGTTTAATGGTTAAATAACCAATGAACTGTCATTGAGATTTCTCCATATAGTTAGATAGTTAGTTTTTCCTTAGACCTGAGAGTAATAACTAGCATCTTATCTATTATTCTTTGATTCTGGACACCTAGTATCTTAGAGTACTAGTTGAATAGATATTGGTAATAATTAGATATTTGCGTAGTTAATGACTGATCAAGATGGGATCCGTCAACTCTTGGTAAGAGTTTGAGCTCTATGTTGTCAGTAATCACAACGACTGTACGAGTCTCTGGCCAGAGTACATTAAATGAATGAAGAAAGGTGGTTTTTAGGTTCATTCATCAGCCAGTTGTGATTGATATGAAACATAGTTGATGATCCGTAAGGCTGACAGTTATGACCATGCCTAAGATGCATCTGGAGCTGTAAAGATGGAAGAAAATACTAACGTCAACTTCACCTTGGTTCGTTTTGGGTAATATTGTTACGCAAATGAGTAAGGATGTTGCTTCACGCTATCCGGTCGTTGGGGAGTGTTACTAGACGCCAACCTCGATTAGTTAATTAGTGGAGACTAATTGACTATCGGTTTAGTGATGAACCTACGAGGTCACACGCATACGAGTGTCTCGGTATCTACTTGTGATTGTTAGAAAATCAGTATGGAATACAATTATATTTTTCTGCTAGCACCGAAGTATATAATTGTACTTGATTTTCTTTTGGGGTAGTATATCACATGTACAGGCAAGTATGTGTATGGATATATATGTACTTTGACTGTTTGAACTATTACGTAAAGGCAAGTAGGAGAATTAAAGTAATATGCCTCCTATGTAATATTTAAATAGTCTCAGGTTTATAGAGTAATTATTAAAAAAGTTTAATAATTATTTAATAAACGAAAACGAGTTTTCGTTATCAGATCTCATTAACGTAAATCAAAACCCTTGAAAGTCCTATGCCAATTATGTAATATTTAAATAGTTTTGGGTTTAATTTGTAATTATTAAAGAGTTAATAATTATAAATAAGCGCTTTACGAGGTTTCGTAAACACACTATTCTAAAAACCTAAAACCTAGCCGTCAGAAAAGAAATAGAACGAAGAACGAAAAATAGTTTTTTCGTTCTTCTGATTTCCACATCAAAGCGATCCCGATCTCGGCGTGGATAATCGTAGAGGACTTGCATCATCAAGTCTCACATCCGATCCTCAATTCAACGCTACAGGTATCTCAGAAACTGTTCTTGAGTATTTTATCGTTGAACCGAACAATTAATCGTAAACATGACTAGATCGTTATTCGGGTTGATTAAAACACGTTTCCGCATAATCAAATCAACCCTACAGTGGTATCAGAGCGTCTGGCTGCATGTTTAGGATTAATTTTTCTCGAAATTTTATGAAAATTGGATCGAAAAATTGTTGAAAATCGCGCGCACCAGACTTCACGAACACGTGAAATCGAACGACACGGCAGCCGTGCCCTAGCCGGCCGCACGATCACCGTCGGTCGACGGCAGATGGCCGGTGGGACCGAGGGCGGCGCACCGTCGGCTCGACGGACGTGAGACGTCCGGCGGAGCACCGACGAGAGGAGGAGAGGCGTTTCGAATCGGGTTTCTGAAACCCTGTTTTTCGAACGCTGGCTTCGACCTCCTTCGCGGGCGAGCGGCGGGCGAGCATCGGGCGAGCGTCGGGCGAGCGGCGGTC
>CM071862.1:25337537-25370779 GCA_036759665.1 Gynandropsis gynandra | reverse complement strand
GATTTCAAATTTATTTCACCCAATTTTAACCCGATTTTAACTCGATTTCATCACATTTCACCGAATTTTAACCCGATTTCATTCAATTTTGATTCAATTTCACTCAGTTTCACCCAATTTTAACTCGATTTCATCCAATTTCAATAGATTTCAAATTTATTTCGCCCAATTTTAACCCCAATTTTATCACATTTCACCGAATTTCAACCCGATTTCATCCAATTTTGACTCAATATAATCCAATTTCACCCAATTTTAACTCGATTTCACCCAAATTTATTTCGTCGAAATTCAATGATATTGGGTGAAATCACGCTGAAATTCGGTGACATTGAGTGAAATCGAGTTAAAATTTTATGAACTCGGATTAAATTGGGTGAAATCGAGTTATAATTAGGTGAAATTGGGTTAACAATGGATGTAATCGAGTCAATTTGCATGAAATTGGATTGAAATTCGGTGAAATCATGTTAAATTTTGGTAAATTTGGGTGAAATCGAGTTAAAATTGGATGAAATCAGCTTAAAATTCGATGAAGTTAGATGAAATCGAGTTAAAATAGGGTGAAATCAGTTTCATTAATTATTGTTTTGAATATTGAAACATTAATTATAATATCTATTGTATATAAATACATATCATAAATGTTAAATGATAAAAATATATATACAAAATATTAATTATATGAATAAACCCGTTAAACTCGTTTAACCTGTTTAACCCGACCTATATAACCCATTATTAAATGGGTTGGGTTGAACCCAACCCAATTATACTATAAAACCCATTTAAATTTAATGGTTTGGGTACAACCCAACCGATTGACATCCATATTTGCGAACGACAACAGCCCGTCCTCAAATTTTAAAGACGACTACGACCCGTCCGCAAACTTTAAAGGCTAGTCGCGACTGTCCAAAAATTTCCGAACAAGCCACCGTCCGTCTGCAAATTTGCAGATAGCTTGTGGATAGAGATGTTGTCTGCAATTTTTTTTAAATAAAAATAAATTTTAAAATTACATTTTGATTTTAATTTAATTTAAAAGTTTTACAATTAGTAATGATTAACTAATGTTTACACATAATAAACACATATTACAAATCTGTCGGGGGTATTTCCGAATTATCGTCATCGAAATCATCGTTCTCGCATGCATCTCAATCTATTGCAGATATTTTTGTCTGTAGCATGCGCATTAACCGTTGTTGTCATCGTTCTGATCATTGATGACGTCGTTCGGATTCTTGTTGCGACTTGAGCAATTGCGTTACGTTTTTCCCATCTCGTGGTCTGTCACTTTTGATTTACCTTTGGAGAAACTTGATGTTGTGATGTCATTCTTCCAAGACCAAAAATACGACATTTATATGGTGTAACTTGGTGTGAAAAAAATATCGAAATTTAGTTACAATTATAAGTAACAAAATTATATTAAAATGTAATAAATTACCTTGAGATACAACTAGTTGTATTCTTACTAATTAAGACAAGGTTACATTTTGTCTTCTCTCGGTAGAATTTGAGACACTCGTTTCGATTTCATGTTCTGAACATCGTCATGAACACATTTTGCTCTAGCATTTACCCATGAACCATTAGACTTCTTAATATGCGTATGTTCCAACAATTCTACATATGATGGTTCGAATCCCTTCTCTTTCGTCTAAGATAAATTTCAAATATATATTTTTTTAATATTAACCAAATGTCAATTGTATAAATTCTTAAACAATATTATAAATCTTACCAAATCTTCGTAAATTTCCGCAAAATAACGAGATCCTGATGTATGTGCGCTCACCCCATATCCTTCTCTATCAGAACAGCGAGATTGACTTGTTCACTTGCTTCTTTGCTTAAATCTGAGATCATCCCAATAAGCTCATGTTTGCTCCTAGACATTGTTCGCCATCCAAACGAGTTTCTCTTTCTTCTCTCGATCTTTTGTGCAATCGTTTACGAGAGCTTTTAGACGAACTCTAGTAACCCGTTCAAATTTAGACTTTACTAGTCCGGTAATCTCAGGATTCTAATAATATTTTTAAAAAATACTTTATGCTATCAAAGATTCCAATATAATTTAAAGAACTCAGTAGTATATAAAACTTAATATATAATTTATTACTTCTAAATAATCAAATTTTCAACTAACCTTAATCTATAAAATTCTAAATAATCAAATTTCCAACTAATGTTAATTTGGTTAAGAGTTTTCTATCTAATTTTTCAATAACTTAAAAATATCAAATCTCTTTAAGACATTTCAACAAACACTTGATCTACACATATTAATTTTCCAAATCTAACAAATCTTTTCCTAATCTAACTAAACTTATTCCAAATCTAAATAACTATATTAAATCTAACTAATCATATTCCAAATCTAAAAATTATGTATAAATTAACCCCCAAAATGAAATTAGATACGGACGAACGGTCGACTGTAAAGATGGATAGATGGACGGGGATAGACGGACGGACGGAGACAGATGGACGGACAGACGAATGGACGAACGGTAGAGACGGACGGACGGATAGACGAACGGTAGAGACTGGCGGATGGATGGCATCGGGTAGCGATGAGAGTTAGGTCGCGGTAGCAATGGGAAATGGTTGAGCAGTGAGAGACGTACGACATCGGGTATTGGTAAACTTGGAACCGTGGAACAATGGGGAAGGATCGAGCGGATGAAATTATAGAAATTTACGGACGAGCGATAAAAAACGTCCATAAAGTGTCCCTAGTCACAGACGACACAAAATCTCACCCGTAAGCCGTCTGTAAAAAGGGATGGAGTCAGAACAGATGTTCGTAATATCCGGACAAAATTATGAGCCGTCTATAAGTCGTCCCTATTTATAGACGACTTGTAGACGATATCAGAATGTCGTCTGTAATTGCGAATGAAACTAAAACCTATGTTTGTATTTGCGGACGGCTCTGACACGTCTATCCGTAAAAATGACATTGTCTGTAATTCATCCCCACCTACGCGTCCCGAGCCTTATCCGTCGGATCCTCATCCCCAATCTATCTCTAAATATTGATTGTATAAATTGTATTTTGTGTCATCTATCATAACAGGATTAATTGATAGAAATAATTTTCTCATGCCCAATATTTTTTTGTCACAAATTTTCAACACCGAATAAACTAATTTAAAAAAATCAATAAGAAATAGAAATAACTATTTAATTATTTTCAACATCCGATTAACAAGGTTAACATGAATCATCTTCAAAATTACATAATTCTTCTGTCGATTCTTGTGTTTCTCAATTTGATTCAAATTCTTCTTCTTCTTTTTCTTCTATCCCTTCATAAAGATCATCTTCACTTGTTTGAATTTATTCGATTTCACCATGCGCAAGTTCTTCATAGTAACTTCATAAATTGCAACAATATCGATGAATTTACCCCTATGGAAGTATATTCATTGCGATACACCAACCAGAAGATCTTCTAATTTGTGGATATAAAATGTAACAAACTTAATCGACTTCTGACGCAAGAATAAAAGGCTCGTATTAGGCATATCTTCGTGTCAAGTTAACTTCTACAATGCCTAATTTGTTTGTTCTTGTTCCGTGACCGATTATTGGATCGAACCAATCACATTGAAATAATATCACTCTTAAACCGTCGTAACCTACTAAAAGTTTTCAAATACAAATCAATAAAATCCATAATGTCTTACATGATATGGATAATGTAGTTTAAGAGTATAGTAAGGATATTCCAATTGCAAAATTTCCTTCAAGATTACAGAAAAATCTAGTCCATTGGTCGATTCACAATAGCTTTCATCTTTCACACATACATCATAGTTCATAATTTACTTCAATTTCTCGTGTTCGTAAGTGTAAAAGTTGTAACCACATGTAAAATAAATTGACCAACTCGTAACTTTCACAATCGGTCTTTTAACAAGATCTCATAGCCACAATGGGTGATTGTTCATCTCAATATGCATTATGGAGGAAAAAATCATCGATAAAGCGTTAGAATATTATATAAAAGTAATTTATTTATATTAAAAATATCATTTACTTACAAATTGTCTAATCCATATGGAGAAATCTTTTTCTTTAAGTTCCTGGAGTTGTGATTCATCAATGTTCACATATGTATTCTTCAATATATCATCAAATATCATGTAAATGTTACAAAGAGTACAACATACGTATGTACGATGTGGAGATCTCGTTGTGATACCCATAGATCTTTCACCTTAACATCATTTTGACCAACTCTGTAAAATATATTTAGAACATCTGGTACTGGATATGAAAATGTCACACCACCATCAAAATATATGTATGTATTTCTACTTCATGTTTGAACATGTGACTCAAAATAGTAAGAAGTAAAGAATGATATTTCCTCATTCACGTATTGGTTCACAATTGAACCCTCCAGACCTGCTTTTTGTTTGGTTTTTTCTTTAGACGAAACATAAATCTCTCGAATGGATACAGTCAATGAAATTGAACGCGACCTACTAATGCGGCTTCGTAGGGTAGATGAAATTTCAGATTCTCCATAACATCGAAGAATGATGGTGGAACGTTTTTCTCCAAATTGCATTGTATAGTAACTATGTTACTTTGCAGTCTACCAACCACATCTACACTCAAATTTCTCACACATAACTCTCAAAAAAAATATACAAATACCTGAAACATAAAAGTATTAGTATATTTAATAATTAATATATTTAAATTATTAATCATTATATTATTACCAAAATCAGCCATACCTCCAATTGTTTCGTATTCATGTTTCTCCAACAATTTAGAAAAAACATATGAGAAGTAGTCTTTGCATGAATACATGACAATCATGACTTTTCATCCTTGATAACTTTCCTCCATGAATGTTGATGCACCTTCCAATGTTAGACACATAACCATGAGGAAATTTCACATCTTCCTTCAACCATTTCAACAATTTATATTTCTCTTCATTCGATAATCTGGATATCGGAACTGGAGCTTTACCATCATCACTTATATATAACTCCTTCCATGAGCAATACTCTTCTAGATCTTTGTATGATTTAATGTTATCTTTCCTCTTTTCTATCAATACCATGTTGATGATAATATCGAAATTTTTTTTCTCTATGTGCATGACATCAAGATTGTGTCGAAGTTTCTGATTTTCCAATATGACAGATCCCAAAATATGCCCTCTTTGTATCAATTATGAGTAATTCCATAACCATCAATTCTCGAAAGATTATTCCCTCCGCAATCTATACTCCTAGGAACATTCAAAGTAAGAAGTCGTTCATACAAAATCTCTTCGTCGGTCAAAACTGGAAGAAGATATTTTCACACAACTATATTCCTTTTAAAATCTCGCTTGTTTCACTGTAATGTATCATCAACAGGAAAAAAATGACGATGTTAATCAAACCAACTCGTCTTTCGTCCATATTTTAACTGAAAATCATTTGTTTTCACTCATGCAATATGGATAAGCCAATCGACCATGCGTTGTCCATCCAGATAACATATCATAAGCTGGAAAATCACTTATTGTCCATATAAGAGCACATCGTAGTATAAAATTCTATCGCCTTGAGACGTCGTAGGCTTGAAATCCCTTCCATAATTCTTTTAATTCATCAATTAGTGGTATAAGAAATATATTCAAACTTGTTTTTGGATGATTATGCCCGGGAATCAGTATTATTAAGAATAAAAACTCTATTTTCATGTACATATCAGGTGGTAAATTTTACGGTATCATAATAACTGGTCACAATGAATAATTCCTCCAAGACATCCTAAATGGATTAAAACCATTAGTGCAAATGCCTAAATAAATATTTTGACTCTCAACTGGAAAATTAGGATAAACCTTATTAAAGTGTTTTCACGCTTCACCATCTGAGGGATGACACACTTCTCTTTCACGAGTTGAATGCTAAGCATATCCTCTCATGTTTCTTGCGGTCTTCTCAGATTGATACAATCTTTTGATTATGTTTGTAATTGATAAATACTACATACGATAATATAGAACTAAGTTTCGTTCCTTGTTAAATAAATCTGATATTTTCCAACAAAATTGACAATTACTCATATCTAATCTCTCTTTCAAAACAAAATCATGCAATTGTCTTAACAAACATCAATCTTTTGATATGGGAATAAACCCAATGATCTCATCATCTTCTTTGTCTCTTAAAATGACTCTACTACATTATTATATTCAGGTAAATAATCTCTTACTAATTGCAATATAGAATCCATGCAATTCTCAGAAAGATTATTTTCAGTCTTTAAATTCATCAAACGTGCAGATAGAGACATCTATGAAAGACCCATTCTACAACAATCATAAAGTGAATGCCTAACACTTTCTAACATTTTAAAAAAACCTTTTGCTTCTTCATTCGAATCTTCCTCAATATTTTCCTTGTTTCTTTCATCGAATACATTTTGCACCATTTCCGTATAAAGGTTCATTTCTACAATACCCCTACTAAAATCTTCCACAATATTACTAGGTCGTGGTGCAAAATTCTCTCAATGAGATAACCACATAAAATAATTTGGACTAAAACATCTTAAATAAAGATGATTCCAAATGGTTCTCTCATTAAAAAGTTTTTCATTTTGCGTTTGACTCATAAAAAAACCAACTTACCGGTTTCTTTATAAACTTGTTGATTTTTCATATCGTCATAAACTGTGTAACGCCTTCTATAAACTCCTTCGATACACCTTGAGTTTCTAGATCAATTCTTTCGTATTTTTGTCCATCTGCTCCTTGTTGTAGATTTTCCTTGAGACGTCGAACAAAAGGAGCTCATCGACTTCTAACAATGCATTATAGGACTTTGGGTGTTTATGATGAAATACACCACATCTATGTCAACATACTATTTCTCGTAGATTTTGGGATATAAATTGATCAACTCCAAAAAGATGCCAAAATATTGAGAGAACACATCATCGATGATGAAGGATTTCTAGTCCATAAGGGGTAATTTGGATAATTGTTTTCTTAGCATCACAAGGTTGTCTTCAATATTATATAGATGACGATGTTGTGATGAGTTGACCAATATTCCTTAGCTTTACAAGGTTGGCCACTAACGTTGTATAACGTTGTGGTCCAACGTATGGTATAATGTTGTACAACATGTAACTACAAACTTTGTTTCACACATTGTACAATGTTGTATCACACGTTGAACAACGGTGAGTACAACGTTGGTCTACTCGAGGAAAAGAATAAATAGGATGGAGAAATCAGAATAGTAAATCATATGTCACTCCAAATCTCATTGATTTGGATCATCAGCACATCAAAAAACTACAAACCCTGTTTTTTCCAGATGTCAGATCCCCAAACCTTTGAAATTTTGACGAAGTTTGCGATACGGGGATAGATTTTCAAGTCATACTTAACCAAGCTCAGTACCTGCACGTCACTAGACCTCCCCATTAAGAGTAATGAAGCTTCCCTTGCTGGAGCTTTCTCTTCTACTACTGTTGTTGTAGCTTTCTCTCTAGCAACCCTTGATGGGAGCTTTCTCTCCAACTTCCACTACTCCAACTTTCTCTCCAACAACCCTTATTGGAGCTTTCTCTCCAACTTCCCCATTCTCTACATCTTCCTTTTCATTAGTGCCACCTTTCTTTCAATTTTTTTTGTTGTTGCGTATGCCATGCTCTTATATATAAATGGTTGCAGTACCCTCTGCCTTTTGAAAATCTTTGATAGATGCCTCGATATGTCTTGACCCCTCTTTTTATAGTCATCATAAAGATTTAAATCAATTGTTACCTCTTTCTCGAATATCTTTTATAATGCAATTTTTAATATTCTTGAGACATTCTTCAAAACTGTTGAGACGTCTTTGAAAACTGTTGAGATGTTCTTTAAAACTATTGAGACATCCTTCAACACTTTGAGACGATCATAAAAAAATACTAAGACATCTATTGAATTCTTATGTCACCCTTGCATACACAACTTAAAAAAGGGCATCTTCGGATCGCGGGGGAGTATGTAGCGGTATCATCGATTATGAGAGAGATGGTGGGGGCATCTTCGATTGTGGATGTGAATGTATTAGAGGTAGGGACCCTTTTTTTATGTTGGTCAATCAGAATGCAATCTTTAGGGTTTCTCATTGTGAGATTAACTTTGTAGAGGTGTTGAAAGAAAACATGAACACCTCTACTTAAACTGAACATCCAGTCAACAACAGCTGGATTAGCTTCGTCAAACATGAGATATGTCATGTACATGACCTCGTGTCGGTTGCGGGTGATGATGTTTTTGATGTTCGGAAAGTGAAAAATAACAAGAAATGTTGCACAACGCAGAATCAATGTTGTACATGGTATACCACAACATTGATAGAAATTTGTAACGAGTAGACTAGCCTTTGTATTCCCGAGTTCTTCACTTAAATCGTGCAAGCCATTTTCGTACATATTTTTCGGTTTGTACATTATCTTGCACATCCTTGGGCATTCGGAGAATTGCTCATCCATAGAGAACAATCGGAATATTGTCCTCAGAGTTAAAATAATTAAATTAAATGAATTTACATTTACCTTCAAATGCAAAATAAATCAAGGAAATATCTAAATTTTCTTCACGTCGTCGTTAAATTGTTGAGCATACGAAGAATCTCATGAAGAACCTAAAGAAACATGAACCTTCTTAAAGGAAAATTGGTGTAAGCTTCAACGTCATCGACGATTTGAACCAAAAAATCGTCGATTAGTCCATTGAATTTATTCTTGTCTCCAATGACCATGTCGAAAAAGTACAACACGACCATCTTCAACCGATCTTTGCATATGGATAGTGATAACAACTTGGTCTTTACATTATTCGTGGTGATTGACTTTTGGTTTGGCCAATACCTTTTCTGAACCCACTTCCGCTAAGTCTTAATTAATTTTGTGGATATTGGTCATGTTTGAGTCCATATATAGTGTCACACTCTATCAACGAATATCAGATAGACACACCATTGAAAACGAACCATAATTTGTTTCTCTTATTTGTCATTACTACGTGGACACACAACGTCCACAACCTTATGGTTTTATTTTGTTTCATACTTTTCATATGAAATATGTGCTTGAATTGAGGATGTTCTACAAACCTTTCCAACTCTTCTGTGTTCAAGACTTCTTGCAATTCTTCGATCGTCTTGAACAGAGAACACTTCATTGCAATAACTTGCTAGGTTGGAAATAGAATCCTATTCTCTATATATTCGCTATTGAGGCCTATCAAACAATAGAAAAAATTAATAAAATGGTACAACATGTAATACAATGTTGTAAAATATGTGCTACAACGTGCGAGAAAACGTTCTCGCACAATACGAGGGCAAGACATAGGGGTGGGCAAAAACCCCGCACAACCCGTCCCGACCCGAAACCCGTCCCGAACCCGCAAAAAATTACTCGTATCCGCGGGTGCGGGTGCGGGTTCGGGTTCGGGTAAATTTTTTATTACCCACGGCTGCGGGTTCGGGACAGATATTTTATTTTCACAAACGGGTACCCGCAGGTACCCGAAAAAATTACAAAAATACCCCTAATATTTTAATAAATTACAAAAATTACCCCTAGTATTTTTATAAATTACCTAAATGCCATTAGATTAAACTCCTTCCTCTTTACCTATCTCTACCCTTTCCTCTGTGCCGTCTACTTCTTCTCCCTTTCTCATGCCCCTTTTCTCTCTCTTTCTTATCTTGCTTTCCTCTCTCTCTTTCTAATATCCCTTTCCTCTCTCTTTCTCATGCCATTTTCCTCTCTCTCATTCCGCTCACAGTTCGCGCGCATGCTCTCTGTTTGCCGCTCACACCTCTCCGATCGCCACACATGCTCTCCTTCGTCGTGCGTCGCTCTCCGTGCGTCGCTCTCCGTTCGCGGTGCGTCGCTCTCGGTTCGCCGCGCGTTGCTCTCCGTTCGCCGCTCACAGCTCTCTATTCGCCGCGCATGCTCTCCGTTCGCCGGCGTCGCTCTCCGTTCGCAGCTCATCTCCGTTCGCCGTGCGTCGCTCTCCATTCTTCAATATCTCTATTATTGTTTCTTCTTCTGGTTTATGTTTAGATGCTAGATCTATTTTTTATTTTTTGCGATTTGTATGTAGTTTGTTTTATATTCTGTATATTGTATATTGAATGTGAGATTTTTTGAGATTTTTTTTAAACTTAATTTTTAATTAAGGGACGGGTACCCGCGGGTTGTGAAACTTATGGCGGGTTTTTGCGGGTACCCGAAAGTCGGGTACCCGTGTCTTGCGGGTACGAGTACGGGTAATATAATGAATTCCCCGTACGGGACGGGTTCGGGTGCAGGACTTAAGAATCTGGCGGGTATCCGCGGGTGCCCACCCCAGCAAGACATTTCCCACACGTGATACAACGCGTGTCAACCATTCACTATATTGGCCCACACGTAAAAGGAGATGGTTGTGAGACCGAAGAACAAAAGGATAATGCTAAACATGAAAAAATTTTAGAAAAATAATGAAATATGAATTTTTTGTACGAAAACAATGAAACCTTAACGATGAACTTTATCGTATTGTACAATATGTGGTTCAACAATGTACCGCACATTGTTCCAGCACGTTGTACCCACATTTGTACAACGCGTGGACAACGTTGTTACACAATGCGAGTCGCACGACATTGTCCCACAATGTGGTAAATTTGTGTCAATCACCAATCACATTGACTCGAAAACGTAGAAGAAGTTGGTTGTGGGAACAAAGAAGAGAAACCTTTGTAAAAAATCAGAAAAAGTGGTGAAAGATGACAATTTTTTGTTTGGAAACGGTGAAAATTTAATGACAACTCTATCATACGTACCTTTTTCACGATAGCACGTAAAAATTATTGGATGAAGACGATGACGATAAAGATTGGTAGATAATGAAATTTCAGGATTTCGAGATATATTTTAACATATTCGGAAAATATTTTAAGATTTTCATACGAGAAAGGAGACGAGTTACTCATTCCAACTCGAAATGATGATAGATATTGTTTTTTAATCTGAAGTTTTAAATTAAAGAAAAATAACATTCTTGTGTTGTGATATTTGTATACAATAAATATGTTTGAATCAATAATTTATTTTTCAAAAAAATTTATTAAATTAATTTTTAAAACCACCTTAATTTGGCAGGAACAAAGTTTCTTTTATCGGTCGGAGAAATTCCCACAGCCACCGCGCCAGGATGTCTTCCTAAAATCCAGATTTAGGGTTATCTTCCAGCGAACGAGCCCTCCGGTGCTTCCCTTTTCGCGTTCGAGGTACTGTTTCTCTCTGTACTTCATTAGTCTTCTGCCATCTCAGGTTTCCTGTGCTTATATGTCTTCGAATACTTTGTTGGATTTGTTTTCTGTTTCGTTTCGAATTTCCCTAATTTCAATCGAACATTTCTCCGGCGGGTTTGTTCATTAGGTATCCTCTAGCTTCCTGAATTGGAAATTTTCGTTTTATTGAATTGGGTCTTGGTCTGTGCTAAAATTTGGCGTTTATGTCTGTATGATGCAATTGGTAAACAATATGTGGATTTGTCTGCACACATTTGGTTCTTGGCAACATCTTCTCTCTAGTTTTTAATTAACTTGGCATATTTAGGTGTTGGCTTCTTGACTGACAACATCTGTTCTTCTTTACCTGCTTGAGACTTGATAAAGTGATTCTTTAGAGTTTGCCATCTTTTCATGTAAGTACCCAAATCAAGGAATCGTAGATATAAGCTGAGAATTCTCTTAACAGGTTAGATTGGCCGCATATAATTTCACTTGCAATTCTGAAAGATGTGTTCGGAGATATAACATTGGAGCTGGAGTTGTCTAAGGGTGAATCAGAGATTACTGTTATGTATTATCTGATGATAGTCCCTCTTTGCCATGTTAATCAAATATTATGATAAAAGGCATAATCTTTCTTCATTCTCTTTTTTGTGGTTTCATATCTCTGCATCCAACTGAGGCCTATCTTATCATGTTTTGTGCCCTCTCAGGGTGATTCATATCTTTATCTTCTTTTTTTCGGGGTTATTATTGTTCACATTCGATTGTTTGTTTCGCTTGTTGAGCATCATCGTCATCCTCCTCCCATTTCTATTGCTTGTCACCTTATACCTTTTTCTTTAATACCATATGGTGGCCCGGCCCCTTGTGTGTCTCATTCATTTTGGAACTCCTTGTTGCCGCATGATGGCAGAGATTCATTGGAACTTCTTATTCTTCGATTCCATTGGCCTCTTATTCCTTTTTTTTCTCGATCTATCCCCCAGTCCTATTCTTTCTGCATCTTGCTTCTGTGTCTCCTCCACAGTTGCAGTGCAAGCGTTCTCTTTTAGATACGTAAGATGTCAAGGACAAGGACGGACGCTGCTGAAACCCATTATTCAATGGATTCTGAGGAGAGGGTAGACCTTGATGGTGACAATGACCCGGAGGAAAATCTGGAGGAGGAGGTTGAGTATGAAGAAGTGGAAGAAGTGGAAGAAGAGGAAGAAGTGGAGGAGATAGAAGAGGAAGTGGAAGAGGAGGTTGAAGAAGAAGAAGAAGAAGAAAATGAGGATGGTCATGCGGTTGAGATGGATGAAGAAGAAACGAAAGAGCATACTAAGCTCTTATCTCTTCCTCCACATGGTTCAGAGGTTTATCTTGGAGGTATTCCTACAGATGCTTCTGAAGAGGACTTGAAGGGCTTTTGTGAATCAATAGGAGAAGTTACTGAGGTAATAACTAAGCTCTAATTGTACTGTATGAGTTGATGCTGCCATGGTTCGTGCCTTTTGTCATGTGTCATTGATTGAGTCTTATATGATGTCAACAGGTTAGGGTAATGAGGGAAAAGGAGTCTGGTGATGGAAAAGGGTATGCATTTGTAACTTTCAGAAATAAGGAATTGGCTACTGAAGCAATTGAGAAGCTAAATAATTGTGATTTTCAGGTAAGCTCACTCTTTTCAAGTCCAAACAATTTTAGTCATATCAGTGGGATCATGTTTCCTCATGTCTTATTCATGGCTCAAAGATATCCTCATGTCTTATTCAGGATTTTTCTGGTTCTTATTCTTTTGTTTCATTATTCTTATGAAATAGGGTAAAAGAATAAAATGTTCAACTACACAAACAAAGCATCGCCTATTTATTGGCAATGTTCCTAGAAGTTGGACAGGGGCAGATGTTGAGAGAGCAGCGAGTAGCATTGGTCCCGGAGTTCAAAATATTGAACTTCCAAAGGTCTGTCTCCTGCTTCTGAATTACGTTCAGCCTATTCTTCGTATAATTGATTGTTGAAATAGTCGTCTTAAGTTCTCTGATAAATTTGCGGAAGTAGGACATCAGTAAAAGCTTCAACAAGCTTTTTTGTTAACGGGTTGGTATGCTTTCCCTTTAAACTTCAGGATCCACAGAACATGGGCCGGAACCATGGATTTGCTTTCATTGAGTATTATAACCATGCATGTGCAGAATACGCGAAACAGAAAATGTCAAACCCAGGATTTAAGCTTGATGATAATTCGCCAACTGTGAACTGGGCGGAATCTAGGAACGGAGAATCTACTACTTCCCAGGTTTGATCCTTTAGACTCTCATTCTGACGTTCTTGCGATGAAGTGATGTCATTTATATGCCAATCATCTACGTAGAAACCTATCTAAACAGTTCTTCAAACCCCAATGCTCCTCATTTGTTTTGCAGTTCTTCAGTTCCTGGGATTTTAAACTGCTAATGTTTTGTTCTAACCATGGCAAAATGGTCTTCTATTTGCTGATTGGAATGTAGGTTAAGGCGCTATACATCAAGAACTTGCCAAAAAATATAACGCAAGAGAGGTTAAAGGCATTGTTTGAACATCACGGGAAAATCTCAAAGGTGGTCATTCCGCCAGCAAAACCTGGAAAGGAAGACAGCAGATATGGCTTTATTCACTATGCAGACAGGACAAGTGTTATGAAAGCTTTAAAAAACACTGAAAAATATGAGACTGATGGTATGACCTTTAAACTCATTTTTTTCGGGTTTTCTTCAAAACTTTCCCGTAGTCTTTAATATTTGAACTTCGACTACAGGACATGTGTTGGATTGTTCGCTCGCAAAGCCTCAAGCAGATCAAAAGTCTCCTGTTGTTCAGAACCTGCAGAAATCACAATTACAATCAAACTATCCTCCTCTTCTTGGTTATGGCATGGGTGCCGGTCCCTTTGGTGCTCTTGGTGTTGGACTTGGGGCTGCTGGCTTTCCTCAAGTGAGAACTTTCATTATGATCACATATCTTGTGCTACTCTTTGCGTGTTTTTTTTTAAAAGAAATCCTTGTATGTGTCGTTCATCCAGGGTAATAAAATGATAAATATGTCGATAGAAATGAAGTAAATCTAGAAAAACTAATGCTTTTAGATCAGCTAGTTCTTGAGTTTGCTGATTTAAATTGTGAGAAATCTGCAGCCATTGATGCATGCTGGAGGTACTGCTCCTGGAGGAATGGCAATGATGCCAATCATGTTACCTGACGGAAGGATTGGATATGTCCTGTGAGTGTCTCTAGATTCTGTTAACTTTGTTTCTTCAAGCTACATGTATACACATGCATTTGTACGTAAAGACTTGAAAATATGCGTTACCCACATCGGTATGTGTTGTGCAAATGCATAAACGAAACGCATACATATATTCCCATTAATCTCATTTACTCTTCATCTTATGACAGGCAACAACCGGGACTACCAGTGATGCCACCAAGGCGGCCTTCACCTCCATCCAGGGGAGGCAGGACTGGTTCTGGAAGCAGCTCGAGCAGCAGCAAACGCAACCATGATTATGGTAGAGGACGCAGCCGTTACAACCCGTATTAGGTCCTCATTTCGTCGCCCATTTTCGTATCCCCTGAAAACCTGAAAGATTGTATAATTTGTAGCTCCCGACAGATTCATTTCAGCCAAATGTGGTTTTTGGTCATTTTATGACCAAGTGGATGTGAACTCTTTTATGTAAAAAAGAAGACAAAACTGGCTTCTTACTAGTTATAGTTTTCCATGTGATTTTTAGCATATAGTTTTTTATTTGATTTAAGGCATTAACTTTGTTTTCTTGGAGTGTATTAATCAGTATTTCTATTAACACTGCTAAATTAAACATAGCTAATAACTAGATGGTACCGTATAATAATTCAGATATTGTCATGACATTTGATATATGTATTGATCAATACAAACGCACGTATCAAGAGAGTTTATTTATATTTTGTATATAAAATTGTCGTAGTGATTTTTACAAAAGTTATTTGAATACAATTTTTTTGTTTTTATAACGATTTATTATAAAAACTACACATTTTTGTCGATAATGTATTTGGATATAATTGTTGATATTTGATAAATAAAGGAAAAGTTGTGAGACCCCCAAGATCGGCATTATCCGAAATTCTTTTCGAATCCATTCCGAAAATTGAATTGATTCAAATTCGAAGATTGAAATCAACATTCACGCATATTCAGATTCAAATTTGAATTTTTTAAAAGTAAAAATAGGTATCTAAACTATTAAATTATAACATCATTCTTTAGTTTGAATATTAAAATAAAACATCATCATTTAATCTAAAATATTGAAAACATGGAATCACATGTATAGAATAAGTAAGTACTTCAAAATGGCAGAGAGTGTATGTTGGCCAGAAACATAAGGACTTTACTCGAGCCACCTGCATGAATGAAAGGAAGATCCTGACGTAATAGCTTTCAAAAACCGATGCAAACATCAATTGTTTGAATACACAGTTTCGTATTAATCACATGGTATATACTATATTGGACAAAAACAAAATTATTATATAGATTATGACTGTGTATTAAAAAGGAGATTAATAAAAGTCAAAGCAACGTTGGCCTCAATGAAAAGGTTTGAATTTTATGTTATCTCTACACCAACAATAACATTTCCTAGTTTCAAAGACAAAACTCGAATTGGTTAATACACATCTAGAATCAAAATTAGGGTTCTGTAGCCGTTATAGTTGCATAATGATCATCCCTAATAATTTCCAATTTATTACACCTATAATTTGCAGAATTATGCACAACCAAACTACATGAATGACTTAATTCAAGCTAGCAGTATGGACCTAAAAGCGGAGAAATATTTAGCCAATAGATTAACCAACCTTTTTTGCACATGCATCATATGCATATCAAAATTTTATCCAGGCACGGATTAATGTATTCCATAACGATCTTTATGAGCAGATGGTGGAAGATCTTGCTAGTAAAAGTTCCAAATATGCAGGTTCACTTTTTATATATTCTCTGAAAACAGGTTCAATCTAACTCATATAGAATAGATCTGCAAATTGTGTATGCAAATGTAACGTATGGGGTCAACAATAAGAGCGGATTTTTAAAGTGTGTAGGATAAATTGATATGGCTTTAACCGAGTATGAATTAGTATATTCCAGAATGATCTTTATAAGGAGGGTTGGGGACACGACAAATGGTTGAAGATATTGCTGGAAAAAGTTCCAAACATACAGGTTCAGTTTGTATATATTCTCTGCTATAGTTTCAGGTTCACTCATATAAAATAGGTTTATTAATTTGGCATGAAAAATGTAACGTGTGGGGTCAATAGCAAGAGCAAAGTGTGCTACGACATTGCAAAGTGTGTAGGCCATCCTGATATGGCTTTAACCGGGTCTGTAGTTTACCAACTGCATATCCAATATTTTGTTTATGATTATTTTGTAATTTGGTTGCGTGAATGTGAGATGTTGCATGAATATAGTTAGTTAACACCTGGATATTCTTGCCCGCTACAAAAATGCCTACAGAAAACTTTTTGAGCTATTACAATATTCTTTTGAGTTATAACAAATGTATATGAACTACAATTCATTACATGTGAACTAAAGTGCCAAAACATAAAGTGCTAAAAAAGAAGTCTACAGTAGGCAGCTTGCAGATGCTCCGTCGGAAACCAACTCCTATAGCACTCTAGCACAAACCATCATACTTTTACAGCAATTGCAGATGCTCAGATGAAAATCATCTTTAACAGTCAAATTCCAATAAAAAATCATATTTTGCAGCCTAAACTTGAATCATTCTTCTGAAATTTCAATGGATTGGTCCGCATGACCAATATTCTATTCAATCCTACAACCTAACCCAAAACCAACAACTATAACAAAGAGAATAACAACACAATACCAGATATCCGAAGCGAAACCATCATAACGTTGGCTATTAAGCAATTCAGGTGCTATATAATTTGGAGTTACACAATAGTAATGTAGAAATTCGACTCCTTGCTGGATGTGTCAAATGAGAGAAAGAAAACATACATCTTGAGAAGGTAGAAAAAAATTTCATCAAACATGAGAGATGAAGCAGAAGTAGCAGAGCTTACTTGTTGTGGCAAAACACTCAATCCGAAATCATAAACCTTCAGATTTCCGTAAGCATCGACCAAAATATTTTCAAGCTGCATATGATAGAAAGGTTGAATCAGGTCCGAAAAAACAATTAGAGGTTTGGCAGTAGTGTAAATAACAAAGGAAGAAATAATCTGATAAACCAATTTGTTCAAATTAGGAATCAGAAGAATTTTTTCTCAGCTAGATGGTTTTATGAACCATGTTTCCTCGATCCTTGATGTGTAACACCGTCTGCCAAAAAAATGCTAGAAACGTAAAAATGCCAGTATTGTACCTTGAAATCGTGATCAATTTGGGGTGTATGCTCCATGGACAAATGATAAAAATATCAAAGGTTTGGAACTATAATTTAATATATGAAAAATCTAGCCGTAAAGTATCGTTCTGTATTCCGTTCTTGTCCACAACTTACAATTCTAAGAACAAGAAACGTGAGATCTCAAATTATACTATGCACTTACCCACTTGGCATTCATGATCATTTGATGCATTAGACTCCAAAGTAGCCCTACAACATCTCGAGCTACTCCTTCATAAACCATCATACTTTTGCAGCAGTTGCAGATGCTTAGCTGAAAGTCATCCTCAATAGTTCAATTCCAATAAACAATCATACTTTGCACCCTAAACTTGAATCATTCTTCTAAAATTTCAATGGATTGGTCCGCATGACCAATATTCTACTCAATCCTACAAACTAACCCAAAACCAACCATTATAACAAAGAGAATAACAACACAATACCAGATATCCGAAGCGGTACCAACATAACCTTGGCTATTAAGCAATTCAGGTGCTATATAATTTGGAGTTCCACATCTAGTAATATAGAAGTTCGACTCCTTGCTGGATGTGTCAAATGAGAGAAAGAAAACAAACATCTCGAGAAAGTAAAAAAAAGTTTCATCGAACCTGAGAGATGAAACATAAGTAGTAGAGCTTACTTGTTGAGCCAACACACTCAATACAAAATAAAAAAACCTTCAGATTTCCATAAGCATCAACCAAAAGATCTTTAAGCTGCATATGATGGAAAGGTTGAATCAGGTAAAAAAAAAACAATTAAAAGTTTGGCAGTAGTGTAAATAACGAAGGAAGAAATGATCCAATGCCAATCTATTCAAATTAGGAGTCATAAGATTTTTTTTCTCAGCTAGATGGTTTTATGAACCATTTTTCCTCGATCCTTGATGTGTAACACCGTCTGCTAAAAAAAGGTAAAAACGTAAAATGCCAGTATTGTACTTTGAAATCGTGATCAATGTGAGGTATATGCTCCATGGATAAATGATAAAAATATCAAAGGTTCGGAACCATAGTTTTATATATGAAAAATCTAGCCATAAAGTATCGTTCTGTAATCCGTTCTTGTCCACAACTTACTATTCTAAGACCAAGAAACGTGAAATCTCAAATTATACTATGCATTTACCCACTTGACATTCATGATCATTTGATGCATTAGACTCCGAAGTAGCCCTAAAACATCTCGAGCTACTCCTGCATAAACCATCATACTTTTGCAGCAATTGCAGATGCTCAGCTGAAAGTTATCCTCAATAATTCAATTCCAATAAACAATCATACTTTGCAGCCTAAACTTGAATCATTCTTCTAAAATTTCAATGAATTGGTCCCCATGACCAATATTCTCCTCAATCCTACAAACTAACCCAAAACCAACCACTATAACAAAGAGAATAACAAAACAATACTAGATATCCGAAGCAGAACCATCATAACCTTGGCTATTAAGCAATTCAGGTGCTATATAATTTGGAGTTCCATATGTAGTAATGTAGAAGTTCAACTCCTTATTCGATGTGTCAAATGAGAGAAAGAAAACAAATATCTCGAGAAGGTAGAAAAAAGTTTCATCGAACATGAGAGATGAAACAGAAGTAGCAGAGCTTACTTGTTGAGGCAACACACTCAATCCAAAATCAGAAACCTTTAGATTTCCGACATTGGCCAAGCGAAAGTACTTCTCTGTTGGTTTTGCCTCAGTGAAGAGCGCATGCTCCAATAATCAACCCAAGGATATGACTTTTGCAAAATATAATGGGCAACCAACGCCATTCCCAGACTATGGTAAGTAATAGTCCACCATTCATCCACATTCTGCTGAATGGGCTCGTGTACTCAAGGTCGCAACTCAAAGGAGAGTAGAGATTTTTGCTCCCGTAACCCTGGAAGACATGTGGACAAAAGGAAGTAACTATAAAAAGGAGGACAAAAAATATCTGAAAAAGAAAGATCTCCACTCTATGTTTGTAACTTCTACTGGATCTGAAGGGAAAACAACGGTGCCGTTACCCACCAGATTGAGTGTTGATAATCGTTTACATGACAGAAGAGTGCAGATGGTAGAAGATTTTAATAAATCGCCTTCTTGTGAAGCAAATAGCTTCATTTATGAGGACAATCTCGCCTAAGTCATTCGCTTTTCGCCCGTCTCCTCTTCTTCTTATCTTCCCCCTAGGGCTGCCTTGCAGGTAACGACATAGGAAAGAAAAAAAGGCTCGATTCAATCTTAGAAAAAGCATACAGAAACATAACTGCATATAAATATGTATCTGATAACAACGAAGTATACCTTGAGCATAGAAAAAATCTTGCTGGAACCTTTGGTTGCAAATGAATTGAAGCAAAAACTGACACTTGCGATACTACGCACAGCAGCATGATGAAAACCCCTTGATAATGAAATCCTCAACTCAGTGGTGGATCAACAATCCTGGATAATGCGTCAATATTATGGAGCTGTGGGATCGCCCATCGCACCAGAAACTGTTCAACCCGATTATGATTTCTGCAAAAACAAAATTCGTTTAGTTCATTCATTGATCATATAGTGCGGTCTTAAGGATCAACCTGAGGCAAAATTTCCTCCACTCACTTGTCGAATGAATTTTGACCCGTCAACAGCTCTTACATAACCACTCCAAACTATACACGTCGCATTCTAATGTATAGATCTCGTATTCAAACTCCGCATAGCCATACGCTGCTAATAGCTATCCAGAACAACCATGTTCCCTCGTATCCTCTTTTGGAACCATGAGATGGGATCACTTTGATACTGAAAGAAAACAAACGTCCGATTTAAATATCAAACAGTTAAATATATGGATAACTTGATCTAACATTCTGCAATATCTCCACGTTCGTCTTGGAGGCATCGTTCCATAAAAATCTCTTATCTCATTAATGCATTTTTTAGAGCAATACCCAAAAGACAATCAGAAAGAAAATGACTAAAAGGTAATAGCTATGATCAACACTTACATAACGCAATTCCCAACTCGATTGATTGCCATATATTGAGGCTCTACGGATTCTCTTCTTCTGCACCTCCCAAAGTTCACATGCCAAGGCATCACGTGCCTTCAGCACTCCACCATTGGCCTAGTAAACAATATCCAAAAGACAAGATCCAATATCTAGGAACAAAATAATAAAAGAAAAACCCAAAATCTAGATTGAACATGTAATCACCATTGGGTGTGCATCTGAAGAATCCTGACTAGCCCCTTTGAGAAGAAGACCCAGAGGTGCCTCTCCCTTTGCAGCAACAACCTGCATAAGAAATTCAATAAAAGGGAAAATGAGAATCTAACAGGAAAAACCAAAGAGGATACGAAACTTAGATGACCTTTTAATGTAAATATTCAATTTCGTATTTTACGAAGAAAATAGCCCATATATAGGCAGCATAAGCAGCGTATCAAAGCTGACTTTTGTGCTGCTCGTCAACACAGAAAAGCCATGATACAACAAACACAACCTATAATGAACAAACAATAAATCCTTACTTCTTACATGTTACACAAAGCAACACTCACAGGGAATAGATAGTTCCTCCATTAGATGTTTTCGCAAAAAGATTAGGCTAAACAACCATAAAGAGAGAAGAATAGAAGAACATACCGATTTCCTTTATCAAAAGCCGAGCTTCCTCTAGTGGACAACCACAAACAACTGGTGTTGGATGCAGATTAGTCAATATATTAACTGGAAAGACGAAAAGATAATGAATTAAGTCACAAATTAGGAGAGATAGCACATACCTCCATGTCCAACAGCCAATATCCCAAAATGAATTGATAAAGATGATCTAATAGACGAGCATGACTGCACCCCAACAGAAGAGATGATAAACCAATATGCATGGCAACAAAGATCCCCAACCCTTACATACAAAAAAATTAGGTAATAATACGAAGTTGAAGATGATAAACCAATATCCTAACCAACCCCTTAACCAACCCCTTTGAGAGGAATACCTAGAGGTGCCTCTCCCTTCGCAGCAGCAGCCTGCATAAGAAATTCAATAAAAAGGAAAATTAGAATAGGTTTCGGAACTACTGCATCAAGCTAACCTAAATGTTTGGAGCCAACAAACTCGGTTGATCTATAACCATCCTTCCTATTTCCTGCTTTAACAATATTCTCCTCTCTCGATGTATGGCATCACCAGTTTGCAGTGTTTGCTCATGCACCTCACTGAAACCATTGACCAAAACAAAAAAATACCTCAAAATCAAGAGCTTACAACCCCAACACTTATAATAAATTGAGGATGACATGCATAAAATTTCAAGATACAACATAAACTATAACAATTTGCCTCAAAATTTAAAATTACCCGATCATTTTCTGATATTTATTGATGATCGAGAAGAAGTCACAATCATAAAAAATGGACAACCAATCCTTTCAGAATTCCTGCACAGTAACAAATACCGATTATTTTGATAATGCACTGGCTAGCTAAACAACAGAATATTAACACCTTTGAAATATCAAGTTATAAGTAAAAAGAAAAACATATATGAAATTAGGGTGTATCTAAAATGCAATCACGCCTATTCTGACCAAAATGGAAATCATATATAGTTTTCTTATTGATAGATCACATGTGATTGCAGAAACATTTTCTCCTTGCGGTTTTGGATGTTTTCAAGGTGCTGCACAATCTGCTGAAAGAAGAACTTTTAAGGTCGTATCTAGGTCTAGAGCCACAATTCCAGGAGTGCTCAGCAAATATCGGAACCTTCCAGCCAAGGAAGAAAGATAAGATAGTGCATCGAACAGATGCATTTCAAATACCAAGTGCCATAAAGATTAAATAAACTTATAGCTTGTGTGATGATCAACGAATGATTCTGATAGGAAATGAAGATGTTGAGATTTCAATTAGTTGTTACACGTCATCCGAAAACCTATATTAGAGTATGTCAAAGTGAAAAACCTGCAATATACTTCCACACTAAACAGCAGAGGCGGCCTATTCCATCAAGCAAGAAGCCATTGGTTGGATCATTTGGATCCTGAAGAAACAAAGAACACCAATTAAGCAATGCTCACAATTTTCTGCTTTAATAAAAAGTTTAAAGTCGACTAAGCGGGCTTCCAAAATTTAAGCATTCTACTTACTATGTCAACTAGTATCACTCGGGCGGTTTTTGACTTTGACAATGCGACACCAGCATGTTGAAAATACCAATGAACCTCGGATTGAGCCAAAACCAAGGCAGAGAATACCATCTCAGTGGGGAATAAAAAAGAGAAAATTGTTGAAGTCTGAATAGAAGAGATGAAGGAAGTCTAATTGCGAAGGAACTTCAGTAGCTAAGTCACAAAGAGAATTAACTACCACATCAAGCTAACCTGAATGTTTGGAGCCAACAAACTCGGTTGATCTGTGTAAAATATAACCATCCTTCTTATTTTCTGCTTTAACAATATTCTCATCTCTTGATGTATGACATCACAAACTTGCAGCGCTTGCTCATGCATCTCACTGAAACCATTGATTAAAACAAAAACATACCTCAAAATCAAGAGCTTACAACCCCAACACATACAAAAATTTGAGGATGAAATGCATAAAAGTTCAAGATATAGCATGAAACTATAACAATTTGCCTGAAAATTGTAGTTGAAATTACTTGATCATTTTCTCAACTTGCTTTGCAACACTGTATTCCAGATCGACCTCCTTTTGCTTAGTCCGACCAGATTTTCCCACCTTTAATTTGAAACATTTTAACTACAATTTTCGTCAACTTTTTCGGGAACCCTAACAAAAGAGAAAAAAAAAGATAAGCTTTTCCTTTCCAGTACTCGATAACAATGGTATTTTTCTTCAAATCCTCAGCAACACATCGTCTTCTGTTGCATTCTCTTCCTTATCATCACCATCAGACGCTTCCTCTTCCTTCTTACGCTTCATGTTTCTCTTCCCAGCTTCGCCGCATTCCTCTTACCCGTCTTCGCAGGCAAGTCAAGGTTCACGACCTTGGAGGCAGATCCGATCGAGAAAGCACCGTTCCGTTGAGTCGAGCTCCGATTGAAATCCATGAGTGCTCCTCGTGCCGATACAGGATCCTCGTGCCGCCCTAGCTATCACCGATCATGTTGGAATCGTAACCTTGGGTTCGATCGGTGCTCGACGTTCGGGAAAAATACCTAATCCATGTTTCTGTCGTCCTCTCCTCCATGAGTAGTGATGAATCAAAGAAATTGATCCATGAGCAGTGACCAGATGGCTGAAGCGTTGATTTAAGGAGAAGCACCGGGTTGATTTAAGGAGATGGTTGAAGCGGAAGAGTCAGGAAAAGGAAGGGTAAACATGGAGAGGGATGTATCTAGGAATAAACCGGATAGAGTGTGAAAGGAAGCAGGGGGATTTTTTCTCCCTCGCTGACGTGGCAACAGGAGAGGGGAGGAAAAATCATCTCTTTTATATATATGATTCCTGTGATTGAATGAGGATGAGAACCAGTAACTGAGGCCTTTGATATGATTGAAGATGCCCTTCGATTATGTGATGTCATCGCTTTCAGCTGCGACGCTGGCCCAAAACACCTAGAAGGCAGTCTTCTAATGGCTATGGTTTTGATCGTTGATTCCATAATACTCTAGAACTCGCATGTCTTTGAAATAATACTTGATACTTTAACTATTACATGAAGGTATTTCAATGCAAATTTGCCTTGGAAATATGCCCGTTGTCGCTAAATCCATACAATTCCAATGTTACTTTAGTGAAGAAATAGTGTTAATTTTGTGTAAGAAATCTTAACCAAAATCAACAAAAGCTTTGCGTTAAAATTTGGTTGGAAATCACAATCCTAAAAAAACATTATTTTACGCAAATTATCAACTACAAATTAGTGTCACTTTAGCATTGACAATCGTTGCACGAATTCAAGTGTAATTTGACACTGTCCATTCTAAGTTAAAGCTTTTAAAAACAAAACTGGTCATGATAAATAAAAAATTATGAAAAAAGAATAAAATATTATAACGCACTTTTGTTGTATATAAAATATTTATCGAAATTCTGATAATAGGACTTCTGATTTTGACATTTTATTTATGTTTAAGCATGATCAGAAATCAAAATGCAAGACATGAATAAATACCCACTCGATTAAAATAGGGAAAAGGCATATTCTCTCCTAAATTATAACACTTTAATCCTATTTTCCCCTGAACTTTTCTCCTCATTCGATTCCCCCTAAACAATCATTATTAATCCTATTCCCCCTTAAACTTTAAACATTCATCCTATTTTCTGCTCCGTTAATTTTTTTCTGTTAAATATATTTAAAACAGTCTATTCTCCTCTAAATTTTTTTCTCATAGGATTCCCCCTAAACTATCGTTATTAATCCTCTTTACCCCTAAACTTTAAACATTCATCATATTTCCCCCGAATTATATAACCTCTAGCATATCTCCCCCCGAACTATATGAATTCTAACCTATTTTCCCTAAAAACAAATTATACATTCAACGTATTTTTAAAATGTTGGTTACTATAAACGTAATATATTTTATTTAATAGTAACGTATTTTTTAATTTTTTATCATAAACGTAATATATTTTCTTTAATAGTAATATAATTTTAAATTTTGGTTATTATAAACGTAACATATTTTTTAATATTAATGTATTATTAAATTTTGGTTATTATGTTTACATTCTTTTATGATTGATAAAAAAATATTAAAATAAAAAATAATTTAAATTAAAATAAAAAATACTAAAATATTTGCAATATGAACGAAAACACATAATTCTAACGATTACAAAATAAAAAAAATATAATATAATGTTCAATTATATGATAAGTTCATCCACGTTGAGAAAAAATAATACCCATTGGATTTTGGTGAAAAATTATAATGTTCTTGAATATATATATTGAAACAACTTTATAAATTCTATGGTCCAATTAATCTATTTTTATATCATTTGTCCACCAGTTAGATTAACGCATACTAACCTTATAAATTATATATATCATAATTATACATGAATTTGTTTTTAAATGCTAAAATTATAATCAAATATTATTTTTTTCTATTATTATACATAAACTATTATTATGTTAATTCTCAAGTAATATACAAACTTTAACAAGTACTTTCAAATCATACCAGATATATACGTTAATAAGTTATTTGGAAAATATTTTTAATAATTTTTATATTATTTTAAAATAACATTATAATTTATATATAATAAAAATTAATTTACATGAAATTGGAACACTTCAAAATAGTGACTTATATGTTGATTAGATTGTCGAAAGGAATGGTACGGACAAAAAACAAGAAAAAAAGAGAGGAAAGAGACTAAGATTTGTCTTCCTTTTGTAAAATCTTCTCTCAAGTTGACGAGTTTCTCGAAGATTTTGGGTTTCGACGTTTCCTTAGGTCCACAAAACGTTGATTAGTTTGTCAATTAATTTTCTTTTTTATTTCCTTTAAAAGTTTTTATTTATGTAAAATTATTCATTATTTGAAATATCACATAATGAACCAACAAAAATTTATTATTTGGAGTGGCCAAGTGGATTCTGAATCTTCTCTATTTGGAGAGGATGGTTCGGCTTTTCTTCGTCCGAATTCATAGTGTTTATCTACTAATTTATAGAAAAAATATAAAAAATACCAGTTTATTATTCGGTCACATTAAGAGTGAAAAAATGTTATTCATTCTAAAAGACATATAACGATGTTTTAGTGTTCATGTAACAACAGATCCAAAATTGTTCTTTATTTAAATTTGAAACGGTTATATCTTGATGATACATAAAATAAATGATTTATATATTCTTTCTGAATATAAATTTCGTATTGATTACGAAATAATAAAAAAACGTCACACAACTTTATATGTGACAATTTAAAATTATTTTCACTATAATTATAGATTTCTTAAGTGCTTTTTTTGGAATCAATTTTCCACAAGCCTCTAAATTTTTATTATCTGATGCTTGTGTTATATCTGTAGGGTTGATTTTGATTGTGCGGAAACGTGTTTTAATCAACCCGAATAATGATCTAGTCATATTCGGATTAGTTTTCCGGATATTCAACGATAAACGATTTACAGAAACAATTTCGTAATACCTGTCGTTGAACGTGCAGTCGTCGGATGTGAGGCTTGATGGTACAAACCCTCTACGCGTATCCACGCCGAGATCGAGATTGCTTTGATGTGGAAATCGGAAGAACGAAAATTGTTTTTCGTTCTTCGGGTTTTTCCTTTCTGACGGCTAGGGTTTCTAGGTTTAGAATAGTATGTACGAAAACTCGTTTTCCGTATATTTATAATTATTAACACTTTTAATAATTACAAGTTGAACCCATAACTATTCAAATATTACATATTAGGTATAGGACTTTCAATCTCCCACTTGCGTTTACGTAATATTTCAAATAGTCGAAGTACATGTATCTCCATACACATACTTGCCCGTACATCTTATGTACTAGTCCAAAAGAAAAACTCAAATACAATTATATTCTTCGGTGCTATCGGATGAATATAACTGTATCCCACACTGATTGTCTAACAATCATAAGCAGATACCGAGACACTCGTATGCGTGTGACCTCGTAGGTTCATCACTAAACTGGTAGTCAATTAGTCTTACTAATTAACTAATCGAGGTTGGCGTCTAGCAACACTCCTCAACGACCAGATAGTGTGAAGTAACATCCTTACTCTGTAGAACCATGGTAGAAGGACAATATTATTATTTCCTTCCGTCTTTACAGCTCCGGATAATCCTAGGACATGGTCTAACTGTCAAGTCCTAATAGATTATCAACTATGTTTCATGCCTAACATAACTGACTGGTGAATGATCGCAAGAAACTCCTTTCTTCTCTCATTCAAATGCCCTGGCCAAGGTCTTTTCAGTCATTATGTTGCTGACAACATAGAGCTCAAACTCTTTACCTAGAGTTGACGGATTCCATCTTGATCAATCACTAACTGCACAAGCATCTAATCATTCCCAATATCCTTTCAACTTACATCCCAAGGCATAAGGTGTCCAGTATCAAAGAATGGTAGATAACTTGTCAGTTACTATGTTGATCTCAGGTCTAAGGAAATTATAATATTTCAATCCTTCTAGAGAAATTCCTATTGACAGTTCAATGGTAATGTAACCATTAGGAATTCTCCCTTTGGGTCTGTTCAATGATCACATCTCTATGTGCATCATCCATACATGTGATTTAGTAAAAGAGATCTACTAATTTCTATCAAATAGAAACCATCACATCCATGTTGATCTATCCGGATTACTAACGTCCAATTATTTATCCTATGATCAAGAACGATTTGGATTAAGTTTTACCAAAACTTGACTCTCTTTATCATGATCTCTATCATGATGACAAGTTTCTAAACTTAATCATGGACTCTATCATACTAGCTATGAAAATATATACACATATATATTTATAATTATCATTAAATGATAAAATAATGCCATTTCATTTATTTATAAGTGTTCAAAATACAAGACATAAAATAGCTCTTAAATAGTTACAACAGTTGTACTATTCCTAGAACTAATTCCAGCATGTCATGTCTTTCAATCCAATCTTCAACTTGTGCTTGTCAAACTCATTTGAACCAAGCGCCTTTGTGAGCGGATCTGCTGCATTCTCTTTTCCTTCTACTTTCTGGATTTGAACGTCCCCACGCTCAATGATTTCCCTTATCAGATGGAACTTCCGCAGCACATGCTTTGATCTTTTATGAGATCTTGGTTCCTTCGCCTGGGCTATTGCCCCGATATTATCACATAATGGAGGAACTGGTTCCTTTATCGAAGGTACCACACCAAGTTCAGTTATGAACTTTCTCATCTAAATCGCTTCCTTAGTTGCTTCACAAGTCGCTATGTATTCTGCTTCAGTAACCGAATCAGCTACAGTAGCTTGTTTGGAACTCTTCCAACACATTGCACCCCCGTTGAGGCAAAAGACATACCATGATGTCGATTTGCTATCATCTTTATCGGACATAAAACCGGCATCCGTGAACCCTTCTAACTCTAAGTTAGAATCTCCATAAACGAGGAATTGGTCTCTAGTCCTTCTCAAGTACTTGAGAATGGTTTTCACCAATTTCCAATGTTCCTCACCGGGATCTGCCTGATACCGACTCGCTACACTTAGCGCGAAGGCTATATCAGGCCTCGGACATGTCATGGAATACATGATGGCTCCCACTGCGCTAGAATATGGGATCCTACTCATGCGTTCTCTCTCTTCTTGTGTCTGAGGACAATCCTCTTTGGAGAGAGTAATTCCAGTGCCTATCGGTAGATAGCCTCTCTTGGAATTTTCCATGTTATACCTCTTCATGATGGTATCAATGTACTGGGACTGCGATAGTCCAAGCAACCTCCTTGATCTATCTCTATAGATCTTTATTCCCAGAATATAGGTTGCTTCTCCCAGATCTTTCATGGAGAACTGTTCGGATAACCAAAACTTCGTCTCTTGCAACGCCGGAATATCATTCCCTATGAGCAATATGTCATCCACATAAAGCACAAGGAAGACAACCGCGCTCCCACTAAACTTCTTGTACACACAAGACTCTTCAACTGCCTTGTTAAAGCGAATGTTCCAGGTTCGAGAAGCTTGCTTGAGTCCATAAATGGACCTCTGAAGCTTGCATACCATATGACTTTGAGTTGGCGACGTGAAACCCTCAGGTTGAGTCATGAAGACTTCTTCCTGGAGCTCTCCGTTAAGGAAAGCTGTTTTCACGTCCATCTGCCAAATCTCATAGTCATGGAATGCCGCTATCGCAAGCAGAATCCGAATAGATTTGAGCATTGCCACAGGGGAGAACGTTTCTTCATAGTCAATCCCTTCTCGTTGACTATACCCCTTGGCAACTAGACGAGCTTTATAGGTCTCTACCTGCCCGTCCGCTCCAATCTTCCTTTTGTAAACCCATTTACAACCTATCGGTCTGGAAGCCTGTGAAGAATCAACCAAAGTCCATACTTTGTTGATCTTCATAGATTCCATCTCGGATTCCATGGCTTTCCACCATTTCTCAGAATCAGGGCCTTGTATAGCCTCTTGGAAAGTCAAAGGGTCGTCATCTATATGACCGACCACATCCTCTTGCACCATCAGATTAAGTCTGTCAGGTGCACGTCGAGAACGTGTTGACCTTCTCAAGGAAGCCTGTGTAGCAGGTTCAACCTGCGCTGGGATATCTTGTTGGGCTTGTTCCTGAACAGGTTCCTGAACAGGTTCCTGAACTTGTTCCTGAACGGGCACTGTCACTTCAACATTTGAAGATGAAGCGCCGGAGCCTAACACTATATCACTCAGCCAAGAACGCTCATTTGACATCTCATGTCCATGAGCTTGTGTTGGCTCATCGGGTTCTTGAATCTCGTCAAGAACTACTTCCCCACCATGAATTCCTTCATCAAGGAATTCCCTTTCAAGAAAGGTTGCCGTTCTGGCCACAAACACTTTGTGTTCAGACGGGTGGTAGAAATAATATCCCATAGTTTCCTTGGGATAACCTATGAACCTACATCTGTCAGACCTAGCATCAAGCTTGTCTGGCTGAAGTCTCTTAACGAAGGCCGGACACCCCCAAACCTTGATGTGCCTCAGGTTTGGCTTACGTCCTTTCCATATCTCATATGGTGTCTTCGAGACTGCTTTGGTGGGAACTTTGTTTAGCAGATAGGCAGCTGTTTCTAAAGCATAGCCCCATAAGTTCATTGGAAGATCAGTGAACCCCATCATGGATCTCACCATATCTAATAAGGTTCGATTTCTCCGTTCGGATACACCATTATGTTGTGGTGTTCCGGGAGAAGTCCACTGAGACAAAATCCCATTTTGCCTTAGATAATCGACAAATTCATGACTAAGATATTCACCGCCCCGGTCAGATCTCAACACCTTGATACTCTTTCCGGTTTGTTTCTCCACTTCACTGCGGAATCTCTTGAACATTTCAAAAGATTCGGATTTGTGTTTCATCAAGAACACAAATCCATATCTCGACATATCATCAGTGAATGTGATGAAGTACGAATATCCACCCCTGGCTTGAACTCTCATAGGTCCACACACATCAGTATGTATCAGCCCTAGGAGTTCTGTAGCTCTTTCCCCGGTTCCACTAAACGGAGATTTGGTCATCTTACCAGTGAGACAGGACTCACAAGTTGCATAAGATTCATAATCGAAATGGCCTAAAAGACCATCTTTATGCAACCTGTTTATCCTCTTCTCACCGATATGACCAAGTCTACAATGCCAAAGATACGTCTGTCTTTGACGATCATCTCGCAACGCTTGCACCATTCGCAACTTGTAGGTTGACTTCACCTTTCTTCAACCTTTTATTGATTCTCAACCCCTGCAACACATTGCAGATGATAAAACTACTACCGGTATCCAATACCCAAGCAGAAGAATCAATCATGAAAACATTTTTCATGTAGGTCTTACCCTTTTCCTTTTTGAGAGATGTAAGGTATTCCTTACAATTTCTCTTCCAATGCCCCGGTACTTACAGAAGAAGCACTCATCATCAGTTCGATCATATCTGCCCCTTTTTCCCTTGGGTTTGGTCACACCACCCTTGGGCCCATGGGGCTTCTTCTTGGGTCTTTTGTTGCCGTTGCCCTTCTTGGAAGAAGAGCCGACCATCATTACGGCACTAGATCCCTTAGACATCTCGGACATTGACTGACTTTCATAGTCAATTAGTTGGTTCAGCATCTCATACAGATCCATGTCCATCTTGTTCATGTTATTATTAACAATGAACAATGAGAACGTCTCAGGTAACGACTGCAAGATCAAATCGTGAGACAACTCTTTGCACAGTGTGCACCCCAGCTTCACAAGCTGTTCGATAAGACCGATCATCTTTCAAACATGAGGTTCCACCAGAGAGTTCACAGTCAGTCTAGACTTGAACAGAGCCTTCGACAATTGATATCTTGCCGTTCTACTCAATGCACCGTACATCTTCTTAAGATGTGCAATGATAGAGCTAGGATCCATATCCTCATGCTGGCGCTGGAGTTCTGAACTCATTGAGGCTAGGATGATACACTTTGCAGTGTCAAGGTCATCCTTTTGTTTTATCCAAGCGAGCAAGCCATCCTCATCGTCATCAGCAGGAGATTCCTTGATAGGATTCTCGATCGCATCGAGTAGCTTCTCCTGCTTGAGGACGATTTTGAGGTTGCGGTACCAATCATCGAAATTTTCCCAAACAATTTTTGTGGACATCGAGAATGGCACATAGGGAAATTGAAGACATTCTTCGGGACATATGGATGTTTTCAAATCTATACAAATATTTAACAGAATTAAAAAGAAAAAAAAGACAAATATGTATAATCATAATATAATAGAACTCTCAATAATAATGAAAACTATGCATAATCAAATATAATGGAAATCTTGATGATAATGAGAACCATGTATAATCAAATATAATGGAAATCTCAATGAAAACTGCACTTATGAATAACAGAAATATCGAAAGATGAAAATTAAAATATGAAATCTCATACACTAACAATATCTTTTTTTTACCTTCTATGCATATGAACTTAAAAAACGTTAGATCTAGCAATCATGCAAAAGAGCATACCTTTTAAATAACCATAAAAGATTAAAGATATATTTAAATCGTAAAGGATCCTCTCCTTTAAGAATACCGGATTATCATCACTGATATATTCTTTCCACTAGTACCATCTCCCATTGTTTGTGTAAATAAAAGATAAAAACAATGAAATCATAATAAATTTATGCAAATGATCTTAATTTCACCATAATATAGTTTTTTGTCCTCTTGATAGTTGATAGTGGTGTCTCTTGTCCGAAGTACTCCCTGTAACATATCTTAACTTTTTGGAAAATGATGTTAGAGTTTCTTAAAAAACATGCATAATGATGAATGCATGAACATTTTATCATATCGTTCATATTTTTATAATCAATGTCAAATTAATCATATCCCTTCAAATTTTTTGTTAATTAAGAACAATAAATTCATGAATTAGAAGTCATTAAAATTCAATAAATTGACATGCCTTGTTAACAAAAAAAAAATTCAATTTTCATATGAGAAATTTGAAAATAGATATAAATGTGAATGGTAATCTGAATTGATTGATTAGTGAAAAGCTATAAACGGCTATATATACAAGAGATTAATGATATGACCTAATGAGAGAATAGTAAATTACAGATATACCCTTAATACAATAATATCCTAATATCCTTATACGCCCCCGCAAGATGAATCACCGGAGGTGATTCCAATCTTGGAACACAGCTCGTGAAATTGTAACCGCGGAAGAGGTTTGGTAAGGAGATCAGCGAGTTGGTCCTTGGAGTGCACGTGAGAAACGTGAAGTGTACCACCTTCAATTTGTCCAC
>CM071862.1:25321155-25333088 GCA_036759665.1 Gynandropsis gynandra | reverse complement strand
ATCGGGGGGGTGAGACGTCGGAGCGGCGGCGGAGGGTGGGCTAATTGTGGCGGCC
Source organism: Gynandropsis gynandra (assembly GCA_036759665.1). NCBI lineage: Eukaryota > Viridiplantae > Streptophyta > Magnoliopsida > Brassicales > Cleomaceae > Gynandropsis > Gynandropsis gynandra. Next base: position 25,333,033 of record CM071862.1, on the reverse strand, counting down.
GGACCGGTGATGGTGCAGCGGCTAGGGTTGGCCGAGAAAGAGGAAGTGAGCGGTTAAGGTTTCGTCGTGAGACGATTTTAGCTCTGATACCATGTGAATGGTAATCTGAATTGATTGATTACTGAAAAGCCATAAACGGCTATATATACAAGAGATTAATGATATGACCTAATGAGAGAATAGTAAATTACAAATATACCCTTAATATAATAATATCCTAATATCCTTATAATAAATTCAAATTTCCGATCTCTCCCATATTAAATAGATCTAACTTTTTTGTACAATTTGCATTTCGACAAAAAGTTCTATAATTTTTTTATTTTTGTAAAAATGAATAGATAAGATATATGGAAAGAGTTAAAGATCTCGCATAAACAAGCATTTTGATCAACTTAGGCGATTCCCTACTAGAGATTTCATTATCGTAACATAATTGTGTGTGTATATATATATCATATTTCATAGATTTCATAATAATATTTATAAATTAAATTATCGAGTTTTTTTTTTATTTGGCGTGAACATAATCGTCAATTCCATTTAAATTCATCTAGCAAAGATATCATCGTAGGGCATCCAGACTTCACGTGTACTCTAAGAAACCTGAGAATTTTTTTAAAAAATGGCAAAAATAAAAATGTATCCTTATTGTTTACGCATGAAAACACACATGATTGGAGGGGTTTCGAAACCGATTTTTCTTTTGCGAGAGATGATTTCGAAGTTGAGATCATGGAGCGAGTTAATAGTGAGGAAGAAGAAAATTTCAAAGTTGAGAGCAAGGAGCGAGTTCTGTAAGACCTGTTAAAACAGGGTAAGTCGGTAGCACCGACTCTATATGTATATATATATATATTATAATTAAAACATTAGGTTAGCCAAAAAAAGTAAGAAGGAAGCCGCACAATTGTTAACAGAGAGAGAGAGAGAGAGCCGTCGATAGAAAGAGAAAAGGGAAGAAGAGAGAGGAAGAAAAAAGGAGGAAGAAGAAATTGGAGAAGGATTTTCAATTTTTCATCGCGTTCTTTGTGGGTGGATTCTAATCGAGATTATGGTAAATCTCTAGATAATTTATTGTGATTATTCGCTTAATTCAAAGACTTATGTTATGGAAATTTATGGAACTGAATGGATCTATAATAGGGAAAAAGTGATTGGTGTTGTTGTAAGCGATAATATCAAGAATCGTCAAGTCATCATGGAAGCCAAGGTGAGAGTTTTCTCCATCATAATTTTTGATTTGTGATTGATTATGGAAGAGATTATACTTTTAAAGTGAGACATGATCACAATAGGATTTATAGGATCATAATGGGAAAAGTGGGACGATACAAGTGAATTGGATTAAACTCTAGTTTTATCGTATGAGAATTGATGACAAGTATATGAGTTGTATAAGCGATTAGAGATGATCTAGAGATTTGATCTGCGACCAAGTGTTGGGGCCGGAGAACGTCAATATTTTGCTTCGGTGTTAAAGCCAAGTGAATATCTTGTTAGTGTGCTCGATCGAGTGATTTCATATTCGAACCTTCGGAAGAAGGTATGTGCTAGCGCGTCGCTGAGAGTTGTCACGTGAGGAGTATCGGGTAGATGACGTTAGTATTACGACACTTGGATCTCGGCCGGCGTCATACCGTGCTGGGGTTGTGGTAACCTTGCGAGCGATGGAGCGTCGAGTTAGTCAGGTCAGTGGATATACCTGCGTCGTACTGTGTTGGGGTAATGGTAACCTTTCGAGCGACGGAGCGTCGAGTTAGTCAGATCAGTGGATCTGCCAGTGTCGTACTGTGTTGGGGTTGTGGTAACCTTTCGAGCTACGGAGCGCTGTATTGTACTGATGGCTGGGGTACGTGGTGACCTTGCGAGATCTTCAGTGTGATAGGGTTCTTTGGACTTTGCGAGCGTATGCCCGAGCTAGAGTCGTGTGGACTCTATGTGTTATGATCTAGTGTGGTACTAGTCTTAGACTTGGGATACTCAGTCGGGTTAGGTAGAGTTGGTTGTATGTCTTTAGTTTAGACTTTGGATAAATCGTTATTTTATGATATTCAGTTCGAGCGGGAGAATACATGGCACGGATTACGTACACGTATTGATCTCATTGAGTCCGTATTTCGTACTCACCCTATTTGTGGTCTGTCGTGGATGGAGAGGGTATGGAAGGAAAAAGAGCAATGAGGTTGAGCAGCAACATGAAAGCTCACAGTGGACTGATGGAAGAGGCGTGCACGAGGTCTCGATGGGTTTTATTTTGCATTTCGTATTTATTTTATTCATTTATCGAGACTATGATATTTACATATTTGTTTTGCTATTTGATCTGAACCATTCTTATTTTGGAATAAATCATATATTTTGTTTTATAAATGTGTTTGAGCGACGACACGTGTAGCCACCTCTTGGAGGTGATGGTGGACACTCCTAGTCCCGAGGTAGTTCTGGGATGGGGGTGTTACAAGTTGGTATCAGAGCTCTAGTTGTCATTTTCGTATTTATTGTTTTCACTGGATTTCAAAATGTTTTGCAAAATGTCTTAATAAAGCCACGAGACCATAGCACACATGTCCTGAAATGTCTAGTGGGTTTGGAGCTGTGGAAATTAATAATAGTTAATTGTGTATAGGAGACAATAACGAGGAGGAGGATTACTAGAGCTCTTGGTCACAGAATGAGTGGAGGCTCTCGTTCCACTAGCCGAACCCAGTCTCAATCATCTGGACGAAGATCGCGAAGTGGAATAGATAGAGATGTCATGAGAGAAATATTGAGAGAGCTATTAGCAGAAAGTCGACAACATGATCAAGAGAAGAGTTCGACGACACCACAAGTACCGGTGCAGGCACCGACACCACCACCAGTACAGTTACCTGCTCCGCCACTAGTACCGTTGCCACCACCAATGCCTCTTCCAGTGTTTAATCAGAGGCATGTGGAGACGTTAGAATATTTCTATGTCGTGGATTACATGGCTAAATGGGGTACAAAGTCATTTCGTGGTGGTGCGATACCTCCCGTGAAGGCGGAGGAGTGGATGTCCATTAGAGTTTAAGATGGATATTGCGCTCCGCTATTTGGAGGGAGAAGCAGTGTTTTGGTGGGAAAAGATTCAGAGGGGACGTCCAGATCATATGTTTTCTTGGGATGAGCTCAAACAACTTTTTGAGTTAAAATATATACCACACGCTGCTCGTGAAAAGATGGAGTTAGCATTTCTACAGTTCACACAAGGTGACCATACTGTTGCTCAGTATTATGAGACTTATTTGGAGTTATCACGATTTGGGGCCAAATCTATAACCTCAGAAGTTCTCAAGGTCAACAAATTTTTGCACGGACTACGACCGGAGATCAGACGCAGTATTGAGATAATCAAGCATGGATCATTTTCTGAACTAGTTCAGAATGCTCAGTTGGTAGAGAGGGGACTCATCGAGGAGGGCATCTTGAAGTCTTCGGATGCAATGGGGAAATAGGTTATCCAACATATTCGGGGAAGATCAGATTAGAGGAAAGCAGTTCCGACACGTATTGACGTATCAACATCGAGGTACCCATGTCATCGTTGTGGACGTGAGCATGTAGGGGCATGCCAAAGATTTGATAGGTGAGTAGAATGTTTCCGATGTGGACGTTTAGAGCATTGGTTTCGTGATTGCCCTCAGCAAGTGGGAGGAACTATGAGGCGAGGATAATTCGACGGATGTTTCCGTTGTGGTAGTATGGATCATTTTCAAAAGGATTGTTCGAGGCCACCGCCACCACCACCACCAGCGGGTCTAACGCCACAGGTTAGAACTAGGAAGCCTGAAGAGCATGTATCGAAACGTAGGGCTGTACAACCACGAGTATATACCATGGGAGGTTACGAGAATGAACGTGAGGGCCAAGAAGGAGACGCTAAACCTATCACTGGTATGTCATATTTTTATATATATTATGTGTGTATGTCTTACATATCATAATTTTCTATGTGGAGGTGAGTTCCGTGAGAGAATAAATAAGTAGATTCTTTAAGACATTCATATTATGTAGGATCTATAATCGTGGGAGGCATGTCTACTCATATGTTATTTGACATCGGTGCGACACATAGTTTTGTGAGTCCATCGACGGCTAATAAATTAGTTGTTCAATCTAATGATCTAACGAGTATTGTCCGAGTGCATACTCCTGGAGGTCAAATTTTAGAATCCCAAGGGGTTGTCAAGGAGGTACCCGTGGTGATAGAAGGAGAAGACTTAGCTGCAGAGCTTATCATTATTCCAATGGAATGCTATGATGTGATCCTTCGAATGGATTGGTTGTCAAGACATCGAGCTGTGATGGATTGTCGTCGCGGTCAAGTACGTTGCCAGAAAAGCGGCAAGGAGCTTATGTATCAAGGAATTTGATCAGGTCAAGGGATTCACATCATCTCAGCGTTACGTATGGAACGATTACTAGATCAAGGGTGTGACCTATATCTCCCTACCATATCAGTATAAGAAGTAGGTCCATCTGTGAAAGTCGAGGAGATCCCTGTAACGCGAGAATTTGCAAATGTTTTCAGAGAGCTGCAGGGCTTACCACCAATGCGAGTGGATCCTTTTGAGATTGAGCTAGAACCGGGTACTGTTCCACTATCAAAGTCTCCATATGGAATGGCACCAACGGAAATTGCGGAGTTGAGGAAGAAATTAGATGAGCTACTTTTGATAGGTTTTGTACGACCGAGTACATCACTATGGGGTGCACCAGTTCTATTTGTGAAGAAGAAAGATGGGACTTTCTGACTGTGCATTGATTATAGGGCTCTAAATAGAGTCAATGTGAAAAATCGTTACCCACTAGCGAGGATCGATGAGTTATTAGATCAGTTAAGAGGTGAGACTTAGTTTTCAAAGATAGATTTAGCATCGGGATATCATGAGATTCCAATTGCAGAAGGTGACATTAGGAAGACCGCATTTCGAACACGATATGGGCATTATGAATTTGTGGTCATGCCATTTGGTTTGACTAATGCCCCTGCTGCGTTCATGAAGTTAATGAAAGATGTGTTTCGGGACTACTTGGATCGTTTCGTTATTGTATTTATAGATGACATTCTGGTCTACTCCAAGAGCCTAGAGGAAAACGAGGAACATTTGCGCTTAGTGTTAGAGCGTCTAAGAGAACAACGATTGTTTTCGAAGTTGAAAAAGTATAGTTTCTGGAAGAGACGTGTTGGATTTTTGGGACATGTCGTATCAGAGGAAGGAGTTTCTGTCGATCCTGAGAAGGTATCAGCGATTGTAGGTTGGAAACAACCTAAAAATGCAACAGAGATAAGGAGCTTTTTAGGATTAACAGGGTACTATCGACGTTTTGTTATGAACTTTGCTAGTCTTGCGAAGCCAATGACGAGACTTACGAGAAAAGATGTACCTTTTGTTTGGAATGAAGATTGTAAGAAGTCCTTTAAGGAGCTAAAAGAGAAGGTACAGATTTTTACGGATCATAAAAGTCTAAAGTACATATTTACGCAACCAGAGTTGAATCTGCGTCAGAGAAGGTGGGTGGAGTTTATCGCAGACTACGAGGTGGACATTGCATACCATCCGAGGAAGGCAAATGCTGTCGTAGATGCGTTGAGCCGCAAGAGAGTTGAGGTTTCGGCTATGCAAGAATTCGGTAATTTGATTAGCCAGATGAGTGCTTTGAGACTAGAGGCGGTGCAGACTGCGTCCGAGAGTGTCGGTTTGCAAATCGTAAATCAGACTAGTCAATTGAGTAGAATTCATACATCACAATTAGCCGATGAGAGATTACAGAAGATCCGTAGTAATCATCAAGACCCGAGGTACAAGTTATATCTGATCAGGGAAGACGGTCTAATAATGATTAATGGTCGAGTTTGTGTACCGAAGGATCTAGGGATCAGAGAAGAGATTCTAAGCCAAGCTCACCAATCCAAGTTTTCGATTCATCCAGGATCAACGAAGATGTGTTGGGATGTTCACCAGCTTTATCAATGCCAGGGATGAAGAAGGACATTGCTTGATGGGTAGTAAAATGTCCGACGTATCAATTAATCAAAGTTGAGCAACAAGTACCAAACAGGAAATTACAAAGTCTACCAATCCTCGAATGGAACGGGGACCATATTACCATGGATTTTGTGACAGGTCTTCCAAGGACGCAAAATGGAAAGGATACTATTTGGGTGGTTGTGGATCGACTAACTAAATCGGCTCATTTCATTCCGATTAAGAAGACTTTTGATGTGAATCAGCTAGCCAGAATATATATTGCGCAAATTGTGAAGTTGCATTGGGTTCCATCGAGCATTGTGTCAGATCGAGATGGGAGATTCACCTCATGTCTTTGGCAGGCATTTCAAAAAGAGTTAGGAACCAAATTGCGCATGAGCACCGCATATCATCCACAGACAGATGGACAATCTGAGAGAACTATAAGGATGCTTGAGGATCTATTACGAGCATGTGCGTTGGAGTGACCTGGTAGTTGGGAGAATCATTTACCACTTGTTGAGTTCGCATACAACAATAGCTATCATGCTAGCATTGGGATGCCACCATATGAAGCTTTATACGGGCGACCATGTCGTACACCCTTGTGCTGGACTGAAGTGGGGGAGAGATCTATCTTCGAAGCAGAAATTGTCGAAGAGACCATGGAAAAGATAAGAATTGTTAAGATTAAAACGAAACAGCTCAAGATCGTCAGAAGAGTTATGCTGATCTAAAAAGGAAGGATGTTGAGTTTAACATTGGAGATACGGTGTATTTTCGAATTCAAGCGAGGCGAGGGAGATCAGGTAGGAGTCGAGTGAACAAGCCATCACCACGGTTCACGGGACCGTTTAAAGTGATTGAGCGAATTGGAGTAGTGGCCTATCGATTGGAGTTTCCCTCATCTTTAGAGGGAATACATGATGTGTTTCATGTATCATTGTTGCGTAAGTGTCTAATAGTACCAAAAAAGATACTTGTTGAGCCACAAAAAACCTTGAGAAAAGAATTAACGTATAAAGAACATACAATACGCATTGTGGATCACCAAGTGAAACAGTTGAGACGTAAGAAAATTCTGATGATAAAGATTGTGTGGGAACATTATGGGGTGGAAGGAGCAACATAGGAATTAGAGGAGGATATGAGACATGAGTATCCTGAGTTGTTTGAAGATGAGTTGTATGGTTCTTCTATTCATTGAATACAGATGCTACCGTAAGAATCAGAGATATAGAATTCGAGGACGAATTCTTTTGTACTGGGGGAGAATTGTAAGACCCTTTAAAACGGGGTAAGTCGGTAGCACCGACTCTATATGTATATATATATATATATATATATTATAATTAAAACATTTGGTTAGCAAAAAAAAGGAGGAGGGCAGCCGCACAGTTGTTAAAAGAGAGAGAGAGAGAGAGCTGCCGAGAGAAAGAGAAAAGGGAAGAAGAGAGAAGAAGAAAAAAAAAGGAAGAAGAAAATGGAGAAGGATCTTCAATTTTTCATCGCGTTCTTTATGGGTGGATTCTAATCGAGATTATGGTAAACTCTAGATAATTTTTTGTGATTATTCGCTTAATTTGAAGACTTATATTATTGAAATTTATGGAATTGAATGGATCTATAATAGGGAAAAATTGAATGGTGTTGTTGTAAGCGATAATATCAAGAATCGTCAAGTCATCAGGGAAACGAAGAAAAGAATTGGTAAAATTTTCTTTATTTGAATTTTTTGTTTATTTAAATATTTATCTAACTACATTTATTTTATATTATAGATGCAACGGATAGGAAGAGAACCGACTCTTCTTGAGCTGGTATTAGAAACCCATGCCAAGAAGAAGACGGTTAACGGGGAAGAGGCCAACGAACCAGAACTCGTCGATCCTCGAGCGGAGCGAACCCTGAGAGCTGTGACGGAGCAGATCACACAACAATCTCAAGCTTGCGGTTCAAGCCCTGACGAACTCAGTCCTTTACAAAAGGACAAAATTTATTTAGACGTAAAAGTTCATTATTTTATTTATCGATTATTAATAAAATAATTTGTAATAATCTAATTTTACTTTTGTTTGTCTTGTAGTCAGTGAGACCGTATAAGGGACGTTTATACAGTCTCGGGGCGCTTCAAAAGGATATCGTCGAAGACACCACGACGATACCTCCCGCAGTGCAAGAGAGTTTCACGCAACAACGGTGAATCCAGGAGCTCGAAGCCAAAGTTCAGCACTTGGAGAGCATCATCGAGTTGATGGGGCAAGGGAGGGGATCAACGTCGCAGCAAGAACCATGTCTCGATTCAAATGCAACGCCATCTAGAGGTGATGGCGATCACCGAGACGATATTGATCCCGCCGATTTAAACGAAATGTTATAGGATAGATTAACGTAGTTTTAGTTTTAGTTTTAGTTTTTTTGTAAATAATTTAATATTTTAATTAAAAAATTTTTCTTTTAGAAAATATTTTTAATTTTTAAATTTCTTTTTAAGATTTCCAACGGATGCCCGTTGGATATTCTAACGGGCATCAGTTGGACACTATTTCCCGCCTAATGGTAATGGACGTCCGTTTCCCTTTCCGCCACTTTGCAACGGACGTCCGTCGCTTTCCCGCCACGTTCCAACGGATGCCTATTGGAACGCTAAATTTCCGCTCATTTCTCCGCGTAAATGGCAACGGATGTCCGTTGGAAAGATAAATTCCCGCTCATTTTCCCCGCGTAACTGGCAACGGACGTCCATTGAAAAATGTGTAACGGACGCCCGTTGCCCGTTTTCAACGGCTGTCTGTTGCAAATGTGCAACGGGCGTCCGTTACAAATATTTCCAATGGGTGTCCGTTACCATATTTCCAACGGGGATGTCCGTTGCAAACTGCGTTACAATATTGCAACGGATACTATCCGTTGGAAGACCGTTGCGAATTGCAACGGATACGAATTTCCAACGACCGTTTCCCAACGGACGGGAATCCGTTGCCATCCGTTGGAAAGAGCCTTTTCCAACGGATTTTTGGCATTTTCCAACGGATTTTTGGCATTTTTGCATTTGTAAGGGTATTTTTGAAGCAAAATTTTTTTTTTTTTTCGGGAAGGGTATTTTTGAAGTCTTTTAGTCCTACAGGGGTATTTTTGATAATGCCCCGTTAAAAAGGTAAGGATAAATCATTGTAAAAGGACCTTCTATAAACTTACTTTAAGCTTTAAGGATTAGTCGGATAATTATTAATATAGTATAGAAAGAGAACTCTACTCATGCTTTCCTTTTTTAAATATTTTATTGATTCCAATTTAATTTTAAAATATAATTAAACTTTTTTGGGCCGTCAGCATTTTCTTTTAGGAATTCTAAAACGATGGCTTTGTGATTTTAAATTGCTTGTTGTCAATATTTCTTTTTCTATGTAGAATATTGGGATATATTTGTCTAATAAATTTGTAATAAACAATTATATATGACTGTACCTATTCAATTGTATATTTTCAAGGACATTTAAGTGTCGGTGGCAGCCATATCATTCCAAAATGTTAAATACGGTCCAAGATCCGGTTAGAAAGATTTTTTAAATAATAATAATAAATTTCGTGGTACATAAATGGGCGGAATATCAGATATATCTTCGTAGGGCTAAAACGCTTCAAAAATATCCTTCCCTAAAATAATTATTTAATCGAAAAAAAACTGGAGAAAAGACAAATTTACCCTTAATTTGCGAACGTGGGAAAAACCGCATTCTGGGAGAGTAAAAGCCAAACCCGCATTCTGGGAGAGTAAAAGCCATGAAAGAACAAATGATTTCGAATTTGAGAGGGATCGATTCGAAGTTGGCAAGAAGGAGATTCGAAGTTGGCAAGAAGGAAATGGCTAGAATCAGCAGCGGTGGAGAAGAGAGCACGAGTCAATCTTCAATGGCGTCAATAAGTGTAAGTAGATCGATTTCTAGGGTTTTGGAGGATGTCGAGTCCCAAAATGGTTTATTGATTTGAAATGGTGTGAGTGTCAATGAGTCGGTTGAGTCTCAGTGAGTCGGTTGAGTCGCAAGAGTCGGTTGTCTCAGTGGGTCGGTTTGGGTCGCGATGGTCGGTTGAGCGTCGATTTCTAGGGTTTGCAGGCTATCGAGTCCCAGAATGGTTTATTGATTTGAAATGGGTGTGAGTGTCAGTGAGTCTGTTGAGTCTGAGTGAGTCGATTTGGGTCGCAATGGTCGCTTGAGCGTCACAGGGAGTCTAAGGGTCGTTTGAGTCGGTTGTCTTAGTGAGTCGGCTTGGGTCGCATGGTTCAGTCGAGTCGCATGGGTCGGTTGGGTCGCATGGGTCGCATAGGTCGCATGAGTCGCATGAGTCGCATGGGTCGCATGAGTCGCATGGGTCGCATGGGTCGCTTGAGTCGCTTGAGTCGGTAGAAGTATAATGTATTCTTTAATTAATTGGTCTTGCAGGTGGCCCCAAAGCCGAAGTTTGTGTATCAATTCAAACACATGGACAGAATGCCAAAGATCACCACCAAGTGTTATCCTCACGAGACAATAACGAAGCTGAGAGGAATCTTAGATGAATACGACGTGCATTACTTCGAGAAGGAATCGCAATTTAAGCATTTATTCCATTTCCAATGTGATTCCACATTGACTAAGGTTCAAATGTCTATCCTCCTAAATCACTCCGTGATTGTACGGGACAAGAAGGAGTTGTGGTTCGTCTTAAACGGTGTTCCCATCCGGTACTCTATAGTGGAGCACGCACTAATTTCCGGATTGAACTGCGGACCATATCCCAAAGGATGGGAGTCCAAAAGGGGTGATACATTCAGGCGGAAGTATTTCGGCCGTGGAAAGGTGACCCCCGTACAAATCATTGGAAAGCTTGTGAAGGCGAAGAATGACGAGGACCGAAAGAGGTTGGCAACTTTGTTGTTGTTGGCGCAAGTTATTGCTCACAAGCCTTCATCAGACAACTCTATCAGCCATGATCTCATTGACATGGTTGATGATTTGGAATTTTGTGAAGGCTTTCCATGGGGGCGTTACACATTCGACAAGATTGTGGATACTTGCCGCAAGCATGTTAGCGGGGAATCACCGAAACCAAAATGGTATTGTGGCGATTTCATGATCCCACTAATGGTAAGTTGTATATATTATTCGAATAACTTGAATTTTTTCATACTTTTTGCATTCTTATTTTTTTTAATGTTGCAGTTACTTCCTTTCGAAACCATCCCTAGTTTGGGCGGAAAGGGATGGTATGTTGATGTAGAGAATGCAGATCCATCATGCCCAAGAATGTGCAAGAAGATGGTTAAACCCAGTATTAACCTGAAGTACGCAGAAGTCATAAGGCTGATCGGAGATTCTAAGGTAACAATTATACAAGGGTCACAAGGAAAACAAGGGTCACAGAGGGTAATAATGGCTATTTTTTTGTTTTTCACGATATTCGAAGATTCTTTGTCCTGATTACGGAGAACGACACTTTACATTTCTTGATCTGGACGACTATGAGGGATGCGATCCCGATGTTCAGACATGGATGGAACATATTCGTAGAAATCCGAAGGGACTTTGTTGGGAGGACATTCGTGAGCAAGAACTGCTGACGCGGAAAGCAGTTCTTGGAGATGAAAAGAAGGGGAAAGGGAAGGGGAAGGGGAAAGGGAAGGGGAAGAGGACTAAGAGGAAAAAGAGCGTGGGGAAAAAAATGATAGAGCTTGAAGATGATGAAGCTGATGCTGAACCTGATGCTGAAGGTGATGAAGAAAGAGATGGTGATGCTGAAGCTGATGCTGAAAGAGAAGGCGAGGATGAAGATGAAGCTGAAGGAAAAGAAGCTCCAGTCCGGCTGACACTGGAGCAGAAATTAGTGAAGGAAATAAAAAAGTC
>CM071862.1:25260649-25319463 GCA_036759665.1 Gynandropsis gynandra | reverse complement strand
GTTGGAAGATGATGTAAGTTATTTTAAACCCGAAGTCACAGAGGTCATTTTGTGTCATATGTATTCATGTGTGTTAATTTTTTTTTGCAGCAATTGGAGGAGGCGTTGTTGATGTTGTATTGCCACATGAAGAAATTCCCCGGGTTATTTAAGAAACTTTACGTTTTTCCTCTGTTTGCCATGGAGATGCTCAAGCATTGGGCGTACGGGAATTCGGAAACTGTGCCGGATCCTGTTAGTGAATGTTTGGAGGGCAAGTATGCATATAGAAGTGCGGACCCGATTAGTGCTTTCGAAGGCTTTGTCGCGGTTCTAAACGTTCCATCGCAAGCCACTTTGTATATAGGATGTCATTGGGTAGCCATTAAAGCAGATTTCGAAACCCAATGCATCAAGGTATACGACTGCCAGACGAGGCTTAAGGAAACGAATATCGATCCGGTGATTGAGAAGCTAAGAATAGCTGTCCCCAAGATGTTCATTCTCGGAAGGTTTCCTTCTTTGGCAGGTGGGCAAAGTGAATGGAAACATGAGTATTATAAAGGTGTACAGAACGCCACCGGGAATGACTGTGGTGTATACTCATACAAATACATAGAAGCCGCGGTAACGAAAAAACAGAATGATTTGCACTCCATTTGCGACGACAATGGTCTTTCCATGCGTGAGAAGATGGCGGCGGAGATATTTTGTAATGGAAAACCTTCACCCAAATCTTAACTTGATACTTTGTACATTGTTATTTTTTTAATATTTGGTACATTTTTATTTTTTAAATATTTGGTACATTGTTATTTTTAAATATTTGGTTCAACGGTCGCAGGGTCGCAGAGGTTAAAGGGTCGCAAAGGTTCAAGGGTCGCAGGGTCGTAGAGGTTATGCGACCCTTGGACCCCTTCGACCCTTGTCCATCTGCGACCCTTGTCCCTCTGCGACCCTTGGACCCCTGTGACCCTTGTCCATCTGCGACCATTTTCCATCTGCGACCCTTGTCCCTCTGCGACCCTTGGACCCCTGCGACCCTTGCCCCTCTGCGACCTTTTTCCCTCTGCAAGGGTCCAAATACAATTCAATCGAGGGAACTTCAAATAATATGAATAATTTATTATACATACTATTGAATCGGGGGAACTTCAAATAATATGAATAATTTATTATACTTACTATTGAATCATGGAAACTTCAATACTATCATTTACAAATCATATGAAAAATTTATTATTTATTATTTACAAATACAATTACTTATTTACAAATAATAATCCACAAAACAATGATATTAACAATAATACTTACTATTGAATCATTGCCAAAGGATTCAATACAAATACAATCCACAACTGTTAACCATCCAAATACAAAACACAAATGAAAATCATCCAAATACAACTGAAAATCATCCAAACACAACTGAAAATCATCCAAATACAAGACACAACTGAAAATCATCCAAACACAACTGAAAATCAAACACTGTCATTTTTAGGGAAAAACTGAAGCATGGGTAATGCTGAATTATCAAAGATTTCGACTACGAGGTTACAACCCTCGGTTAGTCGATGGTCGAGATAAAACTTTCTCCAACCCCTTCTGATGGAAGTGCCACCACGTGCCACGGGCCTTAGATATGCCTCCCACGCTGTGGAGTATCCTAGCATCAGATATATCTTACATCGTCTATGGCAAAGACCGCTCCACCTCGCAAATCCTATCGGAAGTGTCTGCGACATCCGAAGCAAGGAATAAAAATCGTGAAAATCCTTACCCATGCAAGGAATAAAACCATATTGAAGTCACTTACCACTTCATCTGCGGCCAGATTCGAACGAGTGACTGGTACCACAGTTTCTCGTAAAATCCTTGGAGCAGGAGTGGCGAACTTGACAAGGAAGACCATGTCACCTTCGTGAGTGAAAAGTATGTAATCCCCAATACTTTAGTCTAGGTCGTTGGAGAAATCTTTCCACCCATCAGTGAATCAGGGGCCATGCAACTTGACTTCCCATCTTCTGTTAGACCCATTCGATTTAAGCGTTGCCGTGTTGTTGTCCCTCGTGTTCTCGTATATATAATCATCGAAGAATATCTTCGGGATGTCCTGTAACAAAAAATGAAAAAACAAGTCAAATCTTTACATTCTCTACGTGTAACATACCGACAGAGAGACTGATGAAGAAGATTACAATGTAGTTCTCTTCCAGATAGCGCGGAAAAATCTCTCTGAAGAAAGAAGGGAATTGTGACATTTTCGGAAAAATTGAAGGAACGAGAGTAGAGAGAGAGTTTGTGTCGTTATTGTTAATAAGGAAACGACTGTAATTCGAAAAGACATGACCTGGATATCGAATCATCGTCAGAGGGGATTCGAAAAGACATGACCTGCAGATGTTATTTTTTAAAAAATTTTCAAATATGATGAAAAGTTCGGCGGGAATTTTGGTGACGTTCGTCGAGTTCACATCTATTCATCCATATATGCGACCAAGAGACCCATGCGACCCTCATTTGGCATTAATTAGTTTGACGTTGTAAACGTATAGTTTGGATTGGTTTTTTCATTTTATCATTATAAACCTTTAAATTCGTCGATTTCTCATATATGCAACCCATGCGACCCATCCCACCCTCAATTTTGATTGGTTTTTTACATTTTATCATTTTCACCAAAATTCCAGCCGAACTTTTCACCAAAATTTGAAAAAACATTTCGAATAATGACACACACTCTCTCTCTAACTCTATCATCTTCCATCCATTTTTTGCCGAAAATGCAACATTTCGTAGAAGCAGGGCCATCTTCTTCTGGTGAGAGGTTTTCACGATACTAGTTACGCGTTCAAATCTGGCCGTAGATGCAGTAGTAAGTGAACTCAAACCGACTTATTTGATTCATCAAATCTAGCCGTATATGCATTAGTTTGGCGTTGTTGTAAATTTATTCGATTATCGCAGACACTTCCGATAGAGTTTGCGAGGTCGAATGGTCTTTGTGGTAGACGAAGTAAGGTTGATCTGGTAACCAATTATACAGACATTTGGGAGGCACATCTAAGGCACGTGAAACGCGGTGGCGCTAGCATCACCAGGGGTTGGACAAAGTTTTGTCACGATAATGGCTTTAACGTGGGTTGTACCCTCAAAGTCGAACTGGACACTGTTCTTGATGATGTACCTTGTCTACTACTTGCCCCTATAATCATCATAGATTGAAGTCCGTTGTATTTTGATTGCTTCGAACCCCATTTGAACAACAAAATTCATGTTTGTATTTGGTTGCTTTTTTTACTACTATTCAATAGAATGTATTATTGTTAGTATCGATGTTTTTGTGGATTTACTACTATTGTAATAAGGGTCGCAGAGGGTCCAAGGGTCGCAGGGGACAAAGGGTCGCAGAGGTACAAGGTTCGAAGGGAGACAAGGGTCGCAGAGGGTCCAAGGGTCGCAGGGGAAAAAGGGTCGCAGAGCTACAAGGGTCGAAGGGAGGGTCGCAGAAGTCCAAGTGGTCGCAGAGGTACAAGGGTCAAAGGGAGACAAGGGTCGGAAGGGGAGAAGGGTCGCACGGTCCAAGGGTCTAAAAAAATGTTTACTCGTTGATTATGGAAGATGTAATTTGGTACATTGTTCTTTTTTTAACAGTTTATTTGTTACATAATTTTGGGAATGGATAATTCAACTTTGTACATTGTAATTTTTTTAAAAATTATTAATATTATTTGTAAATAATTTTTTAATAATAAAGCGTAAAGGGTCGCATGGGTCCAATGGTCGCAGAGGTACAAGGGTCGCACCATATTCCCTTGCGAACCTTTTACCTGTTCGCAGGGGTCCAATGGACGTAGAGGTACAAGGGTCAAGTTGGATGGCTCCAAATTCACTGATGGATGGACAGATTTCTACAACGACCAAAACATTCGTATTGGGGATGTCGTACTTTTCCGTCACAAAGGTGACATGGTCTTTAATGTCACCAGAGCCACTCTTGATGAGAGGGTTTTCATTGTACCAGTCACGGGTCCAAGGGTCGCGACGGACAAGGGTCGCACGGGTCCAAGGGTCACGAATGTACAAGGCTCATAGATATTTGAGTCAATTATTTCTAAAATAACTTGATAAATTATTATTTTCAAAATTTATTCATATTATTTATAAATAATTTGTAAATAATAAATTATTTTGACTATATTGTTAGTATCGATGTTTTTTGGATTTAGTATTATTGTAACAAGATTCGTAGAGGGACAAGGGTCGTAGGGGTCCAAAGGTCGCATAGGAACAAGGGTCGCAGGGGTCCAAAGGTAGAAGGACAAGGGTCGTAGGGGTCCAAGGTTCGAAGAGGTACAAGGGTTGCAGGGGTCCTAGGGTCGAAGAGGTTCCTCTGTGACACTTGTACCTCTGCGACCCTTTTACCTCTTCGACCCTTGGACCCCTGCGACCCTTTTACCCTCTACGACCCTTGGACCCGCGACCCTATCCTAAACCCTGCGACCCTTTGACCCCTTTGCGACCCCTTTACCCTTGCGACCCTTGGACCCCTAAGACTCTGTGACCCAGTGCAACAATTTTTCTGCGGAACCTACTTAATTGCAAGTTACGTTGTTGACAACAAACGATTTCAACCTATTGACAGCGAATCTGATGTCGATTTCAAGTTACTCTCGCCGAATCTGTTGTGGTGTGAGAGAACATTTATTTTTGCGCCAAAGTAGAGAGAGAAATCGAGGTGCTTTGGAGGAGAGAGAAAATTTGTCGACAAGGGTAATATGTGATTATCAATATTTTAAGGGTAGATTTGAAGTTGAACCTTTTTTTCAGCGAAGGGTATTTTTGAAGCACTTTAGCCTTACGAGGGTATTTTTGAAATTCCCCCGTCCAAAAGGGTTTGAGATAATCACTTTTTGTAATTGTTAAATAATCTTGAAGCGTTGAACGGTATTATGGAGAACGTTAAAAAAGTAATAAAAAGCCAAAACTAGTTAAAAGCAATTCATAGTTTTATAAATAGATTTTTAAAAAGAAAAATATTATATATAAAGAAATTTTTTAAAAAATAATTAAAAGACTATGCATACCAAATTCATTTTTATTAAATATTATTATTTTTAATATATGCTGATCATAGAGAATTGCCTTTTTAATTATGCCAAATTTAAAAAACACTTTTTAAATGAGGCCAAATTCAAAAAAGATATATATTAGAGTTTTTAAGATGTTCAACTCTTATCCATATAGTTTTTCTCATGTTAATTGATACCTCTTACTAGCTATCAATTTCTAACTATATATCCTTTATAGAAGAATTTATAAACCATTATTAAAAATAATCAAAGACGCTTTATGAAAAGGTAAGAAAAGACATTGAATTAATACATCTAACGAACCTAATGCAGAATAATGAGTATCCATTTTTTTTTCATAGTGAGTTGTAGGTCTGATTGCAACTTGTTTGGAATCGTAGTTGGTTCGAAGTCAATAGCAATTGTTTACTTCAATGGGGATACGTGGAAAACATGGTGTACGTAGTTTCAAACGTGATGGAAGAGAACCGATATACCACTTTGCCTATGCAAGCATCAAGTTGGAATGTGCCATAAAAATATATTGATAGCTTCTGAAAACGATAAACAACCATCAATTTCTGTCTATATGTTTTTATTTTCAGAAACACATAATTCCCACTTCGAAGGAAACGTGCCTAGAATGATCCGTTGGATCTTTCATTTTCTATTGTGCACAGTAACTTAGAATTTTTTGTAGCATTTTATCTATCTCTTTTTGTTCAGTTTCCAAATTAAAGTTAGTTCTTGTACCTTCCTCAAAACGCAACAATAAGGGTGCCTCACGACCATACACCGCATGAAAAATGATAGTGTTAAGTGATGTACGAAATGTCGTATTGTAAGAAAATTGCGCCCAAACCAAAAATGTTGCCCAAGACTTCGGGTGAGCATATAATAACGAAAAACGTTTCAAAGCACCAATTAAGAACCTTGATATGGCCATCCATTTGAAGATGAAATATTGTGCTAAATTTTAAATAAGTGTCTGAAAAACGAAAAAAGTTCCTTAAAAAATTGACTCATAAAAATCTTATATCTATCCGAGAGAATGAAATTGGGAATATCATAGAGTTTGACTATCTCAGCGAAAAAATGATGACCACATCATATGAAGTAAACATATAATTTAATGTGATGAAATGAGCAAACTTACTTAGTGGGTCGACAATCACCAAGATAGTATTCACACATTGCGACTTAAGCCCTCAATAGAATCCATCAATAATTTCTCCCACATCTTCAAAGAGTTTGGTAGGCGTTGAAGCAAATCCGGGGGAGAGAAAATGGAGTACTTTTGTGTCTAATATATTAAACACTTAAGAACATATCTATTTATACTCGCTCCTATTCCATTCCAAAACAATATAGCTTGTATCATTTTTAGTGTCTTGAGGACTCTGCATGGTGTCCCATAGAACATTCATGAAAGTCATGGATAATTAATGGGATGAAAAGTGAATGTTTTGGAAGAACCAACGTGTCATTAAACCTCAATCTGCCTTGAAGAAAATGATAGCCCAAAGCAGCCTCCAAATGTTGTTGTAATTTACGTTTTATAGGTTCAAGGATAATATCATCATCAATCGCAATAGCTAATTCCTCCAATTGCAATGATTTGGAATTGTGCAGTCGTGCATAAGCACATTAGTGACAAAGATGGCTGATATGACATCTGTGACAGTCCATTCGCCACTCGATTATTCGTTCCCAGTTTGTAAATTATGTCCAAATCGAATTCCAACAATTGATTAACCACTT
Source organism: Gynandropsis gynandra (assembly GCA_036759665.1). Taxonomy (NCBI): domain Eukaryota; kingdom Viridiplantae; phylum Streptophyta; class Magnoliopsida; order Brassicales; family Cleomaceae; genus Gynandropsis; species Gynandropsis gynandra. Next base: position 25,312,645 of record CM071862.1, on the reverse strand, counting down.
ATGATACTCCGCATTGATCTCTTGTTGTGCCAAAAGGAACTTTAAGCTCCTTTGATCAGTACAACCCAATAAATTCCTATCTATAATAGTGTCACCATTTAATAATGGAACAAACAATGGTCATCAATTCTCTTTTATAAACAAACTTCAAACGCTCAGACGATGACAAAATCATGTTGTAATAAGCAAGAGGGTATTGGTGTTGCATAAGCACAATGTCCAGTCCCGACTCTGATGCTTCGAATTCCACCTCAAACATTTCATTGAAATTAGGTAAACACTATACCAGAGAAGTCACCATTACCTTCTTAAGAGGTATAACCATCATGTCTGTATTTTTTGACCATAACAAAGAGTTTTTCTTCAACAATTTTTTTAATGGTTTTACGATTTTTCAATAACTTTCACAAAACGGCAATAGTACCCCGTTGACCCCAAAATTCCTGAAGTTCCTTGAAATTACGATCGCATGGCCAATTAGAAAATGCATCAATCTTTTTTTTATCTGTGACCACTCCATGTTGCAAGATAATATGACCCAAATATTAAATGTAGGCTTGTCCAAAAGAACACTTGTCTGCATTAGCAAATAAACAATGTTTCCAAAGTTTACCCAACACTATTGAAAGATGCGACAAATGTCCATGCAAAGAGAGGTTGTAAACCAATATATTGTAAAAAAAAACTAATACAAGTATAGTCTAAGAATTTCAAGCATCAAATTTTGGAAGGTTGTCGAGGCATTAATAAGACCAAGGTGGCATAACAAAAAACTCGTAATCTCCATCATGATTTCAAAATGCAGTTTCATTATTTTCCTCATCATTCATACGAATTTGATGATATCCTAAATATAAATCTAGCTTAAATAAAATGATGGCCCCATGGAGTTCATTCAATAGCTCATCAATCATGGGAATAGAAAATTTATGTAGATTGTAGCGGTTTAATGCTCGATAATAAAAAAACCGCCAACTCCATTTTTTTTCTCAATCGAAAACACAAGACTTGAAAAAAGACTTCAACTAGGCCTTAGGATATTAGGCCGAAGCATATCTCAAACAACTTTTCAGTCTCCTCCTTATGAGCATGAGGATAATATTAAGGCCTAAGATTCATAGGACCCACATCAAGCTTAACCACTATAGAATGCTCACTACCTTAAAGAGGAGAAAGGCCAATTGACAAGTGATCGGTTAAAGACTCTAATAATGCAGAAATAGAGGAATAGTGGCAGAATCCTCATCGAAAGCTACCAAAGAACATAAATCTATCACATACCCTTGATGCCTTTCTTCTATTGATTTCTACAAATTTTTAAGGAGTGATCAATGAATTAGGGAGTAAAATATATTCACACAAAGTAAACCATGTATTTCCTTGTGAAACTTCATCTCCAATTTCTCGAAATTAATTTGAATCTTTCAAAGTCTATAACCATTAAAATTAAATTGGTCTAACTCATCATAAAAACTAGTTTAAGAGTTTAGGTTTGTCTAATACCGTATATAAGAGTTCATAGTTTATATCCTAGTCGATGTAGACAATACAATACAACATTCTCCATCATGCTCAGATTCAATCTTGGAGCGTGGACATCCCAATCGAGAGTTCATACCGATATATTATATTCGGGACGGAGCGGACTCGGATACCATGTCAAAGATAGACTTGAACCTAACTAATCTCACAAATTAGTTCAATAATTTAGTATTGTTTAATATCATATATAAAAATCTATATTTTATATCATAATTGACGTGTGATAATCCAACGTAATAAATTATCTATGAACTTTCTTGTTTGTCTGTTTATCTATAAAAATAATGTTATGATTCTTCATATATTTTATTGTAAAAAGTAAAAGAAAACAAAAAAAGAACATACCACGAGACAATAAAAGCTTCTTAGCATTGCATGTTGCGAAGAGATGGGACAGATAAATATTTGAGACTTCATATCACATGAACTCGGAAGCATAAAAAAAACACTTCACCTATTTGTTTATAGTTAATATAAAATATTACAAAATAAATTACCAGACGAATTCTATGCTAACTGGTAACAATTCACACATTTTCATTGCACATAATTTTAAGATTATAAAAGGATAAAAAAATCAAATAGCTATGTAATATTTTAAACCACTAAATAACATTTGTTTTGTTATAAAAAATATCAATTGAAATTGTCAAATAATATATAAAAAATTATTTTAAATTAACATATCCGACATTTAAATTTTATCGGAAAACCTTCGATCACGTGAACAAATATTTATAAACAAGAATTATTTTTTTATTTATTTGACGTAATATGATAAAATATTCTAAACAAATATGCAACCTAATTTTATTATTTGAAAATAAATTTTAGTCTATATATTATTTAAAAATTGATTGTTTATAAACAAACGAAAAATGATAGAACATTTTTTGTTACTAATCATAATTAAACAAACTTTTACATAATTTTACTAGTAAATTTCATAACATCTATATAGATTTAAAAAGTAAATGAGTAAAATATATTTTAATATCCATAGAGAACAAGTTAATCGAATAATGTAATCACACTTGCAAAATCTCTACATTTCACATTCTTAGGATATCATCAATATATTTGATGGAAGACAATAATGACACGTTACGAGGAACCAACTAAATTTAAATATTGACATTAAGGACCCAATAATATATACAAACAAGTGTTATGGTGAATTAAGGGATGATCTGAATATAATATCTTACAAGGCTTTCTACAGGTCATAAAGGATGAATTGCCTCGATAAGAACATAAAATGTGTGTGCGACACATCTATAACAATTGGCGGGATACACATAAGGTTAAGGAATTTTAGTTGCTCACTAAACATAAAATGTTTGCACTTCATCCTCACACGAGAACCATAACCCTGAAATTTACCCTTGCAGTCCAACTTCACTCACGAAGCCTACATGTTTCATTTGATACTCAACGAGGTCTTGAATACGTGAGAGAAGACATAGGTGCAACCTTATTGTCTTCCCTTAAATTAAAGGTTCAAAAACTACCAAAACGTGATCCAAAACCTTTGTGTCGAAAAAAAAAATGATTTTCTAGAACAACCTCATGATCGACCGAGCATATTTTCAATGACCCAAAATTTCACATAGAAAATGTTCAGGCCTTACCCCGTGTGCTTGGCCAAACACTTGGCTTGAGCAAAAATGCTTGGTAGAATGGTTCTTCCAACATTTCTCTCTCGGCCGAAATACTGAAATCATTGTGTTCTTCATCATGTACATTGTCGAACAGTTTTTATGTTTGGTCAAGCTATGCATGCAATATAATATACTTCAGAAAAAAGCTATATTTTTTAGCGAGACACAGTTCAATCTCCAAATATCTTCCTTCCTCGAATACAAATTTATATCTCACAAATATTCATTGTATAAACTTCACTGCTCATCACATGAATGTTATAACCCTTACAAAACCTACCGTTCTAATGTTCAAAGACGTGTGGCTTACTCGATTGTTACATATGAGATACCCTGCATTGCTTTTCTTCTTTCCTTCATGTGGTCTCGTTCTACTCTCGGTGCTCTCTCTCAAATTTCTTTCGACCATGTCCTATATTTGATTTCTCTCCTTTTATTCTTGTTTTGGTCACTTTTAACCTCGCCTATCATTCCATTAATTTGCCCAACCAGTATCCCTTGTTATTATGGATGTTAAAGGTCTCATAAATGACACTTTCCCCCACCATTAAATATTTTTTTTTCTCAAATAAGTGGGAGTAAGGATCCCAACTGGTTGTTCAACAACATTTTATATCATACAACTTCACATAATCTTGTAGTGTATGTTCCTCTAGTTCCAACGTCGTTCTTTCCAAATAGTAATGTTCCCTCAAAACATGTACCATCATAATGTATTTTCGTCTTAATTGCTTCACTTTTGGTCAACGATTTCTACCAATCGTTCCTTGTATGATAAGTCCTTCAGCTTGCTAACGATTATATTAGTATCTTCTCTGGAAGGATAGATACTTCTGCAAGAGGGATACATAGAATACACCATTTATTCCTTATAGTATTGGCGGTAATTCCAACCGATATGCTATCATTTTGATACATTTGTTTTTTCTTAAATCAAACCCGTGAATTGTGGTGAAAACTTATTCAGTCGAATTTCTCTGAGTGTACCTCGTCGAGCATGTACTCGTAGATATACTAAGTCTTCAACACTGAACTCATCATACTTATTTCCAAGACTGTGTAGCTTTTCTGACAATCCTTTGCATCTTTCATTTTTATTTTACTATTTCAAGTTTCTTTATGGTTTATTCTTCCAATTCCACCTAAAAATCATTCACTTTCCACCTCGGTCCAACATAGGGGAGCGTCATGGTCGACCATATAATGTTTTGTTTGGTGCCATTCCAAAGTCGGTGTAATAATTATTGTTCTACGCGAACTCTAACAACATTAAGTTTTTTTCCCTACCGCCCAACCATTTTAGGCACATGCCAACAACATATTTTCTAATGTTTTGAAAGAACGCTCTGACTATCTGTCAATTTTTGGATGCTAGGTCGTAATAATATGAAATTTTGTATTCAATTCCTTCTAGAACGTATGTCAGAGTCTTTAGGTAAATTGACCATTACGATCAGACACGATATTTGATAGAATACCATGTAATTTTACAATATCCACACTATTGATCTTGGTCAACGTATCCATGCCATTTGTGTTTCTTATTGGAAGAAAGTGTGTCGACTTGGTTAATCAGTCCACAATCATCCATATGGTATTTTTTCCATTTCAAGTCCTTAGAAACGTAGTCACAAATTTACAGTGACCCGTTCCCATTTCCTCTCAGATATTGATAGGAATTATAACTTAATACTCGTAACTTTTTGTTCAGCCTTTATTAGTTGGAAGGTTGATCACTTAGCGACCCATATAATGCCCTTTTTCATTCATTTCCACTGATAAAACAACTTAATGTCTCTATATATCCTAGTTGATCTTAGATGAATAGAAAACTTACATCAATGTGCCTCGTATTGTACCAACTCCAAATTTAAGGCACTCAATTAGCCTATTTAAGACTTAAATAATTGTATTATTACTATATCGGTCTTGCGGAGACTTAATGCATCATGTGTGGAGTAGTTCTCTTCGTGCTTGCAAAACTGCCTCGACGCATAAGTGATTATGCTTTCTCCTTGCATTTTACAAAGTCAAGTCCTATTTTGTGTGCATGCGTAAAGACTATATATGGCACTTCTGGCTATAGAAATACAAGTATTCGTGACTCCATTAATTTTCCTTGAGAATTTTTAAGTATGTTTCGCATTTTCCTTCGATCGGACTGTCTGTCGTTTGATTCGAGGGATTCTTCGCTCTAATGAAACGACACATACATTTTTTTTCTACCACAAACATATAACTTGCATTGTTACTCCATCAAACATCCCATACGCATTGTCAAGATAATGTGGAATCCTTTTCTGAAGACCTTGATATTTCAGTTACGTTCGATACTTTTAAAGGTAAACACATACACACCGATAATACGTCATCGCTTGATATTGTAGTAAAAAATCAATTCAGAGGATTATATCACACGTATATCTCCATTAGAATGACGACGACTTCTGTAGCTAGTTCCTCGTGCTTGATAACCATGAGTAACTTTTCGATACCTCCTTCGTACTCCATAATTTGGCCTCCGAAAGTATGAACACAAACTATGTTTTCTAGTTTCACTAGATTTGCTGCTAACCTTTGTGAAATGATGTATTCATTAAGTAATGAATTTCCCTAGTATCAAAAATTATGCGGACAGGGATGTCTCCAATGATTGCATTCCTACACAATGTGAATACATCTATCGAGAATTTGACCCTTATATTAACTGACGACTCTTATCTCCTTACGATTTATAAGAAATACGTAACAACTAAACGAGAGTGGCCTTAACGTAAATTGGCTCTACCTCTTTTTCCTCATCTTTGTAGTCGTAAAAGTGAATTTCCAAGGCATAAACCCTTGGTTACACTGCTCTTTACTTTGGCATATGATCTCAAGATCGAGCTTCAGTTTGCATCGTTGACCTAGTTGGAGACGTTGTTGGTTGTGGATGTAGATAATTATACACCAAATGTTGGTGCTTTTGCAATGATTGCACGCTAGTGATTTATGTTATGCCTTGGTTCTCCCATGAACCGATTTTGGATAGTCCCAAATCTGACACTCAAACCTTCCACAATGACAACACGTATATCTCTTTTTCTCGAGTTGTTGATGATCATGCTTCAACTTTCTCTTCTCCATTTTTCTCTTTTTGGATTGTACAACGCTCGTTCTTCGATTTCCTACAACGTTAGGTTAAGAACATCATCGTCCAATAGATGTTTCTGGATTTTTGTAGAGTTGCCTATTATATCCCATTCGCACGATGCCAAAATTTCTAACGTAACTCTCGAAGGAACTTGTTGACCATCGTGGCTTTGGATGGTATCGATTGTGATCCAAACCTTGATAGATGTCTTATAATAATATTTCACAGTCCAATTTCGATATTTCATATCTAGGAAGGCAACTTCCATCTCTTCGCATTCCTCGATGGCACATACTTCAACTCAAAAAAAATTTTGACTTGGTCCTATTATTATGATTATGTTTGTCTACAACAATCTTCACGTGCCTCCAAATAGTAAATGCCAATGTTTACATTGCACTCCTGAAGACATCTCAAGGATTCAAATCTCTCCTTTAATCGAGCAATCCATTTCATGGACTTCATTGGAGGCACAACACCCCAAAAAAAAATTTTTACATCCCATGTGGCCAAAATATCCATAATATGGTGGTACTCAATTTTACATCTTGGCCTCTGATAGTATGGTAGTAGGATGGTGGAGTAGGTGGTGTCGGTGGTGGTGTCTGTAGAGGTTGCGGCGACACTGTGAGGGTTGTTTGACCTTATAATTTTTTCCTCAATTTTCATCTAGTAGTAGCAATATCTTCCGCGTGCATGAGTTATTGTTTGACCCCTAACGTCTTCCTCCGGCGACAGCTCTTAGCAGCATCTGTAATACTTTCCATTAGCTATGAGGTTCTTAGTCTACCATTATGGTACTCTAATAGGTGGAGTATCATGTTTAGCAATATTTTTTTTTATTTTACTTAATTAATGAAAAGTTTCGTGCAATCATGTCACTGTCCATTACTACTTTAAGAGTTCTCGCCGTAATAGACTGATCTTAACGATCTATAATCTCATTCCTGATCTATAATGCCATTCATGATCTTAACAATCTATAATTAACTGAATTCGAATTCACGTATCGGCACTAGATACAAACCTTTAGACTATGGTTTTTCATCCGCCTAATAGGCAATCCAATCTACACATGAAAATTTCCTTTCAAATCCTGATATCGAGTATTTAATTATTGCCGGTTTTCCCAAAAATTTCTTTGTAAAAACCTTTTCAAAACACTCTTTTTGAAAACATCGACTTTAATACTAATTTGTAATACCCCAACCCAAAATCGTCCATCAGTATTGGAAATGTCCACCGTCACCCTTTTAGAGACATGTATCAAACAATAATTAAATAAAGGAGTAGTTTATTTCATATAAATCCAAAAGTATATAAAAATACCAATACAACATTGAAATATTCGCTCGATATTTAAATAAAAAATATAAAGAAAGGTAAAGGTAGATGAGTACTCCTCGAGAAGAAATCGTCGTGACCCTCAACACTAGTTTACTAGTTGTCATCTTTGTCTTCATTTTCTGACCATTCAGAAAAACACACAAAAGGATGAGTACAATAAATTGCACTCAGTTAGATGTTGCATTATCTCCACACATCCAACTTTCCATTCAAAATATACAGCCAAAATACATAAATACAAATATAATATTTGATACTCGAATACTAAACCCACCTCTGAAGATATCTCCATCGCCAAACACTAGTACGCCACCATGATCGTCACTTACAAGGTCATACTAAAGTACGATCAAAATTTTCATACCATTATTTAGGTACATGTTTAAGACTGTAAAGAGATTTTCTGAGCTTACACACTTATTTTTCTTGCCCAGCTATGATGAATCCCTCTTGTTGTTCCATGTAAATTTCTTCTTCCAGGTATCCATTGAGAAATGTTGTCTTCACATCCATCTGATGTATTATGAGTCTGCGAATAGCTGAAAGTGCAATCAAATATCTAATGATAGTATATACTACTACCACTAATCTAGCTTTAAACTTTTCAATTGACCCGTCTGATCTAGTTTTCCTCTTGAAGATCCATTTACACTTAATGGGTTTACTGCCCGTAGACAAATCAACCAAATTCCAAGTGTTATTCATTATTATTGAATCTAACTCATTTTTAATTGCTTCTTTCCAAAAGCTAGAGTCTATATAATTTAGAGCCTCTTCGTATCTTCATCGATTAAGAAAATCGATACAAATTGTTCATCAATTTTGTCTAAATTATCAACTAGAAACGCAATGACAAAATCAGAACCAAAGGTTTTCTCAGCTCTTTTTTTTTTACTCCTTCTAGGTTCGTTCTCATGCATAACTGTAGATGATTTCTTATCCAAACCACTAACTGAAAAAGTAGCTGTATCATTTTATTAATAGGAAAAATATTTTCAAAAAATTCAGTATTTCTAGATTCACATATTGAGTTATCATTCAAACACATGAATCTATATACACTAAAGATATGTTAAAAAAGATTCATATTCGATTTTTTGAATTTAAGAAATGCAACTTTAGCAAGACAACTCTATACTCTCAAATAATTAAAAATTTGGTTTAAAACCTTTCCATAATTTGTAAGGAGTTTTATCTAACTTTTTGTGAGGAACTTTGTCAAGAATATAACATGCATACACTACTGCTTCCCCACATATTGTTAGGCATACTAAAACTCAATAACATAACATTCATCATTTCTTTTAGTGTTTTGTTTTTTCGTTCGGCTATAACATAAAATTCTTCAAGAAATTTCGTGAAATACTCACTACCCCTATCAGATCTAAGTCTTTTAATCTTTTTATCTAAATAATATTCAACTTCAGCTTTATATTTTAAATACATTTAAGCAGTCTCATCTTTAGACCCTAATAGATAAATTTTCGTATATCTAAAAAATTCATCAATAAATGAATGTAATACTTTTTACCACTTTTGCTAAACATGTTTCTAAAATCAGCTAATTCAGAATGAATCAATTCAAGTATTTTTTGTGCTTCTAGAAATAACTTGTTTAAAAGGTTTCTTAGCATATTTTGTTTCAACCCAAATAACACATTTTGAACATTCATTTTCGTTTGATGTGTTTATGAGATGCATATTTTTTAACCTTTTAATAGAACCATAATTCACATGTCCTAGCCTACCATGCACAAATTAACAGATTCAACGACATAAGCAGAACAAGAGTTACTTCCATTAGCAAAAGCTGAAACAGTGTTCAGGACAAACAACCTCTCAGACAAATAACCTTTTCCACAAAATCCTCATTCTTGGCTAATATCAATTTATCACCCTTAAAAATAAGTTTCAAATCAGCTCTATTCAGTAAACTACCAGAGATTAAGTTTCTACACAGCGATGGAACATACAATACATCATTCAATATTAATGTTTTTCCATATGTAAGTTTGAGGAGAATTTTTCCTTTACCAAGAACTCCAGTGGTGGCAGAATTACCCATGAAGACGTGTTCACCATCCGCAACTTCGTAGAATTCTTGAAAAAGATCCATGTTGGAATAGAAGTATCTCGTTGCTCCAATGTCTAGCAACCAGTCCACTTTGTTTTTCAACAAGTTCGCCTCAACCACTACCGCCACGATGATCTCATCCTTTACAGCAATATTAATCTGTGGGGCAGAATTTGCATTAGATTTATTATAAGATTTTTATCCTTTCTGTTCCAGCATTGATATGATTTGTGGCCTAATTTTCCATATTCATAGCACTGCAAAACTTTGTCCTTAGCACTGTTTACACCATTGCCTTTGAAGTGCTTCTGGTTTGGTCCTTTTTTTGAATTTCTTTCCTTTAGGTTTAAACTTGTCTTTCTGTGCAACAAAAGATTCGATCACGTTAGCTTTAACCGAATGTGAAGAGACAATGTTAAGCTTATCTTTTTACCGATTAGCCTCCTCGGTTTTCATATGACTTATGAGCTTCTGGAGTAGCAGATCCTTCTTCTTGTATTTAAGACGACATATGTACTCAGACCACGAGGGAGAAAACTTCTCCAGAAGAACGTTTGCTTGCAGAAGGTCGCAAATCTTCATTCCTTCGCAGAGCACATCCACGAAAAGGTTTACGTACTCATGGATTTGATCCATGGTCGGCTTTTCATCAACCATTTAGAACTGAATCCATTTTTTGACGACATACTTCTTTCGTCCGGTGTCATCAGCGCTATATCTCGTTTCCAATATATCCCAAATCTCTTTGGTATGCTTTTACTTGATAAAGATGTCAAACAGAGCATTGGACATATGGTTCAGGAGATGTTGCACACTGTTTTGTTGTCCTTTTCAAAGTTTGCCTTCGCTTCATCATCCATCTTCTTGGATCTGTCAGTTTGAGGCGTGGCCAAAGGAGTGGAAGATGTGGTTTGGTGGGGCGTGTCTTCTAGGACGTCCGTATAGAGGATATAGTCGACATCCAACTGCTCGAAAAAGATGAACAATTTCTGGGACCAGCAACGCTAGTTCATACCATCCAACGGCTCGAGTTTGGAGAGGTCTGGTAGTGATCTTGGTACGACAACCATGGTTAAGAGGAAATACGCTTTCAGAATATTAGAAAATATATATCCGAAATCAAGCTGCGTCGTGGAGAACCATTACCCTGAAAGCTATTTCGGTACGACCGTGGTGCAACCGACGATCGAACGCTTCCCAAGGTTAACACAGCAACCTTTCTCCGTTCACTTGCACTCATGAAGGGAATGGTAAAATAACAAAAATCGTAGACACGGGGGTAAAACATTTCGAGTAAAAGAGATGGAAAGAGATCTAATGTGTCCCCTCTCGGTAGTCTCATACCGTATCATATATGATCGAACCGACTTTGTTAAGGTAATCCGAAAAAATATATGAAAGTTCGTAAAACCTTACCCAGCCCGACCCGGTCCAAGCGACTACATCGTCGCGCACGTGTGTTGATTTTAGTAAAACTCACCATATTCTCTAAATTCCTCCAATAACATTTTTATAACAATGATATACATTACTATATATACTATAATCAATAATTCTCCCAATAATGTAAAACTCTTGAAATTCCACAAAATGACAAAAATGAAGGGTGATAAAGTTGACAATTCCAAACAATATTGCTTTGTCATTTTTGGCAAATGAACCCTAATATTTTCTTTTTCCAATAAGATTTAGTATGTATATTGTTTGACAATTTCAATAATTCAAGAGTTTTAAACCACTTAAAAAAATCAGATTCTCTCTTTTCTGATGCCTTTTCTGATGTGTATACCTTCAAAATCACAAATAAAATGAATAACAAACATTCGAATGATTCGGTAGGTGCAAAGTATTATGAATGTCACACGTAATAATTATTTTGTAAGAAATTTTACCTTATTCTCGATTAGAGAAGGGGTTAGTGAAAAAAAATATTTACATATTTTTAATTAAAAAAATACATAATAAGATTTTAAAATATAAAAGTATTAAAAATAATAGAAAAGATAAGTTGGACCAAAGAAGAATTTGATGTTAGAAAAATAAAATCCCACTATCATCCAAATTTGGTTTCCTTTTCTTATCTTTGTTTTTCCTTTGTAAAATGGATATTTATTTTCAATTTTGACTAGAAAAGAAAACTTATTTTTTAAAAATTTTTCTACTCATATTTAATGGATTCAAATATACAATGAATTTTATATTTTTTTTCCTTATTTCTGCAGAAGAAAGGGATTTGTAAGACATGTTCATAGAAAATAAAATATTTTCTTTTATTTTGTGATACATGATCAAAATTAGATCATTTGCATGCTAAAAAAGATGTCAAGGAAAAAACGCTATAGTTTTTTTAAAAAATTTGGAATACTTCGATTTAACACATTATAAATGTCTACTTCCTTTTTATTTTGCAAAACAAAAAAGAAATACGTATTTATTAAATTGTATAGCTTATGGAATCAAGATAATTTAATTTATAAAAATAATAACAATTATCTTCACTGTTTGGTTTGGAATGTCTATTGAAGTGAAGATGATTTCCGAATAACTTTCGAATTTTGACTTAGAAGTATAGTAGATTAAAAAATCTAAAATAATGTTGATTTCTTTAAAATTTATATAATTTGCCTAGGTTTAGTTTAGACTTGAATTATCAATTGGCATGATGAAAAATAACCAACAATAACATAAATAGAAATAAAGATCTTGAAGTGGAAATTCCTTCTAAATTAAGTAATTATTATTTAAAATACTTAAATGTAAAAAGAAGAAAATTTTATTATAGGATGAGACTAATTTCAGAATATAACTATTTTTTAATCGACTTCGTATATATTTTTATTTATTATTTGTTCAGATACTCAATACCCAAAATCTCTCCAAATTTAAATAGAAAAATAAATACAAATAATTAATTCAGATAAATTCAGAAAAGGGAAAAGACCATATTTTCGTCAGGAGGGTTTTATAAAAACTGATCTTTAATGTTCTTCTCTATCTTCCATCGAACTTTCTCTCACTAAAACCAAAAACCCTTTTTCTTTCATTTCATAGTCAGAGAAATTCTTTTAGATGCCACAAGTCGATCTCGAGAACTTAGTTTCTTCTGTATTCTCGGGAGGATCCGACCGCAAAATCGCTTGCGAGACCCTCCCCGACCCGATACATGACACGAAAGCCCGACCAGATGATTTCTCCGACGCTACTCCCCCTCCAGATTTTCCGCCGGAGTCGTACTTCTTGTCCAAAGAAGCTCAGATCGAGTGGCTGAGCCATAACGCGTTCTTCGAGCGTAAAGAATCCCAAAAAGGGAACTCGACATCGAATTCAAATTCGGGTTCCGACTTGAGTTCGAATTCACATTCGCAGCGTTTTTCGCTGAAGCCCAAGGCGTCCATCATCGGGTTGCCCAAGCCGCAGAAGACTTGCTTCAACGTGGCCAAGAATCGGAGAAACTGCCGAATGGCGAACACCATGCTGATCCCAAAACGGGTCGGGTCGAGGCTGAAATCGGATCCTTCTTTGTCCGAACCCTCGTCGCCGAAGGTCTCTTGCATAGGGCGAGTGAGATCCAAGCGCGACCGCAGCCGCCGGATCATTCGTCACAAATCGGTCCGGTCCGACCCAGTTATCGAGAAACCGAACCGGGTCAGAAAACCCGGAATCCTCGCCAGCTTTAGGGCCATATTCAGAAGTGGAGGCGGATGCAAGGACGTGTCCGCTACGGTGCGTGGGCGACACGTGTCCCTGGAGACAAGTGACATCAGGAGCCGGCTTCCGCCGGATGACGTGGATGCGGTTTCGCCGCCGAGGAAAAGCGCCGTATCGAGAAGGTCGTTCGATGAACCGGTAAGGTCCGGTTTAGGAGGGATGAATCGGTTCGCTTCTGGGAGGAGAGTGGATTTGTTGGTAGGTGTTGACGTGGCGTGACGTGCGCCGTCTGATACGGGGTATCGGGTGGGGCCAAACCCGGGCGTAATTGGGCCCATCAGTTTCCCGTGTTTGAAAAGTCGTTGGTGCTGACGTGGCGAGTGCATAACGGTTTTTCAATAATACGGGCGAGTTTTCGGAGGGGTTTTAAACCCAACGCATAGTTTTCGGCACTTCTTTTTTCATATTTGTTTACGTTTTCATTTTCCTTTTTGTTTTTTTCTTATTTGGTTGTAAATAATAGACAAAGCGTTATATATATATATATTATGATGTTTGGCCATATATATAAACTATATTTCATTTATATATATATGTATATACATATAGATAAAATTGGTAAGACTAATTAAATTCATGTTAAGTATATAACTAAAACATGTTTTTGATCATTATGAAATTATAGGCTATATTTTTATCGTTATGTATGTGTATTTAGCTTAATTACACTCAATTGCCACTACGTTCAGTGTAAATGATACCATAGGGACAATACCAATTTAATTCCACATTCCACTAAAACAAAAGAAAATAAAATCCAATGAGTGAATGAAAAACTTATACACTATTTAAAATAATAATAGTCTAATAACTCATTATTGTTTTTCAAATTTCAAGTAAATATATATACACATGTTGGACTATATATATTTGCGTGTGAAAGGAGTTGAGTTTTAAAATATTTTTATGAATTGACATAATTTTGTGATTTTATTTTCATGGAAACACAAAGTAATTAAGTTGCCTATAATTTTATTTGTCTAATTAGTCATGAATTTGGCATTTTCTTATTGGTTCATTGCACAAATCACATGATAATCACCAAAAAAATTATCAAATTGAAAGTTAATCTACTCTTTCTTTGAGAGAAATGGGTCCCAAATTTCCAGAAATTTATGAACTTTTTATGGTTTTTATAAATTTTAGAATTTGGATAAAATATATCAAATATTAAAATGGGTGTGAAAAAAATTAGGTACATAATGGGTCTTAAAGGTTGACTAGTAATATGGAATTTCAATGAATTGGGTTTCTAGAAAAAGACAAGTCCACCAATTATAATATTAAATAAATAATAAAATAAATAATAGGATTAGTTTGCAGTTGGCAAGAGAGATAATGACGACAAATCTGCCTCCATATTCTCTTCATTTCTTACAAGCAAACAAAACCATCCAACCAACCAAAATTGTTCATTTATCTTAATTTTTAGTCCTCTAAATGAAAAATAATAGTGCGTCTTTTTTCATAGGGTTTAATCTTTTCATTTAGTGTCAATTTTATATTCCTTCTCTTAGGCTGTTTTTTTTTATGATATTTGACGGGAAAATTACTTTGACTAGTCGAATTTGAAAGAAATTTGTAGAAAGCTTAGGTGAAGTTTTTAATAAGCAATTTGATTAATAAATTTATGAGATTGAATCTCGAAAGAACTGCATGTAATGGTTGCATCTAGGGATGGACAATTCAAGTTTTGGCACGATTTTTTCGGGTTCGGTCCGTATTCGAATTTTTCAGATTTTAAAAAATTGAATCCAAAAAAATCCATTTAATTTTGGAGACGGGTTCTCGGATTTCGATTGGGTTCGGATTTTGAAACATTGAACCCACAAAAACCCAAATTATATATAGTTTAATATATTTTAAATAAAATTGTAATATGATATATTAAGAAATTTATTTGGATCCATTACAATTATTCAAAATAACTTTTTCGAGAATAAAATTTTATTTATTTATTCACACTATTTTTATTGGCTTATTCGATGGTATATTAAGCCGACCCCTATTTTTGTAAAATCGTGTGAAAAACTATAATAAAAAAAAACTGTACTTTAAATTACGAAAATCCCCTGAACCATTTAGTTATTTTATAATACTGATATATCAAATTACCCAATTTACTATATAAAAAATACATGGTTCATTAAAATATTAATTTTACCATTAATAACTTAATATATATTTGTTGTACTCGAAAACTTAATCCGCTTGATTTGGTGGTTTATATATGTCTTATAAATAGTCATTACTAGAAATAAAGAGATTGAGAACTTGTAACAACAAGATTGGGACCGATCAAAATGGTTTGCAATCCATCCAATATCTTTTTTGGATGGATTCCAGATGAATTGTTGTCATCCCAAATTATTATATCATATTCATCTATAACTAATCTGTAATTATGAATGGAATATTCGTCTGTAAATTTGTATGAAATTATTAAACAAATAGTTATCTACAAAATCGTTCTGAAAATATCTAACCTTATTAATTTTATCATATATTGATTATTGAAAAGCTTTCAGATGGATATATCTCTTGAATTAATAATTTACTAATATAAAATATATTATATTAAATTATAAAAGTTAAATGATAGAATAAAAAATAAATAAAATAAACTTTGAATGTGTATTTTTTAAAGATTATCATATACTTGTTTGGTTACAGTAGACCCATAAATATATTAGTTGAATGTTTTTACTTATGTATATAAAAATTTATTATTAAAGAAATTGATAAAATTCTCATATATATATATATATCAATAAATAATTATTAAGTTAAGTGTTGTTCGTATACTGCAATGAATACGCGTGCTCATCCTAAAATTTACAAAATTTACATGTTTTATCATTTGTTTGTTTAGCTTTTGGATTGTCTCATTGTTTACACATTGCTTCATATTGGAAGTTATCCACCCATCTTTCTTTCTTTTTCTTATCTCAATCACTATTTATTTCATTCATTTCTTTGATGAAAATATTCAAACATAAATATATAATATGATCAAATTCATATTACTTTGTAATCTTTGAGTTCCAATATTTTTTTTTGTTCTGAAACACATTTTAATAATTTATTGGTAAATAATTACCACGAAGGCTTTTCACCAATGATCTTTAAGTTCTTGATATGTATACAACCAAGTAAAACATGATCGATCAAAACTAGTCTTCATTATTTTGGTTATATTTTGAGAAATCATCACAACTGGTGCTTTATCTGTTTGTGGTTTCATTGTTTGTTGTTAATGCAATAAAAATAGGATTGCAGAGTAAACTTGTTATTTCAGGAAGTTGAGATATTCAAGGAGCACGAATTCAAATCAGGGGAGACTGAAGGAAGTCAACGAGAAGATCAAGGAGAAGAAGGAGGAGCCAAATTGAATCTGGAGGATTCAATGCTTTAGAAAAACCAGCATGACGGCGCGGCTGAAGAACCGGAGAGGGTTGCTGAGCCGAGCGGAAGACATATAAGTTAACCTGAAAAAGAAAAACAATGTTAACGATTCTGAGGAATATCACTAGAGTACACGAAACAGAGAGAGAGAGAGAGTTCATTTAAGTGTACTTAGTTAGATATTGTACTGTGCGGAGAAACAATAGAGGTTGTATTTACGTCTAACTCAGGGGGAGTTATCTGCGGAGATCTTTGGTACATTGTAAAAACCGGAAAGTGTACTTAAAGATTGACAAGTAAATAAACGAATATTGTTTGATATTTCTGGTCTCTTTGGATTATTAATTCACAAGTTATCTTCTATAAGTTTTCAATTGGTATCAGAGCAGGTAACCAAAATTTAGAGTATATCTAAAAACTGGTTTGAGATCCGAGAAGACAACTAAAATGAAGGACCAAGAGACATGTATTCGTTTGGAAAACCCGTCATGTTAGATGCATTTAACTATGGATACTGGAAAGTTAAGATGAGAGCGAGCATACGAGGAATTGACAAAGATGCTTGGAGTGCAGTTAAGAACGGATGGACACCACCGACTGTTATTGATGAAATGGAAAAGAAAAAGAGAAGCCATCAGATCAATGAACACCTAGTGAAAAAAGGAGTTCAACATTCAATGCAAAAGCCCTAACAACTATCTTTTCATCAGTAGATATAAATGAATTTAAACAGATTCAAGGATGTGAGTTTGCTAAGGACGCATGGGATACACTGGAAACTATCTATGAAGGCACAACAAATGTTAAAAGAACACGCTTAGATATATTGGAACATCAATTTGAGAAGCTGGAGATGGGAGAATATGAAAGTGTGAAAGAATTTAGTGGTCGGATGAATGCAATCGCAAATGAGGTAAGTGTACTTGGACAAAACTTAGATGATAAGAAACTGGTTAAAAAGCTACTGAGATGTCTTCCCAAGAAGTTTCATGCACAGAAGGTTGCTATGAATATGTCATTAAACACATACAATTAGCTTCAAAGAAATAGTTGGAATCTTGGCAGCATATGAACTTGAACTCCAACTGGAACAAGGGGATATTGCCAAAGATGGAAACAAAGGAGTTGTATTACAAGCAGTTTCAGAAAGCACCAGGTTGGATAGTATTGAAGAAAACATTGTGTTACTAACCAGAAAATTTGGAAGATTCATGAAGAGAAGGTCAGGGATGAAAAAATCATCAACTGAAGATGCTGGATACAGAAAGGAGAACAAATCTGGATCTCAATGCCATGAGTGCAAAGGTTTTGGTCATTTCAAATCAGATTGCCCTAGCATCACAAAAAGGGAAAGTGTTTTGAAAAATCTCAGAGAAACACAGTGCTTCAAATGCAAGGGTTTTGGACATACAAAGAATGAATGTGTTGACAATAATCTGGTAAAAGGAAAATCACTAATCATACTTAGTGAATCCAGTTCTGAATTCGGAGAAGAGTCTGAAGAAGAACAGTCGAGTTTTGTTGCTTTCATTGGCATTATTGATGAGAACGATAAAGAAAGTGAAAAAGATCAACTTGAAAAAGAAGATGAGGTTGATGTAGAGATGATATACAATGAGTGGGTTAGGATGAGAAAATTGAATGTTCAACTTATCAAGGAAAATGAGAATCTGGAAGCTCAGATTCAGGATATGAAGAAAATCACTTGGTGTTTATGAGCTTTGATCGTTCCTTGCATATTACATTGGTAGAATTGGTTTTCGGAGTGTCTGATGATCTTACGTAGAAGTGGGAAATCACTGAAATGTCTGCTTGCTTTAAGTACACTTAAATGCTCATTGTTCCGTGTTTTGAACACTGTTAACATATTTGTAAGTTACAGGTCCTTTATCTGGTGACCTAAGTGCACTTAAAACTCTACTTACTCCTTTGACAACTTTTATGCGTATTCATATGCAAAAATAAAACTAGTTTGTCATGAGTGTATGCTAGGGTCTAAGACGGGAGATATTCAGTTTCAGTTATAATGTCCTATGACACAAAGCAAAAATCGTGCTTACATACTCCTCTATGCGTGCATAAGAGTATACCTAAAAAGGGTAGTCAAGGAGCTTGTTATATGAACAAAAGGATATCTACACAACGTCTTCGAAGCTGTGAATGAATGGTTAAAATAAAGAAAAACGAAAAATGAGAAAATAAAATAATAATAAGAAGTAATGCAATAGAACAGATTGTTTTAAGTGGAGAACAATTTTCAGTAAATGTACTTAAACAATCAGCCGTTTATAGTTCTTGACTAACTTTTAACGGTCTGATTTTACTTTGATTCTTTCTATCATGTTCTATAACTAGGGATTCACATTGATCTGACGAGTACTAGCAGCACTTGAGTGTTTTTTAGAGCAACCTGGCAGTTTTTTTAATGTGATGAGATAGTTTGTGGGCTGATGTGACTAGTGCAGTTACTTCCATTTTTTTGAAATCCCTAATTTCTCTCTGCAACTGCACTTAACTTCTCCTAAACTGCTGTATTTAACCTTTTGCTTCCATTTCTGAAACCCTAACTCATTTTCTCTAGAGAAAACGAGCAGCAATTTCTTCGTTGCAGAGTTTTTCTTTCAAAAAAATGCAGACTCGAATCAACAAATTTGGTCTCAATGCGGACGATATACTCCTGGTGGATAATCAGGAAGTCAGGATGGGGGATCTTGTGTTTACACAAAATCCTCCGTGTGTAAATGGACGCCGCTACAAGGTGTTGGCGACGAAATTTTTTGCCCCGAATAAACGTGAAAATCTAAGATCAGGTGCAACTTCGATGGTCCACCTCCAAACGTACCCTGATAGCGACCTCAGGGCTCCCTCCATGTCGACCCCACAGCATGACCCACATCATACTTCCACTGAGCAAAGGGAAACTTCTACCTCTTCAACCCCACCACGGGACACTCACACAACCTCGGTTCCCCCACCGAGTGTTGCTCCTTCCACCGTTCCATCAACGCCAGCGTCTACTGGAAGACCGGTCCCTGCCACTGGCACCCAATCCTCTGCTTCTTCGAGACGAGGTACCCCTCTATCTATCTCCAAAGATTTTTCGTACAAAATGTACAAGGAATCATACCTCACTAGGTTTAGAACCCTTAAGGACAGTGAATTTTTCTCTGAAAGAGGACTCAGTGTGCATCAATTTCAGCACCTTTCTGTCTGAGATTTATTAGTCAACCGGAAGCTGACAAACACAGTCACCACTGTGACTTCTGTTTGTAAGGAACTCGTGTATGAGTTCTATGTGAACTTAGTTCCAGACATTGAAGAACCTGGATCGGCTCTGTTTGGCACCACGTATGTTCGTGGTCACGTTATTAAGTTTAGGACTGAAGTAATAAACGATTTTTTGGGAATCCCACATGTACCGGTGACTCGCATGAAGGAACTCCAGCTTGACTTAGATATGAACACTGTCACAAAGGATTTGACAGATGGTAAGCTAAGTTCTTGGCCTGGGCAGATCCCAAATTCCAAACTACAATGGGAGTATGCATTACTGAACAAAATCTCACGCACAAACTGGATGCCCAACAAGAAATCGGATGCAATCAGGCAGGATACAACAGTCTTTTGTACTGCTTGAAGAATGACATACCCATCAACTTTGACAAAGTGTTTCTGGACTCGATTGTTGGATTGGGTTTGTCTAGCTCCATGGAGTTCATTCTTCTGTTCCCTTGCCTGATCCAGAATATTTTGTGCCAACAAGCTACTGATATCATTGGCAGAGATGAGGTACGTGAGAATACCCCACCGTGGATCATATTGGATAAGCGATATATGGCCAAGATGCCATCTTCTTCAGCTGCCGGAACTTCAAGGAATAGTACGGCTCAGGAGCTTACTGAACTGAAACAAACTTTGAGTGCAGCGCTCAGATCCATTGATGGACTACTCTTGCGATTTCAGAGTAATCAAGTGCACTTATATTGTTGTGTGATTTGTTTATTATTAGTATGTGTCTGATCTGGTTTGAAATCTTATCACATAAACAGGGGGAGAAATGCAAGACGAAGAGGAGGTTGCGGACGATGAGGTTGAAGAGATTCATGGGGAATCAACTACAAGAAAGAGCAAAGGAAAAAGATAGAGGAACTGATATGTTCCTATGCGTTCTTTATTTTTTTAAGTGCATTTAAAGACAATGCCCATATTAAGCGTACTTAATGCCTTAATTTCCATCTTATGATGGTCTGGACATACTTGCGTGAATCTATTTTATGTTGTTTGATCTTATATAGTGATTGTCTTGTGCTTGAATCATTTTATTGCATTGTCTTGAATTCTATATGTTTGATTGACGTATGTTTTTGTGATAAGAATTCAAAGGGGGAGATTGTTAATGCAATAAAAATAGGATTGCAGAGTAAAATTTTTATTTCAGGAAGTTGAGATATTCAAGGAGCACGAATTCAAATCAGGGGAGACTGAAGGAAGTCAACGAGAAGATCAAGGAGAAGAAGGAGGAGTCAAATTGAATCTGGAGGATTCAATGGTTTAGAAAAATCACCATGACGGCGTGGCTGAAGAATCAAAGAGGGTTGCTGAGCCGAGCGGAAGACAAATAAGTTAACCTGAAAAGAAAAACAAGGTTAACGATTCTGAGGAATATCACTAGAGTACACGAAACAGAGAGAGAGTTCTAAGGTTTTAAGTGTACTTAGTTAGATATTGTACTGTGCGGAGAAACAGTAGAGGTTGTATTTACGTCTAACTCAGGGGGAGTTATCCGCGGTTGGTATATTATAAAAACCGACAAGTGTACTTAAAGATTGACAAGTAAATAAACGAATACTGTTTGATATTTCTGGTTTCTTTGGATTATTGATTCACAAGTTATCTTCTACAAGTTTTCATTTGTTGTTTTGTCTGGTTTAATAATACCGCTTACCCCAGTGAGTTTTATGGACCTACCAAACCTATAAAAACAAGTTGGTTTAAATCTTATAATATTAGTAAATTTGATACAAAGTTAAGTTTCCAACAAATACCATTGTGTAGCATCTTTGTTGCTCGGATCAAGACACAAGAGTCTGATCCATCACGAATCATTCTTCTACGAATGGTTCTTGTTGCATTTATGGTGACAATGACTCGACGGGTGATAGAGAGATAAAATGATAAATGGTGGACAAGATAAATATTATACCGGAGAGTGAGTATAAAAGAATGCTAGATTCATCAAATCGATAAATATGATACTCTTTTACTTTGTTGTTACGGTGACGATGGCCTATTCTTGACGTGATCCTAAGACACCTCCTCCTCCAAATCTTTAAGACATTATTTTGAAAATTTTCAATTTAATGAAACCAAACCACAAAAAGTAAGAATCCTAAGAACTAAACTATGATACATGTGGGATAAACAATTAGACTCGTGGATCAAGCCAAAAGACTCATGGACTAGTAATCGTGAAAAAAGACTATGATCGAAAGTTGCAAGGCATAGAGCGCTTTAGGGATTGAGCGATGAGCACAAGTGACAAGCTTAGAGCGATGTGCAATGAGCACATAGCGATGAGACGATGGGAAACTTGAAGGAGTAAATAAATCTCTAAAGAAGAGAGAAGCCAATACATGGTGATGATGGAAGACAAAAGTGAAGGTGATGCTAAAAGCAGATACACTGGCGACATGTTAGTTTTCACCGACGAACAGATTTGCGAAGATTTTCGGGCTTTAAGGATAAATGATTTTGAGTTTCGATTTTGTAAAAATTCTCGATAAACATCAAAAAATTCCAGATAGACTACCTTATCCGTTAGGAATTTTCATATGAATGAAAATAACCATTCCCAATGTATGGAAAAATTACAAACCCACTATAGGAAATTAAGGACAATATCCTTACAAAAATAGTGTTGGTCAAACATTTTCGGACAACATCCTAACGCAAAACTAAATATAGTTGACCAAGTAGCTCTTATGTTTGGTCGAGCTATGAAATGCTTGGATCGAGCGATCCAGTCTTCCGAATGCCCGTCATGCGTTTAGTGGTTTAGAAAACTCGTTCGGATCGAGCGATTTTCCGCTATGTCTAAACATTTTTGCTCATCTAGCTTCTTACTCCTTTCACCCTCCTCTCCATTATTGTGAACCTTACGGTTTCGAATCAACACTTCTTAATGTTCTCGTCCATCCGTTATTTTCCTTCCACGTCCATTTAAGTGAGCATATTCCTAAGCTCCTTCATTTTTGCCCTTTGATCAGTCCTTGTATGATTCACGGTGAAACCACAACCTGGTCCTTATCATCCTCTTCTTCTTAAAAAGGATTTAACCTCAAATTCAGTCCTTCATTTTACATGTGCATTTTTTCTATCAATTATATAAAGCTAAGAAAAGTAACTTTTACATGAATATATGATAATCATGAATTTTCATTCCCGATTTTTTTCTCTTGGATGTTAATATGATCATTCCCATGTTAGACACATAACCATGAGAACATCATCTTTCAACAATTTTCACCTTCATACATCAAGTTAATTATCAAAACTAGAGATCTACTGACATATGTATGTGTTACTCCTTTTGCAAGCAATACTTTTTCATATCCATACGAGATTTAATATTATCATTTTTTCCTATAATGTTTGATACGTTGTTGATGATGTTATTAAAAAGTTCGACTCTAGGTGTATGACATCAAGATTATGTGAAAGCTTCAATTTTTTCCAATATGGTAAATCATATACAATATTTTTTTACCAATTATAGTCAACATTGTATCTACTTATTATCGAATGGTTATTCCCTATGTAACTGATACATTTAGAAAAATCCAAAACAAGAATTCGGCTTAAAAAATATTATCATCGGCCAACACTAGAGGTACATGTTTCTACACTATTACATTCACCTTAATATTTTTTGTTACGTGTTGGGGTATCACCAACGTGAAGAAAATAACGTTGATAATCAAATTAACTTTTCTTTCTTTCATATTTTAATTGGAAAACATATGTTTTATCCATGAAATACGTGCAAACAAACCAATCGACCATGCATTCTCCGTTCGGATATCATAATATAAGTTAGAAAGTTATTTATGGTTCATCCATATAACATAATATAACCTCATAACATCAAATTACATCACATCAAAATATCATACACTTTAAGCCCCATCCACAAATCATGTTACGTTTCAATCAATATTTGAAAATATTTCCAAACTTTTTCTAAAATAATTAGGTCCATAATTCAATATTTCTAGAAACAAAAACTCTTTTTTATATATGTGTATAATGGTATGAGCTCATGATAACCAATCATAACGAATACTTTCTCTCATACATCCCAAAAGGATTAAATCCATATGTGCAAAGTTCTGAATGAATATTTCTACCCTCAACAACAAAGTTGAAATATACCTCGTTCAAGTGATTCCATGCCACCATCTAACGATGAAATATTTCTCCTTCATGACTCGAATGCTCATTGTGTCATCTCACGACACTTGTTATCTTCTCATATTCTTTTGATTGTCTCAATAAATGATAAATACCCCATACGATGATATTAAATAAATATTTCTTTTCTTCTCAAATAAAATTAATATTTTCTATAAAATCGATAATTATTCAAATATGTTACATCTTTCTAGAAAATCGTGATCTTTTGATATGACAATAAACATAAAGATCTCATCAATTTTTTTTTACAATATTATTATCTTCAGGCAAATAATCTCTTATTAATTGAGAAATATAATTCAAATAGCTCTTAGACAGATTATTATTTGTCTTCAAATACGTTAAAAATGCAAACAACAATAACATTGAAATACTCATTATATAGTGGATATCTAGCACTATCCAATATTTGATAAAATATTTTTGCATCATCTTTCAAATATTCTCCAATAAGTCAAAATATCTTGATCCATCCCAAATAGCATCATTTTTGTGTACTACCTATATGACATTCATCATCAATATTATTACTTCATGGTATAAAATTTTCTCCATGAGAGAGCTATATAAAGTAATTAGGGTTAAAATCTCTTAAATAAAAATAATTTTATATGGTTCTATCACTCATAAATTTTTATTCTACCACTTGAATAATGAACAAACCAACTGATTTATTGATTTGTCACCAACGTCATAAATTCCAAAACAATTCCACAACCTTCTTAGAGACGCATTGAGTTTACAGTTCAATTATCTTGTGCATCTATATTGTCTAGAGACAAAAAGTTTCAATCTTGATGATGATTTTCTTATAATATGAAATATAAAGATGAATTAAATAGAAGAAATGATAATTTTGTTTAGAAAATGAAGAATGTATTGTGTGGGTTATATTTATATAAGCAATTTTCGGATGGATAAGACAAAGATGGGGATAGATAGATGACCTAATCCATCACTAAAACGATACAAAAACCATCGTTAATTCTTGATTGGCATAAAGATCGTCCATAAATTACAAACGTTGGTTTTGCTCGTAAATTCCAATCATTTAAATATTTGATCGCAAACCATATGTATATACGGATTGTTTCAGGACGGACTATTGATGCCCATTCCTTTCAGTCCGCAATATGTCATAAATTTATTCATATAGTACCGAAGAACTATTCGTTTGAAATTTATATTCATAAATTGTAAATTTTTAGTAGTGAGTTATTCATATATGAATGAATCATTTAAAATTACAATATTTTTTTATTAATATTTAAAAAAATGCTTATATTTTGTATTTTTATTAATAAATTAAATATATGTTTTGAGGTCCTGAAGTTCTAATAATATACAGGACATCATGGAATTCTAAACATTAGGTGTTATTTCCCGAAAAATGTTGAATCAAAATATTATTTATTATTCGATTTTTTCCGTCATAGTGTAGAATTTCTTTAAGTTTGTCTCCTCAAAGTCCGAATTGTGTAATATTTTCTAATACCAAGTGTTTGAAAATTAGTCAAACAAGTTTCCTAATGACCCGCATATATTTCTGCTAGAAATTATTCAAAAAGGTTGATAGGACTTAATAATAAGATAAAAATGACTTTGTCATTTTACTTTGTCATTTGTTTTGTAAGAAATATGAAAGTTTAAAAATAATAGGAAAGATATGATAATAAATAATACTTTAAGATAGATTCGAAATGTATCTTTACACTGAATGGATAACCATTCCGAAAGATTATACATAATCAAAATGTCCATAAATTTGTTTTTATATAATTTTAGAGAGGAGAATATCAAAGATACTTCGTAAGATTTCATAACTTCACATATATTCTCGTAAACCTAATTAAAAAAATTGGAAAAAAGACATATGCACCTTTATATATATTGTTAGTGAAAACACATACAGTTTAATATTTTTTCGAAACGAAATCTATTTCAAAATTGAGAGAAATGAGCGAGAGGCGATTTCGAAGTTGAGAGCGATTTTTAGCCATTTCGAACGATTTCCAGCGATTTGGGACGATTTTCGAACGATTTCAAATGATTTCGAGCAATTTTCAAGGGTCTCCTAGGTCACTTGGATCGTATGAATCGTATGGGTCGCATGGATAACAAAGGTCGCATCGCTTTTCAGTTATATTGGTCTTTTGAGTGGCACATATCACACGACAATTTGAGAATATCAATATTATAAAAGTAAAATTAAATTAATTTTTTTAGGGAATAATAAGATTGAAACCTAATAGTATTTCAAGGTATTTTTTCAATCGCCTCGTTTAGAGATAGATTTAATCATCCTTAAACCAAAATTTTTGATACTGTAATTATAATTTATGATTGTTCAATTTAATTATTTAACTATACCGATTGTTACTAAATTAACATATAGAAATTCGAATTTGATGCTGAAAACTCAAAGTATGACGATGTAATTTACAATATCTAGAACATTACTTTTTTATATAAACTTATATTATCATATAAATGATTCTATACGATAAAATAACCTCGTTATAACACTTATCACGTTGCACTATTGTACAACACAAAATATGATACATTCATGAGATTAGAATATAGTTTTCACAAATCCAAAATACATAATGGTTATTTTTTATTCTTTTGTGGGGTCCAAATGAAAACATGGATACGTATTTAATCCAAGTTTACTTGGGAGTTTTATCTTAATCATCTTTCTTGTCGGCCAGCTCGTGGAACATCTCCACTTTGCGACCATTGAGGGACTGAACAGGTCTTGAACTGTTTTTGTAAGAAAGGTCCAACGGGGCTTTTAGTAATTCCACTTGCTCCTTTGACATTGATCTCACCTGCATTTGCATTCCTGTGTAAGCAACCCATATATATATGTGTATGTGTATATAGATATACATAGTTCGGGTTTACAGACAAGCATATATGGAATTATCGTCTCAATTTGGAAATATATAAAAAGTGACTTCTCTACTTAGATGGATTAGGACTTTGATTTATTCGTTAATTCCGACTTTAAACGCATTAATATAGAAATGTAGACTACGTGCGAATTCAGTAAATTTTTTCTCTCCCGATCTTGAAACGGAAAGTGATAAATCTAAGAGCAATAATTTCTATTAACAATATTTATAATAATAAGATATTCATGACTAATAAGTTATGGTCAATCCACGCCAATTGACTAAGATTTCTACAAAATGGGTAACCATTTGAAATGTAAAAGAGTAACCCCATCTCACGAGCAAAATATATATTATATATATATATATAAATTATCCATAAGCTAAATTACGAATTTATGATTATCTAAAACAAATATATGAATCAATAATTCATGTCGTGGAATATATATATCATAAATGATAACTTAAATTCGAGATATTCAAATGAGGATAATGCATATTCTAATACTATGTGAACGGGGTTGTATTTAACTATTTCCGAAATTAGATCAAATGTTTAGGATTGTTAAATATATATGCATATATGTGTATGTAATGTTAAATATACCTTGCCAAGGATGGTCCAAGAGACATTTTCGGAGCAAGGAGGGGTAGTGAGGGAACCAATGTATCTGAAGTACTTGCGAGTCTTGCGTTCTATATGCTTTGTGTCTACTTCTCCTACTTCCACTTGTGCCGTTGTGTTACCTCCACATTTGTCGTCTCTTAGTTTCTCCAATTTACCCTTTATCTGTATATATTTATAATAATAATAATAATAATTACTTATGTTATCTAAAAAGCAAAAGCTACACAACATGTTTAACTCTATTACTTAAACCGAAACCCAACAGCTTTCAATGAAAACCAAACCCTAATCGCTTCTCAAACCATAATTTATGATAATGCTGTTTTTGGTTTTAATGCCAAAAAATGTTTTAAAAATAGTGGAAACTCAATCGCAATTGCAAACGCTAACGCATAAATAATTTTGGAAGCGATTATAATAAGTTTAAACATTAAATATTTTAGTACCTTGGCGAGGAAAGGTTCCTCATCCCCGATTTTGAAGAGCGTTGCGACAACGGCTAAGTCTCCATCTTGTGCTTGGTGGATCATGTGGAGCTCAGCTGCATATCTACATTTTTCATGTTTCCATAATTTTATTTAAAATCACCATTAATTCATACCTTTTATAGTATTCAAGCAATGATGTTATATAATTATTTCGTTATCCATGGATTAATTTTTTTTATTACGTCAGAATTCTTGCCCCTTTGACCCATTACATCTCCATTGTTCTATACACACACATATATATATATATATATTAACTCTCTAAATTAACAGTACAGATAAAAAAATGTAAATGTTACTTTATATTTCAGTTAGTTCTAAATAGTAACAATAGATGAAATGCAATTCATGTTTGTATTTGGATTGATGCATCCGTTTTTCCATATATAATATTGACGGTTTATAAAAAAAATATTTGAATGCAATAGTATTCGATATGAAATCGTTTGGGTAAAATGGTGTTGAGAAAATAAGATCAAATAAATCAAAATTGGTTTGGATAGATTAGATTTATTGGTTGAAATGAAAGTTACTGATTACACATTATTTAGAAAAAAAAAGAAAACATTTTAATCGATTCATCTAATTGGAAAATTTGGTCGGGCCATTAATAATCATGAAATGCACTTGGCCCAATGGGCCACACTGCTTACCTATATTTGAGGATCTAAATTATCAATATTGTAAAAAACCAAATTGATAAAATACAATGAATTATTTTATTAATTTCACGATGATCTGAAAGGTTAATGCTCGTTAATTATATATATTTTTGCCATTATCGTTTATATATATACATATCACAAAAATGACTTAAAATTCTAAAAAACAACAAAAAATATGGGAAAAGGGGAATTATGTGACCTATACGTGAGGAAAATAATATAAACGGTTCAATTAACCGTGAATTAGATTATTTTTAGGTTAGTTATGAGTTGGATATTTTTAGATTATTCAATTCAGTTATAGTTTTTTTGAATTAGTCTAATTTATTATAATTCGTGATTATATAGGTTGATTCGTAGATTGAATTTATTATATATAATTATATAATAAATAATTATAAAAATATCTAAAGTTTTTTAAATAATCTCAATAAATAACTAAAATTAAAATAAGAATATATAAATCCTTTTAATATATATATATATATATTTCAAAATTATAATAAAGGAAGATAATGTACTTACTGGATTCCATTAATAAGATGCTCTGAAGGAGTGTGCCAATTCATTTGCTTTAACGTGTAATTCTTGCCGTTTAGGACCATATCTCCTGCTCCTTTCCCAAAAAACATCTACGCTTTTTTTTATTGGATCAATCATTTACATTATCACATTACCACCATAATCAGAAATTAAAAAAAAATTAGAAATTGAAAAATTAGAAATTGAGACAAACCGCAACATTGAAGATGTGATTAACGAGTGTTGCATTTGCAAGATGGTAATCGCGGATGAGAGATCCTAATTTCCGGTTATAGAAAGTTTGTTTCCTTTCAATATCGATTGGAGATTGTAATTTTCCGGCAGAACATTTGGTGTAGTGAGGGTTGAGGCTTCCCCATTTGTTTGGTCCATTTGTGTCTCCATATCCAAACACCACACCTTGACTCTCTACTCATTTAAGAGAAAAATAAAAACCAACCAAAATTCAAAATATTTTAATTGCAAAATAATTTAAGGTCGTTAAATTAAAAACCCATTTTTTATTTGAAAAAATAAATATCTAGAACATATGTTTTTAAACATAATTATGTTCGAAATTTGTGTCTTCAAGTGAAAAACAAAACATCATTCTTTTCAAATTGTATGTTCTTTATAATTATTATTATTATTTAAACTTTTTAAAAGGGATAAGTGTTTATATTTTTGTTAATTTTGTAATAAAATCTTTCACTAATTGGATTATCATAATACAAATACTATAATTTCTTTATAAAGTAAAATTATGAACTTTAAATTTTGCAAGAATGCTCTTTTATACCAACATCAAGAGACATAATAATCAATGTCATGTGTTTCTAGTGACGTGGTACAAGAAATATTTAATCAAAATTTGGAATCTATTATTTTTATGTAATAATAATTTGATATAGATATTGTTTAACGATTTCAATTGTTGAAAGATTTTATTGCAATAGGAGTTCGACATTTTTCTCC
Source organism: Gynandropsis gynandra (assembly GCA_036759665.1). Lineage (NCBI taxonomy): Eukaryota > Viridiplantae > Streptophyta > Magnoliopsida > Brassicales > Cleomaceae > Gynandropsis > Gynandropsis gynandra. The sequence goes on along the minus strand of CM071862.1, from coordinate 25,282,121 downwards.
CTAATTTAATGTAAAAAACGATTATCAATAATTTTTTAAACTTTCACGACTCCCTTTTAAAGGTTTTTATCAAAGTTTTCTATATTTTGTACAATAATTTAGGACAAACCGAATAAAAATATGAAAAATTATATGTTATCATTTGTTTTACTTCTATCATTTACGATAGTCAAATTCGATGAAAAAATAATTGCATGTTATTTTGTAGAATACCCTGGTATTAGTTTTTTCATAAGAAATCCATGATCTTATAGCCAATGTTGGAACTCGTATTGATTATATAGATACGATTCATTTATATCTAGTTGTTTGTTTTAATAAAATATATTTACAACAATTATGAAGAAAAAATTATGATGAAATCATAACCATGTCGTAAAAATCCATAGGGAACCAAAAATATGGGATAAAAATCATTTACTCGTCAAATTTTAGTCAAAATATAAACTCGAGATGAAAAATACCCATAAAGATTAATATATATACATATATGTATATGTGTATATATATAGAGAGAGAGAGCATACGGGCATTTGCAGAGGAAATGATGAAGAGAAGAGCAATGGAGAAGAAACAGAGCTTAACCATCATCTTCTTCATTAATCCTTAATTAATTGCAAAACTCTGAAAAAAGAGAAATGGGTTTTGCATTAAGAGAATGATTAAGATGATTAAATCTGCTAATTCTGTAATTTCTTAGTATTCTTAATATAAACCTGTGGAGATAAATGTGTGACTTTTTTGTTTTATAACCTATTTGTCGGTCTCTCCTATTTATAGACTTTGTGTTTTTGTTTGTCTTGAGTTTCTCGATCTCTCTTTCTAAGTTTAGCTGTTTCTTGCCTTTTATTGTGTAAAACAATTCTTTCTCTACAAAAATTATTCCGTTCAATTTTCTGTTTTTTTATTGCACTAGACAGTTTCTTGTTTGTTTGAGGTTATATTTGATAATAATCTATTTTGGGAAATTAATGATTTCTCTTGAGATTTTATGTTTGGTGAATTTCATAAATGCAAAGAAATATGTATTTTTATTTAGAATTTTTTTTTTCATTTTGTTATTCAGTTTTGTTATATATTGATCAAAATATTAAACACTCGATTCATATATATAGTTTTGGACGATTATGAACTTTTAAAATATTTGTTGGATTAAGTTTGATCTAAATTCATTTATTATATTATTAAAAATTGATTTATCATAATTTGAATGTTTTGATATTAGATATATAATATATTTATAACGTGTTCATTTAAAACCCGAATAAAGATGTGGGATAAAATATTATGTTGTTTTGACTCAGATTAGGTAATATATCTAGTTATAAAGATCTTTAACAACCTAAATTCTTTTATCTAAATTCTGAGTTTGAATAATACATAAACACATTTAAATTTCCATATGATTTTTTAATTTTCCATGACTTATCAATACACCTTAATGAAAAGTCATCATCTTTTTACTAATTTTGGGTTGTTGCTTAAATCGAGCGGTTCTAGCATACAATCCGAACAGATCATCTATTGAATAATTTTTGTAACATAGCATGTTTTCATTTTTCGGTGGACTTTTGTAGGGCTGGTCAATTCGGGTTATCAGGACTATCCAATCCGAACAACCTGAATTGCTTTAAATATATGTTACTCTAAGAATTCATATGGATTCAAATTTCAGAATTCGTTGGGGTTCAGGTTGGTTTGGTTTGGATTCGGATTCGGATAAAATCCGAGTGAATCCGAACAACCCAATTTTTAAAAAAAGTATATAATTTAAATTTTTTAAACATATATATATATATATATATACTAAAAGATATTAGTAGATTTTCTTTTCTATATATTTTTTATTTTACATTTGAGATTCTTTTTTTTTTTTTATATTAAAACAAACTATCAAAGAATCCTAAAATCGAATAATTCAAATTAAGTATAATATCCGAAAAACTCGAACCTAAATAACCCAAACAACCCGAATAACCCAAAGAACCCAATTATCCAAATGTAACTCGGATTATTTTTGGTCAAATCCTTTGGAACCCGGACCGAAAACTATGGTTGGCAATTCGGGTTACTCGGATCGACCCGAACCGGACCAATCCGAACAACCCGAATCGTTTGGAATATGGATTATCTTGAAAACCCATATGGGTTCAAATTTCAGAATCCATTCGGGTTCGGATCGGTTTGGTTTAGGTTTGGGTAAAACCCAAGGAATCCGAACAACCCATTTAAAAAAAATAGTATAAACTTTTAAAAACATATATGAACACTATAAAATACCGGTATATTTTCTTATATATATATATATGTTATATTTGATATTTTTATTTCTTTATATTAAAAAAAAATTATCCAAAGAATTTTAACCTAAATAATCCAAATTATGTATAATACATGAAACCCCAACCCGAATAACCAAAACTACCCCAAAGCACCCAAATATCCAAATGTGATTTGGGTTATTTCGGGTCCAATGCTTTTGAACCCAAACAACCCGGACCAAAAATATTCAGGTCCAATTTTTCAAAACCCGAGGAACTCGAACCGAACCCCAGATTGCCCATTCCTACAAAAAACATTCAGATTCAATTCAGATCCGATTTTTCAAAACCCCAACAATTCGAATTTGAACCGAAACCCGAAGAACCAAAACCGAAACCTGAATTGGCCACCTCTACGTTCTTGTACTCGCAAAAAAAAATTATGAATACTAGAATTTCGAGCTTGAAGATAAAGTGACGTTATAACCAAATTAGAGATTAGTGATGCACATGATTTCGAAATTTTGAATTGTAGTATGCTAATTTGCTTTGAAGGATGTCTAAAGCACTATCCACAATCACGAATTGATTACATTCGTGAGATGTATATGAGAAAACAAAGTATTCTTGAGTAGATTCGAAATATTGTATATGAGAATAGTAAAATGACAATACCATGTCTTGTCTTGCCGTAAGATGTCAAATTTTTCAAGGCAATGTAACAATCTAGCCATCTGAAGTATAACAAATGGTCTATTTTACTCTACTCTTAACTATTAAGAGCTATCAAGTACACTATAATTGAGTAGAGTTTGATTGTGTTATATCAAATGCATGTGGCAATAGAAAGTATGAGAAAATGTGCATTTGACTGATAACGTGATGTTACAATTAAGTACTCAATGATTTGAAAGCAACAATGTAAAAGATAGACATTTGTTTTGTCTAAGACGTAACTTTTTCGTTCATTTTATTTCAAAAATAACACCATTAAAGGTGGTATACAAGGTAGTTGAAACATCAATCTCATCACCCACAAAATTAAGTATAACGTGATGGACTAAGTCAAGTTATAAGACTAAGTAATTATTAAAAAAGGTAAACTAGGCACAAACAAAATCTATTCAATATTTTTTCTTATACTTGAGCTTTATTTGTTAATCTCAACGGGGTCGATTTTGTATAATCTCTGAAACTTGATTGGCAGAATGACTTCATTAGAATATCTCTCAATTGATCAACAGTTCTAAATTTCTCTCCGGTTTTTATATTTTCGAATGAGGTAGATCGGTATATGTATATGCTTGTTTCTGGTTGTGATCCCATTCAGATCCCATTCAATTTTTTTTATCAACGAGATGGTGGACTTGTTAGGAACTAGCAGCATTGGTTTGAAAACTTATGAGTTTTTAATCTCGGCTAGTAACCAAGCCACCCATATAACTTGACACATATCAATGCATCAACAATATACTCTGATTTACAGCTTGAAGTATCTGATTTGGTTGTATATCATTAGCAGCTCTGATTTTCAATAATATACAACCAAAATTCATTGAAATAATCAACAAATTTTTCAATCATCACTCGATTTAATTCAATTTATTTTTCAATCTTAATACGATAAAAAACATCAATTGATTTACAAATATCAATTGTTGGAAAAAAAATTTCAACGATGAAAAAATAAATAAATTTCAGTGGACATTCTTTAAAAATTTTAACATATGTCCTTTAAAAATCGGTTAAAATTTGTACAAATAGACTAATTTTAAATATTATTTAAATTTTTTTACATTAAATTTTGAAAATATTATCTAAATCTAATTTTATAATAAAATTTCAATTCAAAATTATGCATTTTATATGATTTTATCATTATTATTTAATAAAATTCTATACCTATTTGAAGTATTACAGTAAAAAAATCAATATAACAAATATTTAAAAATATTATAAAAATGTTAAGTTTAATAACTTAATGATATTGTATCATTCAGAATAAACCTAAATGTAATAAACTAATGGATTTATTGTTGAAAGTAATGACCTGACATAGAGTTAACTATAAATACAAAGATCATTAGATGATTAAATAACTGTTAGTTAATGGTAAGTTGGTCTCTAAAATTAAGATATATAAATATGTCTAATTACCAAATAAATTATAGATGAATCCATTAAAAAATTAAGATTAGAAATCACGGTAACCTTACCATGGTATCAAAGCCATCTGGTCATTTCTAGTTATGAATTTTGGCTTTTTATGGACAACATTCACTTAAAAATCACAGTATTCGTGATCGTAGGATATCACACTCGGTCAAGTAGTATAATTTCTCAAGATAAGTGTATTCACTAGAAAAAAACCAAGGTTTCGGTTGAGCTGCGCTTGACTGAGTATTTTGTTAGAGATTTCGCACTCTACCGAGCTTGAGATCACATCATGTGATGGCACATGGAATTACTAAACTAATCAAAAAGTTTCTCGGGTCGAGCGAATTTTTTGAACAAAATTTGGATTTCAATTGAATGATGCTCGACCGAGCATTTTGTTAAAGATGGTGCTCGAACTTGTGTCAAATGTACCGATTAAGAAAATAGTTGCCCACCCCTATTGAGAATGATCATTTGCTTGTGCAATTGATGTATGATGAAGATGAAATCCGTCAAATCTTTGTGAAATTTTGAGATCTATGTTATCATTGATCGTAATGATTGATAAAGTCTTTGGCCAAAACGAAATTATTATAAAAGAAAAGAATTTTTCTTGAGTACATTCGACAGTCGGTTGCGACAAACGTGAAATATAGTTTGTAATCTATTGGGATTTGATAGTCAAACCATACCTTAGGATTATCCAAAGTTAGAAATACGAAAGAAAATATTAAATTCGCTTTCACTATTGTTCATCAGAATAAATGATATTTTTATTCACGCTATCTAGTCGTTGAGGAATGTTGCTAGACGCCAACCTCGATTAGACAATTAGTAAGACTAATCGACTACCAAATTAGTGATGAACCCATGAGGTCACACACTAACGAGTATTTCGGCATTCACCAGATGATTTTTAGACAATCAACATGGTAATCGATTGTGTTTTCCACTAGCATCGAAATATAGTTGATGAAAGGATTCGATCCATTGGAAATGGACATCTTTCTTAGATTAGCATTTATGATGCTATATGTATGAGGATAGATATTTGTATTATCGAGTAGTTAACATTTAGGATAAGTGTGAGATTGTTGAAAGTTAATGACCCTAAATGCAATTAACGATAAATACAATGATCATTTTGCGATTAATTAACTGCTACTTAATTACAAGTTGATCCCTAAAAGTATGTCTAATTATCCATTAATTACATATTAAGTCATACTAGAATTACGATAAAATTAATCATAAAACTAGAGAATGAAAAGGAGAATGAGGAGTCTCATCGGATTCAGTTAACGTCAACTATTGATGATGGATTTGGTCTCAGTGTGACTGTTTATAAGAGGTCTCTCATCATCGGTGTTATATCTTTTACACGTTTCATCGTTAAAATATTAATGGTTTGAACTCATTGGTTATATAATTTTTTTGGAAAAACACCAACCCCATAAATTGAGTTAATAATCAGATTTGATCTAATAATTACGTTATTAGAAACACGCTTTTGCTGCCAAATAAATAACCTACATTTATAAATTTTCAAAAATCTAAAACTAATTGACTATATACAGGTGATGCTAAAATAAAACTAAAAACTATGTTCTAAATTTCCAAATATCTAAATCTTATTTTCTATATAAATATAATGTTAAAATAAAATTAAAATTTATGTTAATTATTGATTAAAATGTCATAAAAATGGAAAAAATCAAGAAAAATATTAAAGAACAATAAATGTAATTGATCTTAAAAGTTAATATTTGCAATGAAAATTCGTTAAAAATCTATATATTAAAAACACAAGTTTTTGGTGGCTTCTAAGAGCTTCTCTGCTCTCAACCCTCCACCTCATCATTTGTATTTATGTTAAAATAATTCAAAATCCAGACGACGCCATTCTCTTCCTCTTCCCATATCCCATATTAAAGACTGATTCTTCATCTCCCCACCACTCTTCATAATTACTCTCTCACTCTTATTTTTCCTAATCCAGCGAATCATCTTCTATATCGGCCGTCTTGATTGATTCCATATTGGGCAAAGGGATGTCGATTGGGAGACCAGATAGGCGAGGCGACGGACCAGAGATGCCGACCCATCGATTGGCTTGTGCGAGTCCTGGGCAAGGGCGCTTCTCATCCGCTTAGAATGTTACCGATTCCTCCCATACAATCTCCCACTGGCGCTTCTCATCCGATTCTTTCCTCCGTTGTTTGTCGCTTCCGCTCTGGTTGATACACTTTTAACAGGTTTTCTCGCTTCCGATTGGACTTCGTTAAGGCCTAGGGTTTTTTCGATTTGTTGATATGTGGATGTGTTGTCTATGTTTTCTGGACTCCAATGACATGCCAAATTGGAGATCGAGTTTTAAGGTGTATATGGATTTCCAAGGTTCTCTGCCTCTGATACAATCTCCCACTGGCGCTTCTCATCCGATTCTTTCCTCCGCACTCCGCCACTTCAGCTTCGGTGGGTATTCTTTCAACAGGTTTTACCAGCGAAATATTACCAGCGAAAGCGGCAGACGGAAGAAATGGTGGAGACGCGGTGTAGCTCATCGGCGACGAAGCGGTTCTCTACTTCGGCGAATGCCTCAACGCCTCGACCCAGCAAACGCTCTAAGGTTAAGAATGAGGCTGTCGTTGCTGCTATCGAAACTGTATGTATCTCTTCGTAATTGAAGTTTCTCGCTATGATTTCTTCATTTCTGATTTGAATCTGGCCTTATGCATTTTCGGTTAACCTCGATTTATTTGTTTTTGTGTGTCGTATCGATTTTGAAACCCTAGGTGGTGGAGCTGGCGGGGTCATCGTCCACGAGCGAGTTGCCAATAAAAAATCAGGGAACAATTTCCTTCAATTTTCTTCCATTTGAGATTCCGATGAATAGATACAATTTCCTTCAAGTTCACGAGTCATCATCCAATACAATGGACTTGCAGCCATTTCAACAAGAATCAGCTTTCTGGACCCATCCCAGCAAAGCTTTTCAGTTCTGAGATGGAAATTGATTCACCGAGAACATACCTTCGACATTTGGACTTGTTCAGACACTGGAGGTTCTGTGAGTAACAATAACATCTCTTTGTCAATTAGTTTCCCATTTCGTTCTGATCTTCATGTCAGATTTCTGACAGTACATCTTTGCGGGATTTTCATCAGTCGGCTAGACAGAAACATGTGGACATGAGAAGTCCCAGAAAATCTCGGAAACCTTACTAATATCAATGAACTGGGAGTGTTTCCCTTTAACATAGAACTTTGATACCTTCAGATAAATCGTCTTAGGCATGCTGATGGAGTGTTCTTCATTGATGATCTTAATGTTTCACTTTCAGGAACTTTACCAGATTTGTTGGAGATAAGTGGTGCTCTAATGCTTGAACGTTTCAAATTAATGGAAGAAGTTTTGAAATGTCTCAGAAACAAAGACCATGAGACATCGAATATGGATAACCTCTCCATTTTTTTGCTGCTTTTCTCTTTTAATCCTTTTCTTTGGCTTTCATCACTCCATGTTCCTTTTGATTTCATTCGTTTCATTTGATAGTTTCTTTCTAATTTCAGTGATCTTTTCCCTGTTTGTTTTGAGTTATCTTATCATATGCACACATTTCAAGTTATGGTGCAATGGTTGTGTGGTATGTGGGTTGTGTTTTCATGGCTTATGAACATAAAGCTTCTTTTCCAGGGAAATCCCATCTTCATCATATGTGAACATTACAAGATATGGTGCAATAGACGTGTGGTATATGGATTGTGTCTTAATGGAGCTTATGAATAGAAAGTCTTTATTCCCTAGGAAAACACATATTCATCAAATGCATTATTAATAGGAGGTAATAAAAATCATACGTATATCTTGGGTTCAATGTTCTGCTTCTAGATGATTCATCTACATGATATCATGGATATATGTGAATTTGTATACATTGTTATAACTACTTGTTCATATCCGATGCTTCAGACGTTAAAATGAAAATTCATAGATCCATTCACTATCTTTGATTGTAAGAATTCGTGATAGTATGAAGTGACTTATAAGCATGAAAAATCTTGTGCAGGCCATGGACTTTGTGTGTATTCAGCATGAAGTGACTAATAAATCCTGTTGTATAGCCTCAATCTTGATTCTGGTAAAAACCAATTACATGATATTCTTCCGTTGTAGATAAAACGACATTATGCAATTCGATATTGCACTTCCTCCAAATTTTCTTATATGGATACAAGAATGTGTCGTAGTGTGGTGGTTGTTGCGTGCCGTCATATACCGCTTGTCCCGAGTTCGATCCGCAGCAGGGGCACCATTTTTTTTATCTCCGCTTGGGGCCTCCAATACTTCAGGCACGGCCCTGCCCCTGCTGCGGATCGAACTCGGGACAAGCGGTATATGACAGCACGCAACAACCACCACACTACGATATATTTTTGTATCTGGTGCCCCTAAAATGGAATATTATTGTGGTGCCCTAGGCCTATGCTTGGGCTGCTTGTGCTCAAGCACGGCCCTGATGAGTTCTATGCCCTTCATAATATGTTTTTGGGACATATGAACGCGTCTTTCTTCTTGATTATCAAGTTTTTCATTAATATGAATCCGCCATCTTTACTAGATAAATAATATAATACATAACAAATATTACACTAACATATAAAAATATTTTTTATATCTAACATTCATTCTATACAATATTATTACTAAACATTGACAAGATTTTTAATCATTTTGATTTGATCATCATTTGGTTGCAGTTATATTCATTATATAAAACCACATATTTATAATTTCCCGCGGGTATTTTCCTAGTATTAAATAAATAATACAAAACTCGTTTATTATTTTTATGTCTAGCCTTACCTGTTTTACCTATTTAAACTCACAGTAATTTTAATCTTACATGGGAACTTCACCGATAGATTATTATCCTGAAATGCTTTACAAAAGAAAAATTAGACACAACATTTTGTATCCGATTTCGGGGTTTCTTAGCACCGTACCGATCCGTATTGGATGAGAACCGCACCGGTAAATTGATTAACCATTCGGTTAAATTCGATATTAATTTTTTATGATTCTGAAAACCAAACCGAAACGAGAGATTAGCCATATTGCACATGATGCGTTGGAAGAAGAAGAACGTCCTCAAGCTCATTTCGAACTCGAAACCTCATCCTCCGGTGGCTCTGACGCCGGCATTGTTTCCGGCGAATTTGATTTCTCAGGTACCGAACCCACCGCCTCAGCCGCCGTTGCCTCCGCCGCCAACTCTTTCTCTCTCTCCGTCTCTACGCCATTCCCAATTCGTCACCTTCCTCGAGACCAACTTGCCCCACTACCAAACCCTAACACCACAAACTCTCCTCAGCTTCCTCCGGACTAAGCTTCGCCATCATCCGCTCTTCGCGCATTATGACTTCGCAATTTTCAATTGGGCCGCCACGCTCGACACCTTCCGCCATGATCACGAAACATTCCTCTGGATGGCGAGATCGCTGGCCGCGACACAACGTTTCTCCGATCTCGATCATCTCCTCTTGTTCATCGCTGCGAATCCGTGTCCGTGTTCTTCAGGTATCTTCTCTTGTCCAAATCTCGAACCGATTTTCCGGTCCGCGATTGATGCTTGTTGTAGAGCTTGGAAAATGGATTATGCGTTGTCAGCGTTTGATACGATGAAGAGATTGATCGATGGGAAACCAAATGTTGGTGTTTACAACACTGTCATCAATGGGTATGTGAAATGTGGTGATATTGATAAAGCATTAGGGTTTTACGAGCGGATGGTGAAGGAGAGAGTGCAGCCTGATGTATGCACATTCAATATCTTGATCAATGGCTATTGCAGGAGTTCGAGGTTTGATAAAGCCTTGGACTTGTTCAGGGAGATGAATGCGAAATGTTGCAAGCCGAATGTGGTTAGTTTCAACACTCTGATTAGAGGGTTCTTGAGAATGAACAAGATCGAAGAGGGGATCAAAATGGCATATGAGATGATCGAGCTAGGTTGTCAATTTTCGGAGGCGACTTGTAACATTCTCGTTGATGGGTTGTGTAGACAAGGTCGTGAAGATGATGCTTCAGAATTTGTGATAGAATGTTCAGACAAGGGTGCAATTCCAAGTGAGTTTGATTATGCTGGTCTTGTTGAGAAACTCTGCAAAGATGGCCAGGCAGATCGAGCAATGGAAATGGTTGAAAAATTGTGGAAAAATGGTCACGGTCCAAGTCTGATCGCGTGCACCACCCTCGTTGAGGGTTTGAGAAAATCGGGCAGAGTAGAAGCAGCGTCATCGTGGATAGAAAAGATGGTGAAGGAGGGTATGATGCCCGATATGTTAACCTTCAACCTGCTTCTGCAGGATCTTTGCAACCTCAAACGCACAGTCGATGCAAACAGATTGAGGTTATTGGCATCGAGCAAAGGATTTCAACCAGATGATACAACATATCATATTTTAGTTTCGGGTTTCACAGAAGAGCGAAGAAAAAAGGAAGGTGAAGTCCTGGTGAACGAGATGTTGGATAAGGACATGTTACCCGATATTTTTACGTATAACAAATTGATGGATGGCTTGTCCAAAGATGGGAAATTGTCGAAGAAGCGAGTCCATCATAGGAACTTATGAGACATGTTCTTTGAAGAAGCTAGTCAGGCTCAGTAGTCGCTCAAATGCATGCAACAGGAGCGCGATAACCGAATCTTAGCCGTGTAATCTTATCAATAAATAGTGTTCTAAAAGTCTCAATCTAGCTGTCGTGAGATTAGCCCCGACTTTTCGTTTTCTTTTATAATTTTTTCAAATGTCAATGTCTCAATAATTTTTTAGACTCGGTCTTAAAACGTGGACATCGCAATCGGACGTCCAATATTAATTCGAATTAGGACCAATTTGATTCTGATATCATGCCAAATATGGATTTGGACCTAATTAATCCCAGAGTTTAGGATTGTCTAATATTATATATAAGAGTCCAAAGTTTATGTTCTAATCGATGTAGGACAATTTATCATTGTAAAAACTAAATTCGAATAGTTCTAATGTTGTTTCGGCATTTAGAAAAAAAATTTGTTTTCTTAATCATTTTATATATATGCACAATTATAGTTCTTTTAGAAAAAATAAATGATGTGACGAAATGAATAATAGTTAACAGTTTTTTATAAATTTTAGATTAGGTTAAAAGATGATAATGTTGTATAAAAATGTTGTTTGTAATTTTGGTGACATTAATTATGAAACAAATGAAAGTTCAAATATGTTATGACAATGGATTATCTACTTTGTATATTATAAACTTAATAAATAACATTTAAACATAAACAACTGATCAGTATAAGTCGGAGATGAAACACCAAAGCGTTTGTATTATGATTTGAGCTCAACACCAAAAGCTTGTTATAGAAAATGGAAAGAAAACAAAGAAATACACGCCCCAATTTTTTGAGGGTTCATTGTAATTTTGTTTGGAATTTCATAAGCAAGCCCAGAAGATAAAGTCAAGGATCATCGGAACAATTATTGCAACAAAGAAATTTGCAGGAGAGAATAGAGAAGTTTCATTGCTTGTTCTTTATCTAGAGAATCCAACGAGTCGCGGCTGAATTAGAGATCTCTCATTCCGTCGGCCTTTGCCCTAACACGGGGATATCTTCGTAACGTTTCTGTAGAGTAAGAAGAATATCATATTAAGATACAACTATTAGGCAAAGATCAAAGAACAATGCCAACACTCTACTTTAAACCTCATTCTAAATGTATAGAGCTCAAACTAAACTACGAAGGATAGTAAGTAGTAAGTATGCTTTTCTTCTTGAGCAAAAATCGCATAACAAACTAAAACATAAGCACAGAATTCAAGAGCCTCAAGTGCCGCAAAAGGAGACAACAATAGCTGTGAGCAAAACTGAGACCATATTCTATTCAAGACCAACAGAAAAAAAAACAATGATGAAAACGAAGGGATCGATACTCTAGTTCATCAATTTTAACAATAAACCAAGGCAATAGCACAGTGAATGCATTCTTCAATTTTAGCATAATTCAAGATCAAGATATTATAAGAATATAGTTTTACACAATGCACACTAAATAGCCACACAATCTGTAAAATTCTGCATCCGGTTGCATGGTACTAGATTGATCTATAGGAAATGCCAGGAGATGTAAAGGAAATTAAAAGAATATTATACCCCAACATTGTTCGATTCCCAGAGCTTATGAACACCGTAATCCACAGCCTGCACACATAGGGTTTACATTACATGTAAAAATGGATCCTTCAAAATGATTTCTGAAACAAATAGCAATCTCGCAGGAAATAATCCTATGCATTTATAGAACCTCCATTAAATATAATCTGCACCTAATGTCATCATGAATCCAAAAATCCCAGAAGAACCCAACACTACAAGCATTTTCTGATCATGTAAACACTTCTCCTAACATATATTGCGCTCAGTTTCGTACTCGATATACCGTAAAAAATTTTCTTACTCAATTTAACAACCAACAAAATTTCACCACATTCTCTGTTATCGCTAATAAAAATTCCCGATTCCGTCAACATATCACTTTCCTACCAATACACAGAAACAGATCCAAAAACAAAGAAACACGTTTAAGGAATCAAACATTAAAAAAGGGAAAAAGCCCTGTATCGAACCCGTTCGCCGAAAAAAGCGCCGGCGATGATGAAGGTGACGTAGACGGAGTTGCGGCGCATGATGAATCTGTAAAGGCCCTCCAAGGCCCCTCTCTGATTCTTCCGAGCAGCATATTCCATGGCTAATGGTTGAGGTGGTATCAGATCTCTGATCGGCGATTAGGGTTCGAAGCGATCTCCGAATTTTCGAGAGAGCAATATAACGACGACAAACTGATGAAGACGAAGATCGCAGACTTGACTCGGAAAATATTATATGGGCCTAGTATATAGTAAATCGATCAAAAAGCCCAGTAGGAAACATCTAAGCGTTTTAGATTTCTGAGAGAGCACACCGTGTCGTCTAAATTTGGGCCTAAAGCTACCATGTAAGGCTCATTCTAATTTTTGGGTTTTAGTGGAAAATGATATTAATTTTCGTGAAAATTTGGTGAGCAACTCGTAACAAAATGAATTAAGTAAAGTTAATATTTTTATAAAATGATATCTGAATTTTCGAATATTTTGTATTCATTTTCTCAGTTAAATTAATTTATATTATATGTTAGAATGACAATAATAATGTTACGGATATTCTTTTCAGTCACACCAAATTCTTCCATATTGTTAAACACCAACCTTCAATTGTGATGATGTCTAATAGCGAATGAGTTTATTATTGATTAACGAAAGGTTTATAAGACTATTTATATACATGATTGAAAACCCTAAGTGACTAAATTACAATGATGGACTTTCCTTAATATGCCCCCTCAAGACGGAGCACAGAAGGTGATTCCGATCTTGACACAGAAATCATGGAAAGATGAGCGCGGAAACGGTTTCGTGAGAATATCAGCAAGCTGGTCACGCGAGGTGACGTGGAAAACCCGAAGAGAACCGTCTTAGACTTGACCCCGAACAAAAAGAAAGTCCAAAGCTAGATGTTTCATGCGGGAATGAAAAACTGGATTAGCACTGAGATAGGTGGCCCCGACGTTATCACAGTAGATGGTAGGCGTACCCGTAGGAGAAACACCAAGTTCAGATAGCGAGGCCATGAGCCACCGAATTTCCGCAGATGTGTTGGCTACTGAACGATACTCAACTTCGGTTGTGACCGATACTCAGCTTCAGTTGATGATCGAGAGACACTACCTTGTTTCTTGGATGACCAAGAAATCGGATGACGTCCAAGATATACAATATATGCCCCCGTAGAAGTGAAGTCATGACAATCACCAGTCCAGTCCGCATCGCTAAATGCGTGCAACTGGAGCATGTTTGTGGCCGAGAGAAAGACACCAGCAGTACGCGTTCCGTTAAGATAACGAAGAACACGTTTTGCAGCTTGCCAGTGAAGATCCGTCGGAGCGTGCATGAACTGAGATAATTTGTGGACAGCAAAACTTACATCCGGGCGTGTGTGCGACAGGTATTGCAAACTGCCAATGATTGTCCGATACTCCGACGGATCATTTAGAGGTGTACCCGAGCGGATTGTGAGCCGCGACGTTGAGGCCATAGGTGTCTGTACCGGCTTAGCATCCTGCATGTGTGTCCGGACTAGGAGATCATTGATGTATTTGTGTTGTGTGAGCATTAGGCCTTTGTCCGAGCGAGAGACCTCAACCCCAAGGAAGAAAGATAAATTGCCAAGATCTTTAAGAGAGAACCGAAGCGCCAAGGCCGTGATGAAGTTTTGAACTCGCGTAGAACAACTACCTATCACAACAAGATCATCCACATAGACGAGAACGAATATAGAGACTTCGTGATCTCGAAGAATAAAGAGAGATGGGTCGACAAGGGAGTTACGAAAGCCATGTGTGACTAGGAAGTTGCGCAGTTCAGAGTACCACGCCCGGGGTGCTTGTTTGAGCCCATAGATAGCCTTTTGTAACTTGCAAACATGAGTTGGATTATCCTTGTCAATAAACCCCGGTGGTTGAGACATGTAGACCTCTTCGATTAGACGTCCCTGCAAAAATGCATTGTTAACATCAAGTTGTCGAAGGGGCCAACCTTTGGTGACAACAATGCTTAGGACAAGTCGAATGGTTGTCGGTTTGACAACTGGGCTGAACATCTCATGAAAGTCAACTCCCGGACGCTGATGAAATCCTTTTGCAACTAAACGTGCCTTGTACCGTTCAATAGATCCATCAGGCTTACGTTTAACACAGAAGACCCATTTACATCCCACAATGTTGGAAGCAGCCTCGGGGGAAACTAGGGTCCATGTGCCATTGCGAACAAGTGCATCAAACTCTTCCGTCATAGCCTTGCGCTAGTTTGAGTCTTTTAGTGCTTGGGCAACTGATGTAGGTTCAATTTCAGTCCTTGACGCCGTGGCCAAGAGAGAGAATGGCTTGTTTGGCTTAGTGATGTTGTTCTTGGACCGTGTCATCATAGGATGCAGATTTGTTGTAGGCTGCGCCGTAGCTTCATGATCAGTGCTTGAGCGGGTGGATACAGAGGTCACGGCAACATGATCAAGCAGGGAGACTGGCTGAGTGATGTCTGCAACTGGAACAGGTTCGGCGTCAACATGTTCCACATGAGTGTCCACGGTATGAGGCAAGGCAGGTGAAGAATCCGAGCTGGGGGGCAGACCCGAGGACGATGGAACAGAGGAGGGGACGAGTGAAACAGTAGGGTCCGAGGACAAGGGAGATGATAACGAAGGGTTGGGTGACATGGACGGGAAAATTTTTGAGTAGGCCGCATAAGGGAAGATATTTTCATGAAACTCAACATGTCTAGACACATAGATACGAGAGGTAATGGGCTCTAGACATAGATAGGCACTTTGTGTGGGAGAGTATCCTAGGAAGACACATGGAGTAGATCGAGGGGATAATTTGTGGGAGGAGTAAGGACGAAGCCAAGGATAACAGAGACACCCAAAGACCCTAAGTTTATCGTAGTTCGGATCAACCCCAAAGAGACTTATGTAAGGTGATGACATGGAGAGTGTTGGTGTTGGCATTCTATTGATCAGATAGACAGCAGTGGTGAATGCATAAGACCAGAAAGAGAGAGGGAGGGACGCATGCATAAGAAGAGACATGCCAGTTTCGACTATATGTCAACGTTCCGAGATGCCGTTGTGCTCGGGTGTGTGAGATGGAGTAGTGAAATGAGAGATACCATGGGAAGAAAGGAAAGAGGCTAGGGCAATGTATTCACCGCCGTTATCAGTGTAAAGTGTTTTGATTTTGGTGTTGAATTTGTTTTCGACAAGAGATTTGAACTTCATAAACGTGTCGAGAACTTGAGATTTGGCTTTAAGTGGATATAACCAAGAATAACGAGTGAAATGATCAACAAAGAGGACATAGTATTTGAAGCCATCGATGGAAGCAAGCAGAGACATCCATATGTCAGAAGAAAGTATTTCGAGAGGCATAGATGAAGTGATAGTAGATTGAGCAAAAGGAAGTTTATGACTTTTATTACGAGCGCAAGAGTTGCAAAATAGAATGGAAGAATCCCGAGCCAACGGCAATTGAAACTTGGACACGACATGCTTTAACATAGGAAGAGATAAATAACCTAAACGAGAGTGCCACTCGGACAAAGTGGACTTGGCACTACGGAAAGCAACAAAGGTCGACGCAGAGGAGGGTTTGAGCGGCCACTCATTGACACCATCTTTACTTTTGCCCGTTAGAATTGGTGCCCCCGTGCTGAGATCCTTCACCTGAAAAAGATGTGGAAAGAATTCCACAGAAACTCCATTAGTATTGCAAAGCTGGTTGACCGAGACGAGATTTTTATGAATCGATGGCACACAATGCACATTAGTAAAAGATAGAGGACGTGTGGTAGAAGGCATAGAGAAAGAACCCGTGTGAATTATTGGTAGGGCCGAGCCATCACCAACAATCACATCCTCTCCTCCACGGTATGGACTGTGAAGTCCCAGGTTTTGAAGGTCCGATGTGATATGATGCGAGGCCCCACTGTCAAGAAGCCACGGACCAGCATCATAGCATGGCGCGAGCGCATTGTGAGCCTGCGGTTGCCACGATCTGCCTGCATTGTTCCAAGATTGCTGAGGCTTTTGTGGTTGTGAATGTCCCGGAGATCTGTGCGTCGTAATCAGTGTGAATTGAGGACATCTCTTTGCACTACGTCCAAAGACTCCGCATGCTTGGCACTTTCCTTGATACCCTCTAGATTGCGAGCGGTGTGATCGATGATCAGATGTATGGTCTCGACCTCGTCCCCGAAAGTGCTGTTGGGAACGAGTGTTGGTGTAGTGAGCCGTCACGGGTACAGACTGCAGAACGGGTTGTGAGACATCCACAAGGAGCTTAGCTTCATGATTGATGAGTTTTTCATGAAGTTCTTCAACGGAGATTGTTGTGTCTTTTGCTTGAACAACATCAATGACTGGCTTGAATTCATCCGGTAGACCAGAGAAGATTGCATCGAGTAGATCTTCATGATCAAGTGGTTTGCCAAGCAATGCCAATTCATCGGCTTTTGTGATGAGGAATCGAAGGTAATCATCAATGGTTTGCGCTCCTTTCACGCAACGTTTAAGTTGATCCCTTAGCTGAAGGATATGACCCCGTGAGGCTTTGCCATATGTCGAGGCAAGTTTGTTCCAGGCTTCCCGAACAGAGGAACAGCGGGCGATGAGTGGCTGAAGGGGAACAGAGAGAGCCCCGAGAATAGCACTGAATAGCAATATGTCTTGCTGTTTCCATGGCTCAAAGGCCGGGTTGGCTTGCATAGAGCCGTCAGCAATGATGGTGGCCGGCGGCACACAGGAATTGTCAGAGATAAAACAATCTAGTTGATGTCCTTCAAGGAGAGTTCTTACTTGTATACTCCAAGTAAGATAGTTCGTGCTTGTGAGTTTGGTGACGTTGCCCATGTTAACCGTAAGAAGTGTTTTCTGCGGTTCATGGGTATTGAATGTGACTGCTGTTTCAGTGTAAACGGAGGAGGAAGAGGTTTGTTCTGTAGCCATGGCAAACAGGAGTTGACGTTAACAGAGAACATCGTCAAGGAAACAGAGGACGCGGCTAAGATAGCGCAGGGGAGAAGGCCGAACGAGCAGGGGAGGCGGCCGAACAGGGGAGGCGAACAAACAGGGGAGGCGGCCGAACAGGGGAGACAAACAAACAGGGGAGGCGGCTAAAAAAATTAGGTTATTTTGTCTTATGACTTAAGCTCTGATACCATAATAGCGAATGAGTTTATTATTGATTAACGAAGGGTTTACAAGACTATTTATATACATGATTGAAAACCCTAAGTGACTAAATTACAATGATGGACTTTCCTTAATAATGTCCACTTATGTTAAAGTTTTTGTATATAAGTATAACATTGATGTATTATCAAAACAACCATTGTGAGGAAGAAAATTGAAATCTAAATCCGTGTTATGGTATCAAAGTCTGATTTGATTGAAGTGCTAAAAAATTTTTCATCGTCTTCTACCTTTGTATTTAAAAAAACTGTGCACCGTTCACTATCACTGTTCATCATATTCCACCAACGGGTCGTTTCGTCCGACAAACACAAATCGACTACTGATCTTTCCTATGGCCAGCTGATGACCACCTAAATACCCCATCATCGATAGCAAGGTTGTACCTACAACTGACCAGCAATCGGCACACAAGACCGTCAGAACGAAACCGTCACTGACGAATCGAACACATCAGGCCAGATTTAAATAGCTTTTGAATCTCATCCAAGCCATTGCAGAAACACCAATGTTTGCTTCGTCATGCGTCGATCTCACGCTTCGACCGAGACCGACTCAACCTTCGACCAATCGGGTTCAACACAGACGCATCGCACCAACGCCGACCAGGTCGGCACAACCAGATTTACACAGTAACTCTGAAAAAAATGATTATTTTTTTAAAAAAAAGGGCCTTAATGACTTCAACGCCCTTGACAATCATATCAAACCCATCTATAACACCGCTCGACGAAATTATGGTTCATCAACAAACCATATCTTCATATGAATTGACCCTCAACGATAATCCCGACTTGATTCTCTCTCAACCTCTTCTTTGTTATGATAACTACAATGAGTGGGCTATTAATATTTGACTTGCCTTTAAATCCATAAAAAAATTGGTTTTGTTGATGGTACGACTCCTCGTCTGTCCTTGGATTCGCCGGACTATATAGACTGGAAACAAATAATTCATTGGTTGTATCTTGGTTAAAAAATACCATTGAAGCAAAGATCCGCTTAGACATGACTCATCGGGAGGAAGCTCGAGATCTCAGATTAACCATAGACCTAGAATTCAATGTCTCAGATCTGAATTAGCACATTGTATACAAAAAGGGTTGAGCATTGTTGCGTACTACGGGAAGCTTAAACGAATTTGGCAAGACTTGCTTAATGCTCATCCATTACAAGTATGCAAATGTGGACACTATACTTGTAGGCTAACATCTTTATTGGAACGAGGTCGAGATGACTACATGGTACATGACTTCTTGATGGGCCTGGATGACTCTATTTTTGGAGTTGTTCGATCCAATATTTTGTCTCGTGACCCACTGTCTGATCTTGACACAATGTTTGATGTTGTGTCACAAGATGAAAGTTCTCGAAATATGTCCAAAATAAATGTTATGAATGAGGATCGTGGATTTATGATGAAATTTTCTATCAAGACAACGACATCTCGTCTGACCTCAAATGAGAAAGCTAAAATTCGTTGTTCAAATTGCGGGTGTTCTGTACATCTAGCTAGTTCGTGTTTTTAGAATTTGGGATATCCAGAATGGTGGAAAGATAAACCCCAGAACCACCCTAACATTTCTCGACCCGTACCAACATGACCCAGACTAACTCTCATGTATCCTCTTTTGCAAGTCTCACCAATGTAGTATCACGAATGAACAGTGAAAGACGATTATGGCAATCTTAAATGCTTCTAAGATTGGTGCCATAGAGATTAAAGCTGGTAATACACTCCTTTCTTCTTGGATATTAGATTCTGGTTGTTCTCATCACATGATATGCAATTATAATTGTTTGATGGATATTTTTTATATGCACACATGTCCAATTCGGGTCAGAGTCGCCGTCTTGGTCTAAGCGTTCAACCGCCTTCCTGTGTGGTAATACACCCACCATCGCCCTTTATTTGCCGGATGATCGATAAAATATTGCGACAAAACGAGGAACAATACGACTTGGGAACACTTTCAGTTTGAAAGATGTTTTTTTGTTAAAAGGCTCAGTTTCAATCTGATCTCGGTCTCTCAACTATTGGAACAAAGTGATTATGTAGTACAATTTGCTAATAAATTTTGCATCATTCAGGACTACATTACCAAGATACTGATTGGAGTGGATGAACAACGTCATGGATTCTATTATTTTAGAGGAATGGAAACTGTGGCAATTGTTGGGACTGATGTACGTTGCTCTCAGGAAACATGGCATCAGCGAATCGGTTATTCATCTTAAACAATTCTCGATTTAATTCTCGATTTGGATTTCAGTTATGAAAAATTGAATAATACATGTGAAGTTTGTTTTCGCGCAAAGCATGCACGAGGTTGTTTTCCTGATAGTTTGACTAAAACTTTCTCCATATTTGAGCTCGTTCACTGTGACTTATAAGGACCTTATCGAATGTCGTCTTTTTCAAGTGCCAAATACTTTCTCACAATTGTTGATGATTTCTCTCGCGGAACGTGGGTCTATTTGATGTCTTCTAAAAGAGAAGTCTCCACACATATTCGTCAGTTTCTCACTATGATCGAATGACAATTTACCATTTTTGTTAAGATCGTTCGTTTTGATAATAGATCAGAATTCTTAGCCCTATGGGATTTCTTTTTGGATATAGGGATTTTCCATCAAACATCGTGTGTTGAAACTCTTCAACAAAATGGAAAAGTTGAACGTAAACATCATCATATCTTGAATATTGCACGCTTCTTTCTATTTCAAGCCAATCCATTGAATTTTGGGGTGACAGTGTTCTAGTGCATAACATCACATCTCATTAACCACTTACCATCATATGTGATTGGAGGTTAAACCCCTTTTTAAATTCTTCACGAACATAAACCGATATATTCACATTTTCGAGTATTTGGATAACTTTTCTACGCTTATAATCAAGACTAGGCCTGGCCAAATCGGTTTTCGGTTCGGGTTTCGGTTCGGTTACAACGGGTATGGTTTATTCGGATTTCTATAAATGATAACCATACTATAACCAAATTAAAATCGGTTTGGTTCGGTTCGGTTTTATAACGGTTCGGTTCGGTTATATGTAAAAAAAATGATAACCAAAATAACCCGAACTCTAATTAATTCGGTTTGGTTCGGTTATTATATTAGATATTAATCGGTTATTATTTAGATATTAGTTCGTTTTTTTCAAAA